>JASFDE010000004.1:0-359574 GCA_036937135.1 Nidula niveotomentosa
TCAAAAAAAGTGAAATGGGGCAGGAAAGGCTTTAAAAAGTGGTCAGAAACATGTAACACATGCATATGAGTAATAAATCCCTATTTGGCATATTAAAACATCACAGCCAATGTAGGAGGAGAGTGCAATGGATAATGGAAAGAGGAAAGGTGAAAAATATGCCACAAATTGTGGTGACATGTAGTATGGGAATAGGAACATGACCGGTAGGCTGGCATGCACCATCAGGGCTGTTGGCATCTCGGAGTTAGCACCCTACAGCGCTTCGCGCTGCTTACATAACATTCCTTACATAATTAAAAACCGCCTTCTCTTCATATATTAGATAATAAATGATAAGTCTAAGTGGTGCAATCAATAATTATGAGGCGGCCGTAGCACACGTTCGAACGTTCACCTTGACCAAAGCCACCACCCACCATCAATCCGTGCGCGTGTTCTCAAGAGCGTTGTGCAGGTCTTTTCTGACCTCCCCTTACTGTCGACGCCGTTGTGCACAACGCCCAGCTCAGAACGAGCGCCGTGGCCCTCTGCACAACGCTGAGGTCCCCACCGCGAGTCTACAGTCTGCCTGCTCGCACCCACCCTCGCCTGCTAGACAATAGATGAACTCTCTGACATATCTCTCTCGCCAGTTCGATGTATTGGCCTCAGCAAAGACACCCCCATCCACCCCAACCTCTGAACACCCTCCTCACCTTCTCCAGAGAGTCTCCACGTGGTCCACAAAGTCCTTTCTCTTTCCCCCACTCCCGCGCCCCTCCGGTTCCTCTCCCCAACGTTCTTATTCTTCCCCTTCCTTCGTCTCGCTTCCGAACACGCCCTCGACATCATCGCTTCCATCATGCCCTCCCACCGCCCCGGAGGCAACCCCGCCCCGCTCCAAGCCGAAGCATCTCGATTCCGTCCTTAAGCAGATATTCTTCATCCGGGTATTCATACTCGTATGGGACAATCTTAAGTCCGCATGGACCTCTGTCGCAGAGCAAATAGGAGCTCTCACCTGGCGGAGAACCACCGTGCTTGAGGTGGGTTTGTCGTCAGATGAGAAAGGGAAGGGTAGAGCACTCGAAATCGATCCCGATGTCGAACCAATCTCTGTATTTCGGCTAGACTTAATTCCACCAAACACTTCGCCGGTTGGAATTCCACATACACAGCGCTCCAGCACAGAGCCCCTCATACATGTTGCTGTCGGCGCGTCAGAGTTGGACTCTGGACGTCTATTGACAAAAGGTTCGCCAACTACCGCTACAGGACAGTCATCTGCCACCAGTACTCCGAGATCATCTACTCCTGTCCTTGGTGCTAGGAAAACGCCCTTTCATCTACCAAAAACCCTGGTCCTCGACCTCGATGAAACTTTAATACACTCGACATCACGCCCTATGCCTTCTATTGGAAGCAGTGGGACAGGACTGTTCGGTCTGGGATCTCTGGGACGGCGGAATAAGGGTGCAGGTCATATGGTGGAGGTTGTGCTGGGCGGCCGCAGTACGCTGTACCATGTATATAAGCGGCCCTTTGTCGATTTCTTTCTTCGCACGGTGCGTCCGCAAGACCCTGCACATGCAGCGCTTCTCTGACGATATTTGGTTCAGGTCTCGGGATGGTATACTCTGGTTATATTCACTGCATCTATGCAAGAGTATGCGGATCCGGTCATCGACTGGCTAGATGCTGGACGCGGAATTCTCTCCCACCGCTTCTTCAGAGATGTGCGTATTTTTAACATTTACGCTGTATTCCCATCCTTTGACCTCTGTTTCCGCAGTCATGTACACAATTACCCAACGGATCATACACAAAAGACTTGTCTATCGTGGAAGCAGATCTCTCCCGGGTCTGCCTGGTGGACAACTCACCGGTCAGCTATCGTGTCAATGAAGGTTGGTTGGGCTATTCTCGTTTCTTCGTTGCAAATGGCTTACTTCTGTTGATGGATGTTCAGCGAACGGGATTCCGATTGAAGGCTGGACGCATGATCCATCAGATGAAGCGCTCCTCGATCTCCTGCCTGTGCTCGATTCCCTGCGATTCACTTCTGACGTCCGTCGCGTGCTCGGTCTGCGCTCTGCTGGGGCTCACCGTGATCCCCCATAGCTCTTCTCGGAGTCTTTTATTTCTAGGCTTGCATGTCATGTTTTGGGGTTTTTAGTTATCGTTCTCGCCTCTCATAATCTTATAGCTTACTGCCACAATCACCCATTGATACCTCGCAAGAACTATCTATCATTTGCATGGTCCCACAAATTGTCTTTAAATAATTTAGCAGAATGTACAGCTTACACGTCACGTCTGTATCATCCATGTCGTATCTCTGGTTTCAATGCAGACGTTAGTACAGATAATTACTCTAAAATTACCTAACAGAGGTGCGTGAGGAAAGACTGTGAGCGCCTAATGCACCCGTGAGGATCACCGGATCTTGTGGCCTGAGGTCTCCAGCCCTAATAAGGGAGCAAGCAGCATCAACGAACGTGTCTGCCACCTAGACCTACTCCTGCGCTGGTCTTGTGCCGTCCTCCAATCGTCGAGAAAGCTATGGGGTATCATTTTAGCTACCGCTAGTTCCATACACGTAAAGTCCTTTGCCGGGAATCGACATGATATTATAGCCTTAAACGCATCTACGGTAGGTGGAGCCAGCCAAACTATTTCTCGCCCTATTCATTACTCGTCCTTTTCGCTGCGGACGAATTTGCTTAGTCTCATCTACATTAAAAGCAGGCGATTGGACAACTCACTCTTCGTCATCGCTGCGAACATCCGAGGCAGGATTGCCGTTGATGACGCGCCACGCTACTCTGCAAATCATCCAGAACCAAATGATTTGAATTACCTGTGCGTGTGATCTTCAATAAACGTACACTTTCGAATTATAGCTCATATCAAGACATACCTGCAGGGATAGCAACATCAAGGAAAACAAGGGATTTATCGTTGTGGTGTGGAAATAGCCTCTTTCCCAGTCAATAGCTGGCAGTAATTTCTTAATCCTCGGGCCGTCGAACATTGTGGACTTGATCACGAATAGGAACAGGAAATGCCGCGTAACAAACCAGGAAGCGAGGAAGACTCCAAACATTGTGTCGCAGGCCACTTGATAATCAATGTAGCGCAGCATTTTTGCCAGCTGTATAAGAAAGGGGCCAAGAGAGTAAGCTATACATTACAATAATCATCATCAGGCAGGAAACTTACAGGCAGGAATATGTCGCACCAGTCCATAAGGACCATAATGACGCAGCCTACGCGCGTGAAATTCATAAAGTAGCTCATACCAATTAATATGACGGTTATGACATGGTGGGTCATCATCTGTACATGATCCTTTCGTCGCGCCTCTGCGTTCAGGATTAATACTTGGTGTAAGTAAAAGGCGGTCTGGGTCAGGTAATAAAATTTAAGTGGGCCGGCGAGGTGTATGTGAGGGTATCCAATCCAGAGGTCCACGGGGGCGAATATACGGGTGGGGAGATTGCGGTGGACATACTAGGGGCAGAATTAGCGAGCGAGAAAGCGGAACGGAGGACGAAGACATACTACGCCGTATGACAACTGGAGGGTATAATATACCACCGACCAGCCCTGTTCAGCGAAACGCAGAACACTTCGATTCAGTTGTCGTTGCTCTTTTGGCGTGATTGACGCGTCTCCGTTGGCATGGCCGTTTGAATGACCGTTGGCGTGGCCGTTCGAATGGCCGTTGCCTGCTTTTTCATCGTCAGCCTTTTGGCTTTTCTCCTTCAGTTTGTATCTCTTTTTGTAGGTGAGGTCCCTCGTGAGCTTCCAGCGTGCAAAGGGCTCAAAGACACCGAGCCTCAACGCGTCGCGGAGAACCGCCATCACGGCGATGCACGTAATGACGAGGCAGATGTCGCGCTTTCCGGTTAGGTAGTACGCGGAGTCGGGGAAGGAGTCCACATCTGGAGGAGTGTCCGTGGGGTACTGGAGAGTGAAAAATGAGACGAGGAAGGGCTTGAGGGCCTCCATGGTGTGGAGAAAACTTGCGGTAGAGACGGACAGGAGAAACGAGGGCAAAAAAAAGTCAGGCCACGTTCGTCGGATAAACAGGGAAACGCGGTGAGCGATGTAAACAGCGGCCGTGAGCAGGAGGAGGGTATAGAGTGGAGAAAGACTCCTGCGCAAGCTGAGGCAGTGCCCGGGGACGAGGACACGACGACGGCTAGGATATCGGTGCAGCGAAATGCCAGCTGCAAAAGTGCGACCCCAGTGATGTGCTAAATGAGACTGAGATGCCCGTGGGAATCTCGTCCTGAAGGGTTTTTGGCGAGCAGCGTCTAGTCCGCCCGACATCGTCTCCCCATCATGGCCTCGTCCTCGACCCAGCCCAACACCACCCTCTATATCAACAACCTTAATGACAAGGTCAACAAGGACGAGCTGCGCTCCCAGCTCTACGCCCTCTTCACCACCTATGGCAAGATCATCGACATTGTCGCCTCAAAGAGCCAGCGCATGAGGGGGCAGGCCTGGCTCGTGTTCTCCGATATGGCCAGCGCGACTTCCGCCATGCGCGCGTGCGAGGGCATGGACTTCTACGACAAGCCTCTCGTGCGTCTTTCCCGCGCGTCTACATGCACGCTGCCTGACCATTTGCCAACCACAGCACATAGCATATGCCAAAACAAAATCCTACGCAACGCTCCGCAAAGATGATCCCAATTTCGTGCCGCCGACGGCTGCCAACGCCAGCGCGATCTTAGCAACGCAGAACGGGAAGCGCGTGAGGGACGACGAGCGTGCGGATGGGGAGCGGCAGGCGAAGCGGGAGAAGGCAGAATCAGATGAGGAGGAGATGGAAATTGACGATGACGATGAGCCCCCGCAAAAGACCGATTCATGTACGTCGTATTATTCGAGAATCTTGGTATACATCTGCTTCACACAGCATCTCTCGGAAGTTTCCACCTCCACTAGTGTCCCCCAACAAGTGCAGCAGCCGTCCGCGCGTCTCTTATGTACAAATTTACCAAGCGAGGTAACGGACGACGTGTTATCGGTCCTATTTCAACAGTACGTCCTTAGGCTAGCTCTGTGGATACACTTACTAAAAGCGTTTCACTAGATACAAGGGGTTCCAAACAACGCAGGTTACGTGGTCACCAACACCAAACCCTGAGGGTACGAGAGTCAAAATGGCACAAGTACTATTTGAATCACCTGATCTTGCGACAACTGCCAAAGAGGCTTTGGATGGCTTCACCTTGAAAAAGGGCTGGCAGATGTCTGTCTTGTATATCTAATATCATGGCATTTCAGATTCTGGTGTGTTCATTGTACCTAAAATTTGTAACTTCACGGTTATACTACCGTTTATACCATCTCTCATTCTCAGCACTTTGCGATCGCTCGTTGTTATGCTTCCAGATGAGTGTCTTCCTCGTAGTTGGACTATCAAAGGTGTGGTGCGTATATTCAACATAATAAGTATATATGTTACAATTGTGCCTGATATTTCAGTCTCTGATACTCCTTACGCGAGCGCCTTCAGAATTGCCTGCCCAATGGAACCGGCTGAAGCAGGATTCTGCCCGGTAATAAGTTTTCCGTCGACAACGACCTTTACCTACAATGTTGACTGTCAGCTTCGAGCTATTCAAGGAAAGAAAATGATCCGTACCCCCCAAGGCTCAGCGGCGACTTCGTATTTGCCTCCAAGAGACTTAATCCTGTCTTCGAGTAAGAAGGGAATATCCTTTGTTGCCATCATCGGAATCAACGCAAAATCTACTACACGAGAAAATATAAACCATACATTGCCTTTGCCAGCCATCTCCTCCTCCTTGTTCGAGAATCCTGTAGCGGATCTACCCTGGAAAATGGATTTGCCCGACGCGTCGACTGCACCGACCAGGGCACTGGAATTCGAAATTCATCAAAAGCTGATAGACTATCAAGAAGGGAACGCACTTACGCTGGTCCATGGCATACTGCAGAGACTATCTTTCCGGCATTCCAGAACTAATCAACGCCGTAAATACTTTAGTGCCCCAACGGATAAGTCAATTCACGCGATGCTCACCTCGGATGCAAGCTTGTGGTTGACCTCGTCAAATGCGAGATCGAGCACGGGTCCATGGCCGCCGACATAGAAAATGGCATCGTAGTCCTTCACATTGACGGCAGACAGCTTCTTCGCGTTTGCCAACTTGGCTTTGACGGTCTCATCCTCCAGGAACTTGACGCTTTCCTCGTCTTTGCTGTACGCCTACAAAACAGAGTTGTCAGAATAACCCTCTAGATTGACAGAGGACTATCAGGGCACCTGGACGCTGCCCTCATCGACAGGCGGGTTCGGGCCTGCCGGGGAAGCGAAATCGATGGTTGAATGGGGTGCAAGGACATAGTACGGGTGAGCAGCCTCGGGAAGATACCAACCCTGCGATCGCGACGACTCCGTTAATCATGATGTCATCCGACTCTCGCTCACTTCCACTTACAGTGTTACCACCGGTCAAGGTCTTGTTGGCAGAAGTAAAAACAAAGAGAACAGAAGGCATTTTGTTGTGTTGGGTGGATTCTTGATGTATACTGGGAAGGCGTCCAGCTTTGTACTCTCGAGTCCGGACAAATTCAGTTGCTTGTTCACGCGGTCAGCGTGCCACCTTGCTTCGTCATGTATGAATTATTCAGCAGGGCACCACCCTTCGGGTATACCTTCGCCGATTGGTCCATCTTCCATTGTTTTCGTTGCTGTACCAATCATCACTCGGCCTCAGATGAACCTTTAGTGAAAATGGACTTGAAATATATTGAAGACTATGTATAAAAGCCATCTTCAACTTGCCAATCTTAGCGCACCTGTGGCAGTGCCGTAGGTGGTCTGAGGATGGCAAAAATAGATTAACACCAACTGCGGCTATCTCCGGCATTGTGACCCAAAGCATCTACCATTCATTCACTGCAGCCTGAGCAAGCAATCCCTGGCTCATTCCAATGTCTTCGTTTTTCGGCCTGTAAGTGCCATTCATAACTCTACATATACGGCCATAGTTATCGACTAGATCGCACGTCGGTTTAGTGGCAAGACCCGGACATTTAAGCCACGCAAAGATGTACCAGAGGGAACCAAGCAGTATCAACTTAGGAAGTACGCCGAAGCTACCTTGGTACGACTCGCGCTGGTTTACAAAGCTTCCTTAGGATGCTCAATGAACAGTTCGTATCTTCGACCCGTGTAGGGCTCTGGAAACCTCAGACTGGCTGTGCAATTGCCTGAGGGCGAGGACGCCAACGAGTGGCTCGCGGTACATGGCGAGTCCTCAGACGCGTCTTGACATGCCGTATTCGCTGATATCGTGTCCAGCCGTTGACTTCTTCAACCATCTGAATATGCTGTACGGTACCGTGACCGAATTCTGCACGCCTCAGGAGGTGCGTATCACGATGTGTTTTGGCGTCACTAGGCTTAATGGACTGTCCAGTGTCCCATAATGTCTGCAGGACCACGGTATGTTCTTGCTGTACAATCGCGCCTTTAGAGTTATAAATGAGTTTCCAATAGATACGAATATTTATGGGAAGACGGCGTGAAATACAAACGGCCCACCAAACTATCGGCTCCGGAATATGTAGACGCGCTTATGAACTGGGCGCAAAACCTGTTGGACGATGAGAACATATTTCCAAACAAAATCGGTATGTTGCCTCATTGCTTGTAGCGGTTTTAACCTCTGAACTTATTTTTCTTCAGGCGTACCTTTCCCCAAGAACTTCCGTGACACTGTTCGAACGATTGTCCGTCGCTTGTTCCGGGTGTATGCGCACATATACAGCAACCATTTCGACCATATCTGTGCCTTGGGAATTGAGGGTACGATATGCCGAACTAAGCCCTATCGATGCTTATAAGTGACCCTTGGATTCCAGCACACCTGAATACCAGTTACAAACATTTCTTCCTCTTCGTGAATGAGGTAGGTCTAAATTCGTAAGGAGTCCTATGGCTGGATTGTCTGAACTGATTAAATTCGCTATAGTTTGATCTCATTGATAAGAAAGAACTTGCACCCTTGGACGAACTCAATGACGCTATTCTAGCCGAGGACAAAACTCGATAGCTAGCGCTGAAGGCCCCGGACACCCCCAGGAACGTGTATTTCAGAGATGACGGATTGGGACCGGGAAAATGATCTGCGCTACTCTTGTGTGTAAATTTTGACTTGTACTTCTATCCATTTGGTTGCGGACTCCAGGAGTTCATAACTTTTGGTTCTGCCTGCAGAGACGTTAGGTAAGATGCCGCTCTGATGCCAGAAAGCGGAGATGTCCCTGTCGGGTCTCGCTAACGCCTGGGTTATGGATATCCCTGGGAGACTATCCTAATTTGCGCTGCGATGATCTTTTTTATGGCCCAATTAAAGCCCTCTGAGCTACTGTAAGCGGCCGAGCGTGCGAGCTGCGGAGGGGAACCCCATGCACTACCGCAAATTCACTCTCGATTTGATGCTGAACAGTCCTTGAGAAGCGCTCGGGCTGTGTTACTTGCGTGCAGGCATGAGCCCTTTGAAGCCTTGGTGCCCATTCATTTTCCAGCAAGCATTGCCTCCGCGCAATTGCGAGATCAGGTGGGAATGGATAAAAACGGTGGATCTGCACATTCCTCAGCCTCGTTTTTTGTGACGACAACTCAGCGGTAACATGAACCGCGATGAGATGCCCTTTGCATGCATCTGGTGACCGGATAGCAAGCTCCGTAGCCAAGCTAACTGGGCTTACCAGGCATCGCAACGGCGGTCTATCTTTATACTATGGAGTACAGTAATTTTAGAGAACCGAGTTACCTTGTAACGTCATCTCTTCGTCATCTTTCATTTGCCAATTTGTTGCTAATATTTATGTTGTATATAGTTATGCACAAGAGTGCTTGTGCACCAAGTACCATATACAATGTGTGCTAGAAATACATGTCTCGTTAACGTGTATGTGGGAGACGTAGTGGCTACAAAGATCGGAGCCGTGTGTATCGAGTCTTCGAACCTATGATGGTGGTGATTTAGTTACTAAAATATGGTAAAGGGGAGGGAGAGAGGGGGGGGGAGGAGGATGGGGTAATGGGTAATAAGGCATAAAGAGGAGGCAGAAGGGCGATGGCAATCGTTAATGGCGAAAAGCCAGTATGGAGTAATACATTACAAGCAAGTCTCGGGGTATCGATTGTCCATAAAGTGGAAGCGTACGTGTGTGTATATGCGCCAAATGCAGGGGAAAGTTATTCGTACAGGGAAATGCAATGAAATAAAATAAGGAGTGTTGGTGCCGACCGTGGCGGTACTCTAGGGAAGGAGCCAGCATGAGTCTGGTTGGGAGCGCTGCGCGTGTTTTTAGTCCGGTAACGACAGCATGCTGCCGTTGAGACTGTGCAGGGAAAGGCAGTGTTGTGAAGTAGATCTGATAGAGTATATGTTATATCGTTCGCTGGAAAACGTTAAAACTCAGCGCTAAGGTGTCTGGAGAGCGGAGATAGAGACAAACCTTCACAACAGCCCATTGTACTACTAGATCCTTTATTCGCTCTCGCAGGGCTTGTCGACATTGGTCGCAAGTTAAATGCTCTGCTAACGGACGTAGAGCAGATTCCATTGTACTTGTAGACAAGTCTAACGGTTTAGAATGAGAGGGAACGGCCATTATAGGAACAGAATCACATACCGGGTCTTGCATCCCACGCAAGATATGCCGAAGCCAGTGCCCATGCTCTCGTCAACTTTTTCTGCTCCGTAAAATCGCACCATGGTGTCGGCGCATGTGGATGTGGTGGGGGAAGCAAGACGCGTTTGAGAGCATCTGAACGGCCAAAGTGGAGGAAGAAGAGGCGTTTGAGGTATACGGGTCCTATTCGCTCGGCCATCTCATCGGTGAGCGTTGCGAGCGAGAACGATAGCAGATGCGATGATGTTGATACTGCCAGATCATAAAGGTCGAAGGATGCAGCGAGAGCGTAGAGTTCGAGAGGAAATAGAGGGGCGTGGGAGAGGAGTAGGGTGAAGAGCGGGGTGGCGGGGACTATGCGTGATTTTGGGCGGATTCCATAGAAGGGCAGACGGTTTACTGCAGTGGCGAGGATCGCAAACGACGGGGAATAGTGAGCGCACGACATGTCGTAAACAGTGTGGAGGATGATATTGAGCACTTGTGAGGCCTCGGGTACGGAGACGATGGGATCGTGATCTGGCGAGGTGGGTGGCGGTGGAGGTAGAAGACCACGGAATCCGTTCTCGGAGGCACTGAGCAGGACATTGGAGTGGACGTAGAAGAAGACGCTGTCGGATGATAAGAGGACGACATCGGGGGGTAGCGAGGAGTGTTGTGCGCCGGGGTAGAAGGTCGTGGACACGGAGACGAGGGTACTGCTTTCGTTAGGTTCTTCGACGGCCGGCGTACCATCGTGCGATTGCTGCATGGAATTAGAGAAAGAGCGGGTGTAGACTGCACAGGCGACTCACTGGGGGAGTGGGTACTTGCATATTAGACATGTACCGATCCATATGTGCATCATGCTTCTCAGAAAAATCCAAGTCGAGGGGATCTGCGACGAATTGCAGGACGGAATCCCACTCATTAGAAGACTGATCCACCATGGAGAAATCGCTTGAGGGCGAGGACAACGACGAGTACATAAAGAGAGAGCGGGACGGGACAAGGCGACGAGGGGAAGGAGGGAAGGAGAAACGCGGTGCAGATCGCCAGAAAGGGGGGTGCTTTAAGGAAGGAGGGGGAAGCACCACTAGAACGGGTGGGAGTCGTCCACAGAGTCTGGCAGGGCAATACGGGATATATAACAGATCCACCAGATACTACTAATCCTATTCTATTACCCAATACGATTACAAACTCGACTCTGGGGTCCCATCACCCGACATCACGCCAAACAGGCAACGCCGCCCGCCCGACCCCACATCTTGCCGGCTTCTGCCCGCCATCCTGCCCAGGGCACTCCACGTCCACTGCTAACGTTGAGCATCTCTCCTCGCAATCCTCTTCGGGTACACAGCTGCCGCCGGCCTCTACTCGATCATGATCGCTAAACACTAAATCTTCTAGATTCGTCAGGTCTAGACCTCCCGCCCATCCCCGCCAGCTTGTTCGGGTCTCCTCAGCTTGCTGCTCTTGATCTTGTAGATTTCCTCTCGCTGTCCAAAGTTAGAGTCATGCAGTTCCTGATGAGACGCTATTTTAGAATACACATCCAAACACACTTCTTCTGAGACTCACCATGTTCGCCAATCGCTTCGCAGTCGAGACCGTGTTAAGTTTGTCCAGCACCTTCGCTTCGGGGAGGATCATCTCTTGTAGCTTTGTTTCTGCATGCCAGATGCGGTGATCAGCGTCGCAGCGCATGGAATAGCACAGCACCTACTAATGCGCTCCTCGATCTTCATTACACGCTCCTCGTCCCTTTCCGTAACAAAGCTGACCGCCATACCGCCCCGGCCGGCACGGGCAGTTCTACCTACTCGGTGCGTATACTCCTCAGGCTCGTTCGGCAGATCCCAATTGATGACCATCGCAACCTCTTCTATGTCCAGACCTCGTGCCCCTACATCGGTCGATATTAACACGGGGACTACAGAAGCACGGAAGAGCGACAACGAAGATAGCCGCTCTCGCTGGGTCAGACGTGAGTGAAGCGCTGTACTTCGTATTGAGAGCGTTTTCAGCAACAGCGTGAGATATGCAGCCGTTCGGGGTTTGGCACAAAATATAATCGTGGGAGGAGGCTGCTCTGGCTCTTCATCGACAGCATCAGATTTCTTCTTCGACCTAGACTTTGTCGCAGGTTTCCGTGATGGCTTCACTGGTTCAGGGGGCGCTCGACGCAAATGGACGGTCGATTCCGGTGGATGGCAGAGAAGATGGTACAGATACGCTTCTCGTACATGGGAAGGTACCAGAATATAATGTTGCTTCAGAGTCGAGACCGTCTCGACACTGCATAACGTGGTAAACAAAACGTAAAAAGCCTGCAATAACGGAGAACTTACGCTTCTGTCATACGATGGATAAAAGGTTTCTGCTTCCCAGGTTTTGGGGGTGCATCGACTAATGCTTCGATAGACGGAGTTAAAGTCGCAGTGAATAAACACGTTTGCCGTTCTTTTGGTAAGACACTGAACAAGTGTCCCAGCTCCGGTGCGAATGTCGGCGTCAGCAGCCGATCTGCCTCATCTAAGACCTTGAAGAAAAGGATTAACAACAGAGATGCAAAGATCCCATATCAACTTACCAGAAATTTCACCCTCGACAGATCCCATTCGCCACTGCTACTCCTCAGGTGATCAACCATTCGACCAGGAGTGGCGATAACAACATGTGGCCGGTTTCCAAGTTCTAGAGCCTGCGCCATCATGTCCATTCCTCCTACAACAACGGCTGTGCGGATATTCAGCGAGGCCCCTAAGACGCTGAATTGTTCCGAAATTTGAAAAGCCAGCTCTCTGGCGATAAAGAATGCTCAATGTAATGAAATGGAAGGTGGATTCAATGCGAACCTTGTCGGAGTGAGCACCAGCGCAAATATTCCATACGGGTCCACAGAAAGTCTTTGTAGAATAGGTAATGCGAACGCAATGGTTTTCCCGGAACCAGTTTTTGCATTGCCTACACAATCTCTGCCTTTGAAATGCAAGGTCAGAAGATGGCCAACATATGGCATCAAGCAGACTTGCCTGTTAATAAAGGCGGTATGCAGGCTGCCTGCACCCTGGTAGGCATGTTTATGGACATCCTGGTGAGAGCAGCTTGGAGGGGGGTGGATATACCTAGAGACGCAAATGAAGCGGGCAATGGCGCTGATTTAGGTACATCTTTTTGGACCTCTGGGACTTTTATTTTGAATCTTGAAGAAGTAAACCGATCTTCCACAGATGTTGTGCGCGGTAAACGCGACTCTTCACCACTAGATGATGAAGCATCGGCTTGGGTGTCATTGGTAGAGACCAGGTTCTCATCATCACTGGAGTCATTATCCTCCTCTTCCTCTTCCTCCTCTTCCTCCTCCTCAGAATCTTTCCATTCTACGTGACGTCGTGATGCGTCCTCATCTCCAGTCTCCGATGCATGAGTATCGTCGTCCTCCAAAGCAGTCTCCTGGTTTGCATGGCGGGTGAGCTTCACCCGCTTCCAATGTGGTTCTTCCTGACGCCGCAGTAGATCGTCTGCCGTAAGAATCTTGCGCTTCATACCAGCCGTCATTTTATCGCATATAGTGCAAAAGCAGGAAGCAAAGAGAGAGTAGTTTCGTTTTTCTGGTGGGCAGAAATAACGTCGAGGTCAGGTAAAGTTTTTGATCGCCGTTCGGCAACTTGGGCTCAATCAGGAAGGACACGATTATCCAAGTGCGGCTTCGAACACAGTCGAATACTTATTCTCCAATAACTCGCTAGGCTCTCTGGAAGCGTCCGTAAAATTAATCAGAGCTCCTTCTCTATATACATGGAAATTAGAATGAGCCGTCCTATTTGCACATCATGCTGGCGGACTTTCTGATCATAGGATCCAACATCGGGGACCTACAGGCAGCAGCAGTGACTAAGGCCGAGCAAATGTTACAAACGCCGTGAGATAAGCGGCGCTGCTCTCCAATACTTATACGCACTAGTTTTGAGAAATTAGGTCTGTCTCTGTCACTCATTGGGCCTAGTAATATCCAGTGCATCATTATGTCGAAAACCATTACTGCGTTTACCGCCCAACTCGTCACGTTTGAGACCTCGCTTCACTACACCGAGGTCATCAGGCGTCTAGATATAGTAGTTAACAAGCAGCGGTCTGCAGAGATCTTTTCTCAGATCAGGAATGCAAAGACCAGAGAGGAGATCGAGCATGTTGTAAATACCATCAAGGGGGCACATACATTTCTGTGCGTTATCTTGCTTGAATTCGCGCTCATTCCATTCTACGAACTGATTCGGATTATGCAGATATTTTGTGGAATATCCTCACCACAAGTGGCTCAACACCTACCTAGGTGTAGATCATCCAGCTACTATAACTTACACGATAGGAAATCCTCTGGTTGCCCAGACGATTCTCAAGCATGACCTACGCGCAGCTTACAATATCCCACCTCGTCTGCTCGTTCTCGAGAAAGAGGATCGCAATGGGACGAGTGTCATGTATCATCTGCCATCCTCTGTGATGGCATTGTCTGATAATCCTCAGCTGAAAGAGGCCGTGGAGGCGTTGGATGCCAAATTAGAAAAGATGGTATTGATGATCACGTCTGCGGACTTCGAGCTATAATTCACGGCAGTAAATGGAATGTATAGAGTATAAATCAGATTGAGAAGAGTTGCGTTCATACTCCCATTGAGTTGTGGTTTCTTCGATAACTAGAAAACATTAGAAATTTGGAAGATATGTGACAACAGAATTACAAACATAATCGAAGTGCGTAAAAATACAGTAGGAACACAATAGTGCGAGAGATATAGTACAGTAGGTTCTATCCGGTCATCCTTGTAAGCCGTGATCATGTTGGTCATAAGTAACACCTGCAATACCATTACTGCAATGTGTTTGTCGCCTCCGCATTAGATGCCTCATTAAATATGGAGGCGTAATCCCAGCCTGGTTCAATGACGGAGGGAAGGAGATACTCCCTATCGAAAGGTAAGAGTTCTGCACCCTCAGTGGACTCTGGTGAAAACGAGTAGTGCGTCCCGCTGTAGACGGATGCCAGGAATGCATCGTGCTCGTTCAGTGAGTAACTTTGATCGCCTTGTTCGGCCATGAAAGGAGATACCAACGATGGTGACTCAAAGGGATTAGCATTCAGTGAATGAAAAGGGGTCGCATCTCGAAGTCCTTCAGAGAGGTCGAGACTCGAATGCGATAAAGAATATAGGTTAGAGCCAGGGCTGGGACATGGTGATCTCGCAGGCGTGGCAGGTATTGAAATGTTCCCGAAGTTGGCTACTGTGGGTGTCTAAGAGAAAAGGGACTTGGTTAGCACCAAGATCAACGAAAGACAATATGAAAATCAACTCACGATATCGAGACCGCGCAAGAATGTAGTCAAACCAGTGTCCGATGAAGCCGCCGACGAAGGGCGTGTGAGGCTAAGTCCCGTCTGATTGGTGTTTTGATCGGCATCGGGGAAGGGAAAGGACCTCACAAAGCCTAGAGAAGTGGAAGGCCTCCGAGGAACGACCACCTGCGGGAAAGTATACGGAGGGAAAAATGGTAACTGGGGACCGTCGTTGGTTGCCGAAGAGCCCAAGGAAGGTGGCGAACAAGGCGAACAGGGTGCAGAGGCAGAATAAGAGAGAGACAGGAGCTTGCCGTCCGCATCAGCCTCCGGCTCGACCTTGCGCCCCCGATTCCGGCGACGACGCGCGGGCGCAGCGGCAGGCCCAGGCATCTGCGCGTACTTCTCGCGGATCTCCCGAATCCTATCGTCGCCAGTCTGGTCAGACTCGCAACGACCCTTACCCCTCCCGCGACGCGATCCCCGCGGTGCCGGAGTGAACTTGTAGTCGGGGTTCTTCGTCTGGTGTTCCAGAAGCACTTCCGCGGCTTGTGCATGCCATTTCGCCTTCTCATCTGCCGGCATGAGGTTCCAGACCTCCCCCGCAATGCGACTGAGGTTTTGCTGGCGGCGCTCAACATGGGAAGGAATGACGCCGCGCTTCAAGAAGTCGGAGCGAAAGAGCATAAAGGCGTTAGGGGGGCGGGGAACATGAGTGCGAGGGGGGGACTCCTGCTGGCAGGAACTCAAAGGGGAGAGGGGGGTTGGGAAAGGGTACGGCTGGAGCAAAGGCGCGTAAGGCTGCTGAAATGGTGAAGAAAAATCGATCGCTTTGATGGGGGTATTTCGCTCAGGGGTACGAAGAGATCTTGCGAGAGGGACTTGTCGGAGATACGGAAAGGCTGGCGGCATCACGGATGAGAGACCATTGAATTGTTTATAGCTCCAGGCGGTACGTGGCATCCAGTCTTCCTGAGACGGAGGCGTGGAAGGGGAGATAGTATAGAGCGCAGAGGACAAGTTGACGGGTTGTTCCTCTTGTTTGATAACGGTAGGGGCTAGATGATTAAAACCGTTAATGAGACTTCAGGTCTATCAAAGAAAATGCTTACGAGGTGTTAAGGCCATTTTGATGCAATTTGGAGAAGTAAAATATATCTCGAGGAGTTGTTCGTGAGAGGGCGTAAAGAAGATGGTTTGAATGCAAAGACGCGCTTTTCCTTTTTAAATGTGAAGTGCCCGACACTGGAGCAGGAGAGCGCAGCGCGCCCTATGTTCTTATCAAAACGAGGCGAAATGTAAAAGCCAACATGACAGTGTAGAGAGGCCGCGAGGCAAGTTGGAAAAGAAATTCTGACCGCTTGAAAGGAATAAGGAAGTGAACGTTGCACGGAGTGTTTAAAGGGAGTCAAGGGCAGTATCGACCCACCAATTCCTAACTTTGGAAACCGACACCAGAACGAGCCATTCCTTGCTATGTTCTCGTCACGTGACCGCGAAAACGGGAAGATGCGACCAAAAGTCACAGCATGCGCTCCATCATGCCATACATCCAATGCCGGCAAAGCGACAAAGGGACGGGAAGTGAGACAGCAGATGGCTAGGGGGAGGGAAAAGGGATGATCTGCATGTTGTGAATAGCGTAAGTAGCGGAAGAGGTTAAATAGCAAAATCGAGAGGTGGGGATGCCACTGAACATTGTCTGATCGTTTTGAAGAGAATGGCGACCTATATACACAACACAGTCAAAGCTGTAGACATTTTCAGCCTTACAAGAGCGTCCAACACGAGGCTGATGAACGTGAGCACATATTGAACATGAGGCTTTGCCCTTGCCTTGAGGCTGACTCGCGTTCGGCAATAATGCTGGGGCTCCCCTTCAAAGTGCTATCTGTGATGGTCTTTGCAGCGTGGCCGGGAATCGATGATGAGATGGGAATGTTATGCATTGCCGAGTAACTGACTCTTTTGACGCGCATTGATATAGTGATCGCAAGACGAAAGGGTGAAGAGGGAACTCAATATAATTGATACATCCATTATATTTCTGAAGTCTAAGGCATGGATGGCATCGGTGCATCAAGACCGTCGAACACAACTGCATGCAGGTCGACGCGACACACCTTGTCTAATCTAGTTTGATCCATCGTAACTCTCCAGCCGCTTTCCGTACGCGATTCATCACGGCTAGACCCTCTCTATCCTCTTTTATCTCCTCAATCAGAATCAAGTCGACCCCTGCCTGTTCTAGCGTCAATAGCCCATCGAAAAGTAAATGTGCCGTTACTGCTGGATCCTCAATCCGTCCTAGATTATAGCGCTGCCACTCGAAATCTTTACTGGATGAAATATGCTCCCACAATCTCGAATCCTCGGGCGCCATAACACCAACTTTCAATGGCCTTGAGCCAGACGCTTCGTCGTTGAGCTGGTTCACGAAGGAATCGACCGAAATTAGGAGCTCATGGTCAGGAGGCTGTGATACGGTGCAAAGGAGAGTGACAGGAACAGAAGGTGAATAATGGCGATATTTCATGCCAGGAGTTGTCGGCGCTTGCTCGATCGCATCGTCTCTGAAATCACGGCGATGGACCAGTACCTTGGGTATCGATTCGGAACTGTGTAACTCCTGGGAAAGGACTCGTTCGATATCTTCCACAGTGATCCCACCAGGTCTGAGCACACGGATATTGCCATCCTTATTAAGACCATCGACGACGGTGCTTTCCAGGCCAACACCACATGCGTCCCCATCAAGAATGAGCGCGACTTTGCCATCAAGATCACGCTGGACGTGCTCAGCGCGCGTAGGGCTAGGTTTCCCAGACGTATTGGCGCTTGGAGCGGCGAGAGGCGCATCGGTGACTGCAATTAGAGCACGTGCGACAGGATGGGATGGCATTCGTATGGCGACGGTGGGCTGGTTGGCAGAGATGATGGGTGGGATTATATCTGCATTCCTCGGAAACAGGAGTGTAAGAGGGCCCGGCCAAAAATGCTTCATGAGAGCCTGGTACGCAGGTGAGAGAGAGTAGCCGGGGGGTAGTAAGGTGTGTAGCATGGAGATGGATGAGACATGGACGATGAGTGGATTGTCGGGCGGGCGACCCTTGGTGGAGAATATCTTGGATGCAGCATCGTGATCGAGGGCGAGGGCGCCGAGGCCATAGACGGTCTCGGTGGGGAAGACGACAGTGTGGTGGAGGTCGCGGAGGTAGTGTGCAGCAGTGTTGAGGGCGTCGACGGTGCGCTGGCAAGATATGAGGGGACGATCTGAGGACAGGGGGAAGGAGATGGAGGCGGGGTCACATTTAAGGACCCTTGTGGAGAAAGTCATAAATCGAGCGAGAGCCTGGCGGAGAGGGACCAGGCGAGTCAGATGGAAATATCTAGACATTGTTATTGTCTGTTTGCAAATTAGCTTTGTAGTGGTAGTAGACGAGCAGCCTCGACTCTCAAGCAGCCCATTCCCTTCAGCCAGTGCCTTCATCCCTGGTGCTGTATCGGCATGTCCAGTCCCACTCGTCGTGCAGTCGCCTTGATGCGCTCCTCCGCCGTCAGGTCGTGCAGCGGGTTGTACCGGTCCAGCAGCACCTATTCCAGTCAGCCACGTCCAGTATTGTCCTCGTCACGCTGCTCACCTTGTGCTCTCGCTGAGACCGAATGAACAATGCCGCATCCTCCACCGCCTGCAGCCCATGTCTGTCCTGTGCCTGCCGCGACTTCTCCACGATCGACCGGAGGTTCCCAGTCACCACCGAGCTAACCTTGCGCGATGCAGCAGTCTGAAGTCAAGCCGAAATTAATTCAACATCCATAGCGTCAAAGCGCCAATGCCCACCGATTTCCTGAGCTCTCTTAGCACGCTTCTGTACGCTTTGGTATATTCCGAAATCATGTTGAAGTGGGGAGGAGGTGAAATTAGTCGCCGCGACACAGTTCGACGCGAGCACGTGCCGTGCGAATTTTCCTTCTTGGACAATGACAATGACAACCATGAATGTTCTTGACCCGCGAACCAACCACCAACTCTCCAGTGGCCCTCGCCGCTTTTGTGCAATGACCATGCCATTGTTCTTCTCTGCAGTTACGCGAGTAATCAGTCAAAGCTCGTATCTAGGTTGGCTATGATGTCCAACCTGCTATAAGTCAAAGCGGCGATTAGCTTTGACTAGGTGCTCGAGTTAAAAGAGAGGTTTGCGACTACAAAATATTATCCACTCCTCACTTTCTCTGCACTCAAGACACATCGACTGCTACCATGCTTATTAACTTTAATGCCCCTTCTGCTTCTGGAAGCAAGGTAAGAGCTCGTGCTATTTATGCTTCTGTTAGCGACTTTCTAACACGGACTCCAGCGTGGTTCTTTCTACAAGACCAATAAGCCGCAGAAACGCATGAATCATGCTAAACGAGCTACGAAACACAAAGACATATCCAACTCACGGAAGAAAGCTGACAAGAAAGCTGTACCAATAACCGAACAGTCAGGAGTCAAGATTAATGGACGGTCGCAGTCGCATTATGTGTTCATCGGTAACGTATGTTCTTCAACGCGTTCAAGTCATTCTGCTATGTCACTAACATGCTGCTATTAGATTAACCCATCTACCAGCAATGGCCACTTGGAAAAATTTGTCAAATATTGGTGCGGGGACTCCGTTATTAGGATTACCCGCCGCTGTAGTCGAGGGGAAGGTGTCAGTGTTGGGGCCGAACTGCCGCTTTCAATGCGCGCACCACGGGATCGCCAGTATGCCACCGTTGAATTCACCTGCCCCAGTGCGGTAAAAAGGGCCTTTAAAATGAATAACCGAGTACTGAGCGGATGTGAACTAGTGGTAGGCATTTTATTCTCCATCTACCCCTAGTATTTCTAATGCTGCATCTTCAGGTGTGCTTAAGTCCTGCTGGCCTTCCCGAGGCCGTAGAATGTATCGAAGGTAAGCTGTTCGTCGTGTATTTCATGCCTACTGTATAGTGACCCTTTCTTAGAGTATCGCGAGAAGCTAGAGGCAAAGAAGCGAGAAAAGATGGGCAGGAAGCCCCCGACAAGCCCTAATAAGCGGTGCGTATCATCTAGCTCATCCTCCTGCGTCGATCTGACTTGTTAAAGCAGCAATGTTTACCAGCACCCTACCGAGAGCTTTATTGATCCGAATGCCCCAGTAAGCGACCGCCATCGCATCTTTAACTATTCATTCGGGAAATCCGTTCTATAAACAAATCCTGCGGGCAGGAATAAGGAGACTGGCATTCCTTCAATTGTACAACACATAACACTCGCTTTAGCCGCTGCCCAGCGCTCTTTTTAGCACTGGTATTTTTGTAACGATAGTTAAGAATACGCACATGCCCAATATGACCCTATGATTATGATTTACGAAGCGCGCATCAAGCGCCTAGGCCGGACAGACGAATGATGCAGTCACTATAATAATAATGGGCGTTCGTTAAGAGGCACGGGGTCCCATCAAACCTGATATCCAAAGGCAACCATTATCCGTCGGAGTCCTTAGCCCTAAGCAGTCGCTGCCGGAGTCGCTGCCAGCCAACTCCCCGTTGGTCTCGACACTAGCGTCGTCTTGCATGGAATCTGCCTAGTTACACACATACCACGACCGCCAGAGGTGAGAACAGCCACTCGTCCGCGCCTCGTCGACTCCTGTTGCCGTCGCCAACTGTCAAGCTTACTAACGACCTCATATCTCATATCACTCCAGAGTCTTTCGCCATTTCGCCTGTTGACGACCAGCTGCTACCTGTATACTTCCACCATGGCGCGGAGCGCGGCTTTGAACCCTGCCTCCATGCCCTTTTTTCCCGGGGGCATTCGTGGCAGCGAAGACGAGGGTGGTGGCATTGGGTTCGGACATCACAGGCTGCGAGAGCAAGATCGCAGCTCTATGTCTTCATTGTCCATTTCGTCATCGGAGTTCCGCTCTGTCAAGTCGTCTCCTAGTCCCCCGCAAGAGAGACGGGACGTAGCGCCGAGACATCAGTCGTCACCTGCCCCGGATCCGGGCGACGCGCGATCACCGACTCAGCGGCAAGGAGAGGCAGGAAGGCCTTTTCCGGTTTTAGAGACTCGGACCCCTCGGGAAGGGAGCATGGTGGGCTCTCTAGACACCCTACCGGAGGGGGAGGATAACCAAGATACCCCTGGGTTCGCTGGCAATGGCAACGGCACGCAGACTCCGGGCGCCTCTTCCTTCTCTTTGCAACAGCAAGGACGCGAGCATATGTCCACGCCGCCAGTAGCAGTCAATCGTAGTTCATCGTTCGCTAGCGGATTCACATCCGCCTCCCCGGTCTCCTCCTTGGACTCTGGGAGCCACTTTACTTCAAACACGGATCAGCACCTCCAGAACTTTGATTCGCAGCTCAGAACTTCGCCAGCAATGCACGAACTTCTCGACCGTCTAATCCGGTGCGAGCAGTCTAATCGTGAGATACAGAACGATCTATCCGAGATGCATCGCAAGGTCAATCTTTTGGTGGAACGCGCGCTTGGCTCGAGCTCCCAGCCAGAGTTCAAGGATCCTTTCGCCCCGAATGCGAATGGCCATGGCTATCCTGCCAGTCTTTCTGTAAATCCTCGCGCATCCATACCCAATATCGCGCCCAACCAGCGACCTCCGACGGATGATATTAGTTCGATCTCGCAACGTTTGAATACCCTAACCTCATCAGTAGGACAGTTGCTCGCTATCCAAACTCAGCAAATCCAGTCGTCGCACACTGATGCCCGCAACAACTCTGTCATCAGCTTAAACTCGGCACAGGCCGAAATTGCTCCTAACCAAATGCTATCTCCTGCTTCAATGAGCGGTAGCTCTGGTTTTGTCGGGCATGGATTGGGCATTCGTCCTGACTTGAGGCCTTCCCCGCGCCAGCCACCATTGCGAACATGGTCTACCGGAAATCTAGACCTTCCCCTGCGTACCTCCGATCCTAACCTTGGACGGCAAGAGCCAATGGTCCGCGATAACAAGCGACGTCCTTCTTCGATTCTCAACCACCGAGACTCCACTGCTGTAAGTTATTTCACAATGACTAATTCATCCCGCTTATTGTCTATTAGGGTTTGGAAGCCGAGACCTGGGGCGCAGGTTCCCGTGATTCTGGTCCGATAATCTCGAAGTGGGAACAGCTGAGTATTGCGCCGGAACTTTTGAGGTCCCTTACCAAATTCGGGTATGCAATGCTGGACTCTATTCTCTGTTCCGCCCCTGATTATTTCTATCTTCAGTGTCGGTCCCCCAAATAAAATACAGCAGAGGGCCCTGCCGTTCCTCCTGCGTGGTGCAGATATCATTGCTCAGGCTCCGCCTACGCAAGAGCGTATTGCTGCCTATGTGATACCTGCAATCCAAGTCGCGGTGACCAATCTTCCTGTTCGCCGTGGGCCTGTTGTCATTCTAGTCTCTACTACTGTGGATCAGGCCACTCAAGCCCAGCGCATGATCCGGGATTTAGGTGGTCCTATTGGCGTCAGATCGGCTCTTGGTGTTGGCACTACCACAAGCAACAGCGATCTCACTCAAGAATTACGTCTTCTCCAGCAGAATATGCCTCACATCATATGCGGAACTCCTCAGAAACTCCACGCGCTCTTCACTAGTCCAGGAGGTCTTATGGGCTCTGAAGTCCGTTTTCTTGTTCTCGACGAAGTTGACCAGTTACTCGCCCGCAACCTTCATGAATTTGTGTTCAATATTGTAAAATTACTTCCTCCTCCTCGGTCTCGTCCTCTTGGAACTGTGACACCCAGCACTAGTACTACCCCTGGTCCGATTCCTCAATTTACCTCGCCCTTCGACAACAACACCGCTGTATCCCCTTTCCAGAACCCTGCTAGGAGGTTCTCTGCTGTCTCGCCATCCCCCAACCCATCCGATACCAATGGCACTGGTTCTGCTCAATTAATAGAGCGTCAGACTGCCTTATTTTCTAATACCGTTCCTCAAGATGTCCTCAACTTGGCTTCAGCTATACACTTGCGTGAACCTGTTCGCGTGCTCGTGCGACGCGATGGTGGTGTTGCTAACCCAGAAGCCAGCCAAGGTTCTCGGGGTTTACGCCAATTTTACCTATACCTGGCCTTCACTGCAGGTTCACGCCCTGAACCTCTTGCTGCAGGAGGTGGTTTAGGCATTATTGGTTCTGGTAGAGGCGCATCTAGTGCTGAAACTGCCCAGGCTCGGGAGTGGAAACTTGATGCACTTGCTGACTTATTTGACGATGTTGACGTAAATCAAGCTATTGTCCATGTGGGAGGAATGACTGCTCTTGACTCAGTTGTCTACAAGTTGGCGAGTCGTGGACTCGAAGCTATTCCACTTGTAAGTCTATGAAACTTCTCGCGATCCATATTGTTGATATAAAGGTATTATAGCACGGCGACATGAACGCTGGGACAAAGTTAGCCGCCTTGAATAAATTCAGGAACTCGTCGGCCGTTATCATGCGACAGCCGAGCACTAAAGTCCTCGTTGTCTACGACGTTCCAGTCAAGTCTCCTGAAGTGTCGCAGATTCCTCTCATTATTAATTATGGTTTGTTCTCCGTCAATATATCCAAGTTTTTGCTGACACTTTTCTAGATCTTCCCAAAGCTGTCGAAGAATATGCTCATCGGTGGGTTGCTCACTGTGGCCACTCATCTCACTCTCGTTGACTTAATCGTTGTTCCTTCAGTGTGGCCCCCGCCATAGCTTCAAACTATTCTCGTGCTGGTATCATCGTCAATTTTGTGACAGCTACCGGCGGCGACGTTGAAATGTTGAGGTCTATAGAATGTTTTTACAAGTGAGTTGACTGCAATCATTTCATAAACTTTTTTGTTAATCGTTTGGCATCGTCAGGATCAAATGCGTAAGTTTGCGATGCTTAATTACGACCATCATTCACTCACTTCGTCTCTAGCCCGAAGTTCCCATGAGCCTCCGTGATATTGTTTAAGTGACGACCTAACGCGTTCTTGTATCCCTATTGCACATCCCATGTCTTTCCTGTCTATTGCCTCACTGTTTCTATTACCGCACTTTCCAGATTGGTGTCCTATACCCTTATACGACCCCCCATTGTCTCTAACCCAAAGCTGTGTCTTTATCAAGTACTTTCCGGTGTAGTCAAATCCTCTTCCCATACACACTGTATAGCAGATTTCATTTCATTACTTTTAACTTGTTGGAATTCTCTAATCCGTAGCCAGTTGAACAATCAGTATCTTCAGTGTACCATCTTCACTACAACTGGCTAGCTCTCTTCTTCCGTCAGATCTCGGACGCCAGGCGAGTCGATGTATGTGGTCGATATGTGCGATTCTAAGAAAGGTTACTCTGTCTCAGCTCTTTTAGTGACTAGGGAAGGGTAACGTACGCAGAACTTATGATGAGCTCAGACTTCCATTCTCCAGGCAAAGTAGACAACCCGGAATAAATTAGGACTTCCCCATTTTCAAGTCCTACGGCGAGTTGCCGTCTGCACGCCTGGGTTAAATTTGCACTTCGCAGAATGAAGAGTTCATTGACTCGCCTATTGCTGGAATCTGCTGCGGAGAACGCTATAGCCGTTGCAGCCGCCTTCGTCTTTATGGTGGCAATACTGGTCCAATTATATCCAGTTTCTCGTTTCCATATTTTGACTGTTTTATCCCGAGACGCTGTTGCAAAAACATCTCCTTCAGCAGACCAAGCGCAATCCCAGATGATTCGACCATGGCTCTTGTCAGAAGCAACAGGATAGTATCCTTGACTCCATCGTCAGTCCTAGTAACGTGGAAAAGAAACCTATTCCCCACCTCCGTCTTCTCGGACTTCGAAAATTCTCCAAGATCTGTCTCTTGACACCGACAATATCAGCTTGTCGTCAGGGCTGAATGCGATTCTAGTAACTGTCAAGGAATGCCCCTGCAAGGGCTGACCAACAGGTCGATATCCCTCAGTATCATAGACACGAAGAACTGCATGCTCCACAGAGGTGGCTTTGCAGGCCGTAGCCATTAATTTTCGAGATTTCGATACTCCGAGGGTCATGGACTGTAATATAATAAGAACCTCGTAAACCATGGGGACTAGTGCCACGTACTTCATATCCGTGGCCGAAGACCTTCTCAGTTTCTGGCCAGAGAGTCGATGAAGCAAGTTCGCCTTCCAATGGTCGTCTGGAAAGATTTAGATCTGCGGCACTTCCTTGGGTTGCATCTGAACAAATGGAATGGTTATGATCTATACTACGAAGTATTTCAGTAATTCAGTCACCTTCCGAGACAGCTTTGTTTGACAACCCTAGAGGAGGAAGACTAGCAGCTGCTGGTCGTATATGCTACGTATTCCAGTTAGAATATGATGAAAAAGGAGAAACAAAAATGGGGGATGTTACCTTGCTTTCCGCGAAATGAGCGATGCCCAACGTATCGACTAGACCCACAAAACTCTGCGGAGCCTCAAATACACGAGTAACCTTCTCGTCTGCAATGCTTGCGAACCTTAGAGGATCTAAGAATGCTACATCCAGGAGATCATAACCGTGAACTTGAGGCCTGCTGATCTCGTGCCACGAGGATCGTCCCTCCTTCTGAGTAGTAGGGCCATGGACTCGCGTAGTTTGATCCAGACTAACAGGAAGCTGAGGGAAATTCAAACGTAGTGAAGAAGAGAACATACCCTGTAGAAATGAGATACTCGCCCTCAGGACTCCAGTCCAAGCCTCGAACAGGTCCACTGTGTCCTGAAATGGCTCCAACTTCAACCCATGCTTCAGTAAAAGCGTCAACGTTCACATCTTTGCAATGCCACCGTCTCCAACCACCTGCCCAGCCCCATGCCATTGCTTCACTTCCTGCACGACCCCACAAGCCCCCGACAAATCCTCCCAATCGTTGTCCACCGATGTCACCAAAACGTTGTCGATTAATCCAGATGGATGCTGGACCGTCTTTGGGCGCGGTGGGAATTTCGGAAGGTGACCACAGAATTAAAGATGAATCAGTGGATGTAGACAGTAAGGTGGGAGTTGATATCGACGATGAGATGGTACGCCAAGAAAGAGAAGTAACTCCTGCTTCATGGCCAACAAGAAGCGCGTCAAAAGTGACAGAAAATTGCTGCGAGCTTTCCGTTGTTTTCAACAAACTATAAAAAATACGCCAGTAAACGGAGATGGTACCTTCCAGTGTCCAACTTTATCGTTAGAATATGGCGCTTCAAAGATATTTGCCGTCCTCCTTCCTCGGCATCACCTACGTCGGCCAAAGACGCTTCAAATGCATCGAGTAGTTCATCGCTTAGCCCTTCGGTTGGCTGCTCTCGCGAAGCAGATTCTTGTTGTTGCCAGGACTCGATGTTCCATAGCCGGATTGTAGCATCTTGGGACCCAGAGGCTAAGATGAGAGGCTGATCTTTGGTGGAAGGTGCTTGGAATGCAAGACCGCGGATCCAATCTTCATGCCCAGCAAGCACTGCGGATTGAACGAACTGTCGTGTTTCAGCGCATCTGTTTCGTCTCGAAGTGAAGCATGCTTACGGTGCCGTCCGATCGAAGCCATAGCTGCACATTCGTGTCTGTGCCTGAAATAGCAAGAACAGAGACTATCACGAAAGAAATTAACAGATTACGTCAAATATGGAATGGGCGCAGCAACCTTTTGTCTGAGGAAGATATGCAAGAGCGACTGCAAGAGGATATCTTCCCCGTAATGTGATGGTTTGCTCTTCTTTAAACTGATCTATTCAGACGTTATTTTCATAGCAGGGAAGCAGTCTAGCAGACGTTCATGCCTGTTTCGTTTCCCAAGTCTAGCTTCCAGACCTTGACAAGTGCATCCGAAGAGCCCGTTATGATGCGGCCATCATGTACACACAGAGTAGAAATAGCGGCGGTATGAGCTTGAACGCTTCCAGTACGTTTCCACTGAAATAATATCATTTTCATTAGACATCCTAATGCGAGCCATACGAGGCGTGCATGCCTGAAATTTAAACTTTTTCCAGCATAACAGTACACCCTTATCGTCTGTAGACACAAATGCATTTTCGGAAATGAACCGCACACCGGTCACCAAACCCTCATGAGAGGTCAAAGTTTCTAGTACCCCAGCATCGTCCTTGTCCTATATCACTTACTTAAGTACTCGAATAAAACTAAATTGAGGATGCTTACATCGATGTCCCACAAAGCCACGAGCTTTCCCGAACCCAGAGCAACGAGTGAATTTCGGGAGATGTCAGCAGCATGCGTGAATCGGTTGGTCGAAGCTGCTACGTAGGTAACAGACGCGGTCATTGAAAGCCTAATAAGCTTGAATGATGAGACAAGACTAGATTTGTGCAACTTTTGACGTTGTTATTTCAAGAGTCCAAGTGAAAATTACTTGCACCGTGATGGTTCTGTTGAACGGGCCTGGATATTGATGTAGTTTGGCAGCGTCCTCCAATCCAAATAAATTGCTTCAGCCCTCGCCCTAAGCTGGTGATGGATTCATGTCCATCCTTGGAATCGGCGTCGACCTTGTCCATGTTCCCCGTATTGCTGCACTTCTGAACCGCAGAAATCCCGTGCGCTTCGCTTCTCGCATCCTCAGTCCCCAAGAGCATCTACAATGGCATTCTCTGTCGGAAGCAAGCACTGCAGAGCGTCTCCGATTCCTTGCCGTCCGGTATGTAGCTGTATCGGCGTCATTTGCACCTTTAAACAATACTGACATAAATTCAGGTGGGGAGTAAAAGAAGCCGCATATAAGGCTATGTATCCCACTGTGAAGCCAACGTGGAAAGAGCTGACGTATCATGGACTCAATCGAGGCGAGAAACCCCGCCTTATTTATTACCCAATCTACGAGCAAGAAAAGGAAAAGATTGGCAAGATTCATGTTTCAGTCAGCCACGATGGTGAATACGTTTATACCTCCGTGATTATTGAAGGTAAAATTTCTCTGCAATTCTTGTTGCTGTTACTGACGGTCAAGCTTACGTTAACGTGATACAGAACCACTACCAGTTTCCAAGTAACTCCAACTGAATGTACCAAAGTTTCCGGCGTCTCTCCCAGAAAGCCTGATCTAGAGATATGCGGAGATTTATGCTGAACATTGACAATGTCCAACCCATTCCTCTCGATGGAAGATTGCAGCCATTGTCTTCTTCAATTTTCCTTCATACATGCAAGGATATTCATGTCCCACTAGCAAAACATGTCACTGGAACACTGCATGCAGATACTTTCCGTTCACCAGCAGTCATCGTCCGTATCATTGCCATACATTTCATCATCATCAGACTCCTCCATCATTTCTTTCCTCTCTTCACGTCCCTTCATCTCCTCTTCCGGATCTCTATTCAGCTGGAACCCATATGCCTTCCTAAATTCCCTGGTGAACTAGCGATTCGAACGTCCTTCTAACATCCAGTCTCTTGGGGCATCATCTTCCTCGCTATAATGCGCAATCTCATAATCGATTCCAATAGCACCTAGGAGAGTGCAAACAGCGCGCACGAGGACGCGACGCCGATCTCTCTTGTCTTCCTCACTAGTATCAGATGGAAGGTCTTCCAACAGGCCCTACAATGCGCCATAGACATCCAGGACTTCGTCCACATCCATCTTCAACGAGACTACCTCTAACCTTTTCCAGTGTTGATAACTGTAGCCTTGATCGTCATAAAATCCATATGCAATCGGTCGTCATCCTCCGCTATTATATGCACCCTCAACCTGATCCTTGCATTAAACTGGAGTTCGCATAATCAGAAGCGGCAGGAAGACTGTATGTCTTGTAGCCAAGCTTGTAGGAACACTCGATTAACTCCATTCTGGTATGGCAGTGGTAGGCGAAGTGGACATCGACATAGACCGGATCTGTTGGTGAGTAAATAGAGGCCAGAGAGGTGACTGTGAACATATGTACTTGTCAGAATTGCTGAAAAACGAAGAAAGGGAAAATCGTACATCGTCCGCTTCCTTGTAGCTTGCATCGCATGAGACAGGTTTCACGCTATCTTCAAGGATTCCATCTTCAAGCCCAGATTCCTCTAATTTCTTTATTATGCTTCCTATGCCCCTCTTCAAGTATATTGATTCATCGTCGAAGAGAAAATAGGTGTCTTTGTTTTCATTATCATCTCCGGCCACCGAAAATCGATTTGCGCTGCGACGGTTCTCCGTTTACAACTCTCAAGTACGATTAGTCGTTGGCAAAGGGTTAGGAAGAGTGAATAAACTCTGAGCGATTTCAAGGGGCGATTTCTTTCTAGACGTGGCAGTAGGCATTCTTCAACTGAAGAAGAAAGTTCGTCAGTGCAGGAGGCCCTGTGAGGTGTCCTCCAAGATCGCCTGATATAAGCTCGTATGGAAACCTGATATGTGTCCTGGACCGTAATTTGACAATATAAAAAATGACCTCTTTTCAGTTATGTGCAAGAGAAAACTAGGAGAAGTCAAGCATGTTATTAGCATGAGGCCGATATATTTTTTGTGGAGGGAATCTAGTCTATCCACGTATGTCTGACCCCGAGGGTATTTACTCCGTTGTAGAATCGTCCATTTGAGGCCACCAATCAGGGAACCAAGGCAAAACCGTCCATGCTTGCTTTGTATCTCCCTGTTGTACTTCAACGTCAAGTTTAATGTTGCCTTTCCGGACTCCTATCTCATGCTCAAGTCGTAGAAGCGCTAGCCCTACGCCATGCGCAGAGTTCAAAAGTTTCCCTGTCCCACGAGGTCGAGGAATAGGTCGTTCAGCACTGACACCCCCAATTACGGATGGCCGTATTTCCAGACCAGGAGGGAATGTTTCGGTGGGAGCTTCCCAATCTTCCTGAGGACTAGATGTCATTGTGAGCACTTGATTGGCGGCAATAGAATATGAACACAAACTTGTTTTGTTGAGATATCGCCACAGGCATGATGCGTTTCCGTACTACTCCAGTATGATATGTTCGTACAGTGAGCTCTTGCCCTACATAGCAGCCTTTCCGGAAATCCACTAAAAATACATGTAAGCCATCATATTTGAGTATGAAAACTTATGCACTCACATCCTCCCATAACATCCAGATTCGAGTCCATCGGAAAGGCTTGCATCGGCGTAATTTCAGTGCTGCCTTCCGGAACACCATGAAGGATTCGATGGAGCAGGTATTCATCGGGTGATACAATATCATGCGTTGAGGCGTCAAAAGCTGAAGGGAGGAAAGGGACTATGTTAGAATGCTCCCAGAAAAAAATAGACAAAAGTATTCACGACGGTCGCCTTTTCGTACTAGCAATCTGCGGCCCAGACCCACAGCTCGCCTGTCCCGAATGACGTGATCTTCTGTGCCCCACGGCCACTGGCTTGTATTATCCCACTTTGGCTCGACGGCACCACTTGAAGCCCAAGACCAGTGTCTTTTAGTTTCCCAGTCATGATCTTTCGGCGATCCCCATGCTGCCCAAACATCATATTGGTCTGACGCATCTCTGATTTTTACTTTGGATCGTAGGACATGCCGCTTCATGTAAGATAGCAGAGGAGGTGCCTCCGAGGGCCGCACATCGTACTCGAGGAGAAAGCCGGGCTGGGCGTCGACATTATTTGTATATAAGAAGACATCGTACAGGACTCTTCCCTGTATAAGAGCCTTTAATTGAGAGGCACCGATGTGAGGACAGAATTGCGTGCCTGGGCATGTAAGAGCGCAGAGAAGAAGGGGCCTTGTACTGGTTCGCGAACGGAGGCGGCAAGAAGACCGTTGAGAAACTCGGATGCCTGAGAGCCCGTAATAGAAAGCACTCCCCGATGGGTGACAGGAGCCAAAGTGGGGGTTGTTCGAAGCAGCGAGCGCAGGAACGGTGGTGGCATGGGAGGGCTCGCTTTCGAAGAGTTATGACGCAGCGTTGGGTCAAGGTTCCGGCTAAGCCGAGGTAGCACGTGGCTCTATTCCTCCAACATTAGCACCGTCTACAACGCTCAAAACTTCAACCTGCACAGTACTCTCTGGGTGTTCTCGTCGCTACCCGGCATGGCTTCTTCCTGTCAAAACCTTATTATGGCGCTCAAGGATTGCTTAATGCACTCGGACTGCGTTATGAAGCAAGGCAATTTGCCATCCGACTGTCTCAAGAACCACCATAGCGAGTTGCCAGAGGAATGCCAGTCACTGCGGAAGGCAACATTCGAGTGTAAACGGGGTATGGTGTGTTAGATGTTTCTACTATGCTTGTTCTTGCTAGAAAATGCTTTAGTTGGACATGAGGAAACGGTTTAGAGGGAACATGGTGGGGTCTCAGTTCGAATATACCCCGAAGAGTAACACGACACCAGCACCGACGGAATCAAGTCCAAATTAAATCACCCCTGGTTCATCTTCACCGACATTTGATGCTGGTTCAATCTCGGCACGATTAACCGGTTACATGGAACGCTTGTGAGTGGTAGAGTCATGGTAGTGTGACTATTCGATTCTCACTCAATATTGACTGGTCCTATTCAGATACCAACTTCACTAGTGTGGGATGACTCGGAATTACTGGAATGGATTACCATCTTTGCTCGACGCTGGTCTCTTCGGGGAATGGAAGGAGCGAACGGCTGGCTATCTATCAACTTAAACTGTTCTCTGCCGTTATCAGCAGGAGTTCTGTGATATTTGATATCGTCTGATGAATCAATTATATCGACCAGTATCCGGCAGCGGATGGTGCGCCTGCGGGCTTGGATTTGCTGAACAATCGCCGCCACTAGCCGTTCGGGGTTCCTGTATTTGCAATTTGCTGAGCAATCCATGTCTTGATCATCTTACGTATTTAAATAACATGTAAGTTGCATGGTGTTACTGTCTTATTCGCTGAAGTATAAAGGTTGTGCTACGCTTTCTTTGTTGAATAAATCTGACCGTTCTTCCGTCCAATTCTCTACCATGACAACAACAAAACCTATCACACTATACACGGCTCCGACTCCAAATGGACTTCAAACTTCGGTGTTTCTAGAGGAGCTGAAGGCAGCTTATTCAACGGTTGACTACGAGTAAGACTCTCGACTACCAGTCAATGCATTGCACCGGGTTTTGACAGTACTTCCACTTTTTTTACTGCAGTGTGCAGAAGATTGACATACGAAACAATATACAGAAGGTACCCTCGACTTCTGATGTCAGTGTCTCTGCATGTATTGACGCAGCTTTATGCTACAGGAGCCCTGGTTTCTAAAGATCAATCCCAACGGACGTATTCCTGCGATCGTGGATCATTCGCGTGACGATTTCTACGTGTTCGAGACAGCGGCCATCTTGCTTTACCTCGCACAACATTATGACACCGACTACAAGTTTTGGTTCAATCCTGCAACAGACCCGAACGATTACAGCGAAATGCTGCAATGGATTTCTTTCGCTGTAAGCCTTGGCTGCCAATTTTAATTGTGAGGTGTACTAACAGATGCCTTTCACATAGCATGGTGGCGTAGGCCCGATGCAAGGACAATGTACGCCGAAAAGGCATCAATTGTGTAGATATTTTGCTCACACCATTGATTAGCCAATCATTTTAGTCGCTTCGCGCCGGAGGACATCCCTTACGCCAAGAAACGTAAACATTAAACATTTCTTGGGTTCCAACGACAATTGATCAGTATAACTCAACTAGGGTACCTGGAAGAAACAAAACGGTTATACGGCGTACTGGATATGCGCTTGACGGATCGAGAATGGCTTTCTGGACCTGGTAAAGGAAGATACAGCATTGCTGATATCAAGACGTTCCCTTGGTGAGTCTTCAAGTTCCGAGACATGTCGCATTATAAAGTTGCTGAATGACGGTAACAGGGTCAGAGGCCACGCGTTTACTGGCATTGAAACTCTAGATGAATGGCCGAATGTCAAGGTAAAGAACTTTCTTTGATGGGAAGACCCTTGTTAACGATTATAAACAGGCATGGAGAGAGCGGATTGAAGCAAGGCCTACCGTACAATCTGGTTTGTAAGTCAGAAATGAGCAAAGTAGTCAGGCGAATATTTTGGGACTCTGCTGCCTGACTGCGTGAATGCATTATTTAAATGATTTTACCATAAAATTTGGAGGGATTAAGAAATCAGTTTGATGCCTAAGATTAGACGATGATAAGATGCGTGCTGGTGTGCATGGCAATGTCCTCACAATCAAATATATGCAAATAGTCATTCACGTGCGCTCGGATAGAACCTCCGGAGCGAACTTGTACATAGTAACATTTACCCTGATAACCTGGATAACCTCGTCTGCTTATTACAGAGAAACATATTATACTGGAACATGCTTGCGCGCAATATTTTGCGCGTCGGTCGCGCTCTTTCAACGGACGCTCCTTGCCCTCCATCAACCTCGCTGATCTTAGCCCACCACCGCGACGTGCACACTCCACCAACGATTGGGGAACCTCCACCACCAAATTCTGCATCTGGATCAACACCACTATCACTCGGACATCCTCGAGATCCTGCGAATACCTCTAACCCCACACAATCTTCAGCATCTACTCCTGGCCTCGATCCGCCGTCCACTGGATCATCATCAGAGTCTTCTTCTCAGGCCCAAGGCTCCCCCATCCCATCCACATCTCTTCAAACCCAATATGTTCATAATACAACATATACTATCCCTCCTTTCCATACGCATGCGTTCTTTACTGCTCTAGAGAAGACATTTCCTGAACCAACGGCTCGAAGTCTCATGCGTGCTACACGTGCATTGCTTGTGGATCGAATAGGAAGGGTTAGAAGGGAGGCACTTGGTGTTAAGGATCTTGATAACGTATGTTTCTGTTCAATCTAAATGAATGTGTATCTCAGTTCTCAAATAGCAAGCCTATCTCTTTCGGGCTGCGCTGTCGGAATTACGTGCCGAAATGACTATGAATACGAAGAATGACTCTGCTGCTATTCGGACTGCAACTTCCGCGCTTCGGAGAGAAGTCGATCGACTGGATGTCAAAATGAAGGAAGATGTAGCAAATTTGAAGCACGAGTGAAGAACATTGCACCATCTGAGTGACCTTTTACTGACTGCCGATTTTTTAGGATTCAAATGGAACTCGACAGTCGGAAGAACGAAACGAAAGCAGATCTTAAACGACAAGACATTGTTATCGAGGTCAGTCTTGTCATACTATTTATCTCCTCTCGTATTAATAAGGTTGTCATGCAGGAATTGTTGAATAAAGCAGTTGTGAATATCAGTGATTTGCGCACAGACGTGGAAGAAGTAAAATGGGATAACATGCGTAAGGCTGTCGGTGAGTTGATATTCAACACAACAATCTCTATCACAGGTTAATGATTCCTTTTCAGTCACTTTGTCCGGGTTCGTCATTGCTATTATTGTGGTCATGGAGATTCGTCCTAGACCAAAACCCGCCCCTCCACCTTCTCCACCTTCGCGCGTGGATGTGGGCATCCCTCAGACAGAGGGTTTAGAAAGAACGGAATGGATCACATAGTTCACATCAGTTAATATCTATTATATGCTCGCTGGACTTTACAGAAAGGCTACTCTTCGGCCTTTACAGAAACCCATATACAAATTACACTGCATAATCTACACATGTATTACCATCACATACCATCCAACAATACATACGCGCCCATACTTATTTATACACGTAAATAATACCACCATAGATCTCCATCCCAGCTAAATGTCAGATTGAAGTGCAGTCCTTGGTCTATTTCACCTCTAACTTCTCCAGGTGCGTCGTCAAGTGATCAGTCGCGTCTCCATTGTTGCTCTTTCGGAACTCGGACGTCTCCGCAGAGTCAGGCTCGGCCTTCGTTTCTGAAGGTTTCGATGTATTCCCAGTCGCCTTCTTCTGGCTCCCACTACCGGAACTGGTGTTGGTCGTCCCATTCCCTTCATCATCATCCCAATTATCCGGCACTTCGTCGGCTTTCTGTGCTTCCCTCTTTTCCTTTCTTTTGGCATTCTTTTTCGCACTCTTGCTCAGAGGTTTTTGGGATGCAGAGCTTGCTGTAGACGTGGGTGGAGGGGCCCAGCCGATGATATGGCCTTTCGGCAGGGTATTGGCATCCATCTGAGCTTGCTTTGTGCCTCTGAACCGGCGGACATCCTCTTGTGGAGTGAATCCTGGACGGATTTTGATCTGTTTTCTGAGACTTTATGTACTGTAAGGGGTTCGATGTGGCGTACAGGAAGAAATAAAACACGTACGTTCCATCGGGACGTCGCGATTCCGGAATGATACGCTCAAGCGTTTGTGGATCAAGAGCAATTCCTGCAGTCGTCTTATCGGGATTAATCGGAGGTCTCGACATGTTTGAGAATAGGAAAAATGGTTTGTAGACGTTAAGTTAATTCTCGAAAGTGCGTTGGAAGAGCACTCGCCAGCCACCGGATTAAAGAGGTTCGTGACTGCGAGTGTGCTTAAGTGCCCGTCTACTAAGTCTTGGAGTCACTACAAGAAGCGGACTTCGAATCGACTGATGCTCGTACAATGTACCGAGTTCCTGTCAAACTTTTCCAATTTCCAACTAGGTTCTACTCCGAGCCAACGAATCTCATCACAGCGATGCTTTATTACATCGCTGCTTAAGCGCTTATGGATAGCGCGGCTTCATATCATAATACCTTGCTCTTAAACCTTCAAACTTCAAGCTCCTACCTCTTAGCCTCGAGGCTCGAGCCCAAGTCCCGACAAGACCGTGAAGCTGCACAATACACATCGGCTTGGTTATCGTGCCCGCACTCTAGTTGCATCCTGTATGTTCTACAAAATGATACATGTTCATTATCTAGTGAATATTCAGGGGACATGATATTTGTGGAGACAGGGGAGCTTCTCCTCTTGGCTCTGTCGCGTTAAAGTCGGGATATTCTGAAAGTGCGGTTTCATCTTCCGATATCAGAGTCGCGTTGCTTCAATGATATTGAAGTAAACTAAGTAACAAAACCCCTATAGTAAGTGGTATCTTGATTTGCCCACACCTCTTCTGAGAAACACGACGTTCTTCTAATTTCATGTAGAAGGCAAATAATACAAGGGTGCGCACATAGGAGATGTATACTTGCAGGGATGTTTGCCGAAAATATTGATGCTTCCGACTGCGTCAGGGTTAAGCTTCCTCGGGCCAAATATCAAACAGGTATCCAGATAAAGCATCTATTTTCTGTGTGTGCTTGGACCTGTTGCCTGTGCCTACGATGTCGTTCATCGATATCCCTCTATTTGCAGGATACCGGGAAGGTCCCACATCTACGGAGCTCATTGATATTCGTCGACAAGCTATCCATGGCGCGCCCTCCTGCGTTGGATCTCTTCTGTCTGCTTGCCTTGAGGCTTTTCAGAGAAAACTCTCCTCCCTCTCTCTGCGCAGGAGCTCACACATGTTGACATTGATTTTGCCGATTTCGAGAATGGGGAAGCTTTACTACAGGACCCCCCTGATTGATATATTTCAATCCTATTCTTACTGGATCCTCCGTTTTCATGTATCAAGTCTTGCGTTATATTGCATACGTTGAGGAGTCTCGTAAATCTGATGATTTGCGTCCCCCTTCTATGCAAGGCTCATCGACAACGCGACCCATTGCCTAGAGATTCTGTGATTTTCATGAGATATTTTACCAGCCTGTGTCGTGTCCACTTCCTTGGACATATCTACCTACATCATGCTGATAGTGGAAGCATCTCGTCTGGTCGTATGGATTGGTATCCGGAAAATATTGGATCGAACATTAATGGATTCTAATGTTTTCCGCACTCAGACATTCCTAGGTATGAACGAGCAAACCATTGAAGAGGACGTTTGTAGGTTTAATCAGGCAAGCCCCCAACTATTTAGGTTCTCTGATAAATAACCCATACTATTTTTTGCACAGGGGCGCAAGGGCTGTTCAATTTTCATCAAGGAGATAACCAGCCCAAACTGTGTTACAATTGCTGGTCTCCCGACATGTTAATGAGCTTTAGCCGCATCCGTCAAGGCGGAGCAGGTACTAGCGAAATTCTCCCAGCACCATATCGGATTGCTTTGTCACCATGCACGAGAAAATTTTCCGCGATATCGCACACTAGCGCATTGGGTTTCCGAACTACTCCGATATGGTGGTTCCCATTCGTTCTACGGCTGAAGGCGCTCTTTGGTAAGGAGACAACCGCTGCTTCCCTTGTTGATTTCGCGATCAGTATTCTCTTTGGATCCCCGGTGAACTGGGACATTGTTGTCTCGAACTCGTTCAAGCTTCGCCGGATGATCGTGATATTCGAGTGCTGAACTAGGGCCTGACATAGAACTCATGCGAACATTGAAAGAGCTTTCTTTCCGAGATTAATTCACACCGCCGACCTCAGCGACTTTAGCCAACATTTCCAGCGACATGGCAAGCCGGTTCAGGAGTCAATAGCTATAATTGGAATGACTATTCATATGCCAGGATGTCGCGATACGTCAGATCTTTGGCATGTGCTCGAGGAAGGCATCAGTCCTGTTTCTGAGGTGCGAGTAGTAGTTATGTACATGTCAATGTTTAAACTTAAATACATTTCATTTGTGCAGATTCCAAAACATCGATTCAATATATCTGGCTATCTTGAGAACTCACGTCTTGAATCAGCACGCCAAATGAAGGCTTTCACTGGCAACTTTATTGACGGTGTTGACAAGTTCGACAATGTGTTCTTCAATATTAGTCCGCGCGAAGCAAAAGGCATGGATCCTCAACAGAGAATACTACTTCAAACGGCTTACTTAGCTCTTGAGAACTTTGGCTATGTTCCCAACGCGACAAGCACTTTGGGGACCGATACATTTGGCTGCTATATCGGCGCTGCTACTCACGATTACGTCCAAAATTTGAGAAACAAGACCGATGCTTACTATAGCACTGGTATAATGTTTGTTTTGCCGAGAGCACAGATTGACTGACGGAGAAGTTATCAGGGACACTTAATGCATTCCTCAGCAGTCGTATCTCTTACGCCATGCAGTTCAGTGGTCCGTCTCTTATGATTGACGCTGGTTACTCTTCGTCGAGGGTCGCAATATACCGAGGTTGCCATGCATTGATGAATGGAGAGTGTACATCGGCCCTCGTGGGCGAGGTTAGCGTTATTTTGAGTCTTGATGCAAGTATAATTAAAGATTATTCCCTCTGGAAGGCTTTTATTAATGCACTTTATTAGATGACTTTGGGCTTAGATCGTGGCCATTTCCTCAGCCACACTGGACAGTGTAAACCATTTGATGCATCAGCTGAGGGATATTCCCGCAGCGAAAGTTGCGATGTATTTGCCATTAAAAAGCTGTCCGATGCAGTTAAGGAATGCGACAATATTTTGGGTGTTATTCATGGGATCGAGGTCAATCAAAGTGGGCTTGCACATTCTATCACACATCCACATGCTGCAACGCAACAGCGCTTATTTGCAAGAGCACTCAAGAGATCTGGAATCCAGGCGAAACGTATCAGTATCATAGAAGCCCATGGAGCAGGGACACAGGCTGGGGATGTGTGCTAGAGAGTATCCAAAACGCATTTGTAGGGCACCGAAGCCTCGAATCACCACTTCATATCACTTCGGCTAAGGCGAACATTGGCCATTTGGAGGCTGCTTCCGGAGCAGCAAGTTTTGCAAAGTTATGTGTTTCTGCGATCGAAATTATAGCAGAAACATGCGACATTAGTGCTTCGAGCATCGACGCGAAGACTGACCTAACTTCTATTGGCGTAGATTCGTTAATGTCCATCGAAATATTCTGCAAACTTCAAAGCACTTTCCTCACATATCGCTTTGATGGCTGGAAGTTAGTGCACTGTAGGAGCATCGAAGACATTGCCCAACAAGTTTGCCAAATGTTCGAGTCGAGGTCGGTCTCAGCTCCATGCGCCTCCCTCCCAACTGGTTAAGGGATCCAAGCTAATAGTACGTTGTTAAAGTCTTCAGTGACAATTCAGTGTGACAAGTTTGGGTGGACGGGGAGAGATATGAACGGCCAATTACAGTTTCTTGTATATTGGATTTTTCTTGATCATAATAGCCATGTTTTGGATCATCGCATTGACTTGACGTCGACTTGAAGTCATTAGTGCAAATGGCCGAAGCCGGATGCCCAAAGTAACTTTTACAGGTTTGAGAGGGTCTCAACTGAAAATTATATAGTTATCCACCGTCCAGTGACGTGGAAAATTTGAAATTTTAATATCATAATTTGAGAACTCATATTTCTGTGGAAAAAAAAAAAGATTCCATAAAGCTGAATTCTGAAGTGTACGTTGAAAAAACTTGAGGCTATCTGCCCTTCTGTATGTAAAGATCTGTCGAGAGAATCGAACTCAAGACCAGTGATTCGTGACACCGCCTAGTGACGCAAGACTATTAAATTTGTATTGATCCAATCATTTTCGAAACTCTTAGGGCCTGTTCGGTAACTCAAAGTCACAATGGGAAAGCTATTGGGGCTGTGCAAGCGCGAATAGTCACAGTGTGACCCTGCATGTTTTCTGCTCCCGCACTTGACATGGTATGCGCTTTGAAGTGTAGGTATAACCAAACTCTGAGAGGCCCTTGGAGGCTGCAGTGTACGCAGACTTGAAGTTGTTATAAGATACCAGACCATCTTGCACCGCTTTGACGAGGAAGTCGACGAGACCGGCCTCAGCAGCTGAATTCCATTCCGCACGATCCCTTACCATAGTTGTCACGCATAGTATTGGGCATGTCATGCATTTAAGCGTTTCCGAACGGTTATATTCCGTCAAGTTCTAATGCGTTCTAGAAATTTGTAACAACTGCCCAAATATGGAAAATATACCGGGCACATCAAATATGACTTTCAGTTACCGAACAGACCCTTAGATCCAGAGGGTCCAAAATTTCTGGCCAGGTGCCATTTTGCAACTTCAACAAGCGATAGTGCAACAATGAACGCGAATTGAGATTGGATTCACTAATGAAATATGTTACAGACATATAGATAGAATTTATGCAAAAAGCGTCGTGTTATATCAGGACCATTTGCATGCAGGAAATGTGTATGAATCACTGGGTGATGCCGAGTCTGGCCGGTGGATGACTGTTTCATTGTTCACCGGGCCGGAGTCTGACCTGCAATAAATTCCAACGTCTCATCCGAATCCGAGGGATTCAATCAGAGTATACGTCTAATAATCGCCTCCTTGTGTCCGACCTTGAACTGCCCTCCATGCGATATGCGGTATTAGTTACGGGTCCCGCTGGTGCAGGAAAATCAACTTTCAGTGGCGCCTTCTTGACGCATCTACATGCATCTAAACGAACTGGACATTTGGTCAACCTCGACCCAGCAGCTGCTCCAACAAGTTTTGAATACGAGCCCGTAATTGATATCAAGGATCTGGTCAGCCTTGAAGACGTAATGGGCGAGCTGCAGTATGGCCCGAATGGAGGATTGGTGTATTGCTTTGAGTGAGTGAGTGGATCTAGTCATGGTGATCTATAGAACTAATGCTAATCTGTACTGGGAGATAGGTATTTGCTGCAGAATATGGATTGGCTAGAGGAGGAGCTGGGAGGCTTCGAAGACGATTATCTTATAATTGATTGTCCAGGTAAATTCAGTGAAGAGCCCCTTGTCTGCTCCCGATGCTGATACGTTGACAGGGCAGATTGAGTTATACACGCACCATCCTTTCTTGCCTACGCTTGTGCAAAATCTGAACCGGATGGGAATTCGGACCTGCGCGGTGTATCTCATAGAATCGCAATTTATGGAGGATCGCTACAAATTTTTCAGGTTCGACTCCGGTTGCGTGTTATCTCTTCTCTTTCTCAGCTTCTTTCGTTTGATCAGTGGCGTTCTGTCGGCAATGTCAGCAATGGTGAACCTCGAGATTCCTTGGATTAATATTATGTCCAAGATGGATTTGGTGACATCGAATCCCGAAGATAAAGCTAGCGGAAGAAATGGTTTGCGAGCTCGGAAAGATATTGCACGGTAAGTTACATTTCTTCTCGAATCTTAACCAAACCACTTCACCGTCAACTATCGATTTCTTGTATTTCATTTGATTCTTTTTTCTTCTTTGATTTTAATTTGGAAGAGTGGAGACTGAAGCCTTTCTTACAGATTCCTTGATCCAGACCCACTCCTTTTGGCTTCGGTAAGAGGTCAAGAAGGAAATGCGCAAAATCCCAGGTTTCATGCTTTAAATCAAGCAATTGTTCAATTGGTATGTGTGTATTTTTTCCTACTACTGTTGTGCTTATCACCAGTCGTTGTCCTACCATTGATTCAGATCGAGGACCATCCCCTCGTATCTTTTCTTCCGCTAGATCTTAGCAATCCTGACTCACTGGAAACTGTCGTAAGCCATGTTGACTACACAATGCAATACGGCGAAGACGAGGAACCGAAAGAGGTGAGTGTGCCATTGCCGCTGACGTTTATCGTCCTATTGTCTTGCTGCTTAAAAAAAGCTAATTCTGGTGTAATCTTCAGCCCCATGACTTGGATGAAGGGGATTTTCAAGATTTAGAGTAGAAATGCATTACTTATCCTATTGAGCATTGAGCGGATTCTCAGGTGACCGGTGACGAGTCTGATAACAGGGACTATAATGCTTTTGCGTGAAGTTGTCCGCTGTCGGCGCAGCTATGATATGATGGGTAGGCAGAACATGGTGAGCAATACCCACTAATCAAACAGTGGTCCTCGAAGTCGTTAAGCACGACGATGTGCGATGTGCAATAATATTTACTTCATCATGTCTGTAGCAGTTAGAATGACAGATTACAAGCCTGTTGACTCAAGACGAAATGTTTTGATTCTCCTTGCTCGTGACTGCCGGGCAGTGCAGTCGCAAACAAGTTCCAAACTAGTAGATCAACAACACAGCTTCAGCGCTTCAGAGCTTCAGTTACTACCCTTCGCTTAAAATCTTGTGTACTTAAGTACCCTGTGCATTCCTGCTTTATCCTCCTTTCCTCTTGATCAATCACCCAACAATATTGCCATCTCCCTATCCATATAACGAATCTTTTTAAATGTCATATTATCCACCTCAAGGATCTTACGCCCCTCACGGACAACCAGTTGTATACTCTACAAGTTCTCACCACGGACACCACCATCAACCATCATATGCAATGGGGAGCGAGTATTATGCCCAACCAGTCGGCATGATGTACGTTTTCCTACCCATGACAGTAGCCAGCCGTGAGCTAATTATTATCATAGGGCCCCGCAAGTAGTATCTGCTGCGCCTGTGGTCATGGTATGTAGAACACCATCTTGGTAGTTTTGGTTCTTGCTCACCAATTGATCGATCTTCCAGACGCAGCCCAGCTATGGCTATGGCGGAGGTCATCATCATCATTATCATATGACATTCGGCGAGCGCATGCGGCACTTCTTTGGCCTTGCACCAAGGTCACCCTATCGATTCAAGTCGAACAGATCGACCTGGGGTTTCATGGGCTTCTCCCGTAGGCCCAGATATGTAGATGCACAGACTGGTGGCGAAGTCGACAAACACGGCCGACCTATCTACCATGTCTAAAGCTATTCGCTCTCGACTCGGAGACAATAATTCGCGATATTTTTCTCCAGCATCATATAATATCTCGACTTCATGATTTCAACGACTTTCATGCCCCAGCTTCCTCTGCGATTCCTGACTCGGATTGTTCCCTTTACTTATGAATCAATGCTTTCTATTGTGTACATTATATAGCCCTATCGAAAGCTATTAGAACTGTAACTTATGAATTAGTATCAATGTTAACCGGTATTTACGTAAGCTACAACAAAGTGACGGAAACGCTTTGAACTTGGAAGCCTATACAAAGTCCATGCAAATTTCAGCAGTCAATTCATAACCACATCAGCATCTACTGGAATCTGCGCTCTTGCTTCTCGAGCTTGCGTCCAGTAATATATTTGGCGTTGAACATTGGTCACGACATCGATGACCTCTTGACGAGCTCTGATTTGCGTCGGATCATCTCTGATACCTTCCCAAAGGACGGCAAGGCTAACTTCAATCTGAAAGTGTCTCCATCAGATTTCCATTCTAACAGAATAAACAACTGAGAACTCGCTTTTTGAGCAAGTTGCGCTAGCGCGTCATTGAGGGCTTTTCCTACAGCTTGTGCAGCGTTGGTCAAACGGTTCATCACGACATCTGCTCCATCGTCGAAAATATCATCTTTGCATTGTTGGATAAAGCCACGGAAGTAGGTCTGAAAATAAGTCAATGTCAGTCGGGATGTAAAGGATTGAGAAAGGGACGTCAACCTACTTTCTGTCGGGTCACACTTCCTTTTCCTCTTTCCTCTATGGCTCTATCATATCCTTCAACAAGCTGGGCTTGAACGTGCGGCGCTATGCATCGGGAAACTTCCTTCTGTTCGTTATTCATTGTTTCTCGAACAACTTCCATTGATTTTGTAAGCGCCACGTGCGCTTCCTCAAGACATAGCTCCCCTTGTAGCTTAGCACGGTCTTTAAGTCCAGGTGCAGCCGAATCCTCAACATCTTTCAACAGCTTATTGATAATGAACATTGCCGCCGCTTCGAATGACGCAAAAAGATCCGACTCGAAAACCTTGCTCCACGAATGGGCGATATTTCGAGTAAACGGAGTAACCAGCTCCACGTTGAGATCGCGACGCCAACTTCCATGACGGCGAAGGGCTTAAAACAGGAATTAATATACATATTGCAAAAATCGGCATAATCTAGACTCACTGGCTCGATATGTTCCCCAGTGCATAGAATTTGCGAATTCCTCAGCAGTCGGAGTCGCAGCATTGGCCGCCTAATGGATGCTTCATGAGTATTGTAAGGTGATAATAGTCCTAGTGAATAGATTACATTTGCCGCGCCAACCTTACACTTATCCTCCAATCCATTCCTGAATAGTTGTTGTAGTTCCTCCACGCTATTGTCAACCATTTTGCCGAACTCCTAAATAGGTTCTTTGGTTCAGAAAGCACGAAAGGAACCATATTATGACTATAAGATGAACCTTGCAGAGACGTGGAGTAATACCAACAAGCTGTCCATACGCATCGACCTTCGGTGCGGGTTTCTGGAGGGTGTACCGACCAGCTCTTGGGCCTCCATGTAGTTCTCTGAGAATAGCATCGAATAGATTACTAGGAATCCTAAATCCATATGGATCATCGTCCTCGTTGTCACCATCCTGCTCAAGCCCGCTGGATTCCCATTGTTGTCGCAACGATTCACGATCTGCTGCAGTTACATCGCCAGTCCCTTGTACATATGATTGGATGGACGTGGCGAAAGTCTTCAAACATGCAAGGAAGTTCTTCGCAGCACGTTCCCGAGAAGAAATTGTGAGCTGGTGGCACCATTGTTGCACCTCAGGGATTCCAGTATCTTTAATATTGGAAAAGCAGCTGGGTTCACCATCGCCCTTTACTTGCCCTGCGGATATGTTCAGAATGAAGAGGTTCTGCAAGAAAAGAGCCCCATCGTACTCTTTAGTCTAACGTAATCTCGACTCGAGCAAGTAAAAACAGGCAAGTCGATCGAGTCATAGTCTGAAAGGAAACAACGTTGACTAGCCAAGCTACATATGTATATGCGACAATCATTCACCTCTAATATTGACATTGGGGTTAAAGGTATCGGGGTTTCGCTCTTCTGCCGCAGCATCTGTGCTCTGACATTAGTGGAATTGCCAGCTGTATTTTTAGAATGCTAACCGTCAAGATCCTTAAGTCCAACACGGAAATCTTCTTTCAGCACATCACGAGAAAACTGAAAAATGCATCAATGAGTGTATTCCTTGACGGTACAAATTGAGAGCGATACCTCCGATCGTTTTATAGAACAGAAAGCGTTCTTTTCTTTTTGTGCTTTCGCGATTGTCTTGGCAAGTGTGGAAAGGCTGTCGATAGCCTCTTTCTTTTGTTTCCGGGCGTCGCTGAGAGTCTCGCGCAAAGATTTAATAGAAGTCTTAGTCGTTTTGATCTTTTCCTCGAGAATTTCCTCAGTAACCTCGCTTTCCTCATTTTCGATGACGTCGCCGTCTGATTCTGTGGCAGAGCTGCTTTCAGATCCTGAATCTTCGTCAGGATCTTCATCACTGTCGTTTTCACTGCCATTATCTTCATCACTGGCACTAGAATCATCCGAGTCTACGAAATCGTCATCGTCATCACTCAGCCCAGGAGAACTTCGCCTGCGTTTCGGAGAGCCTTTCTTAGCCTTTCCTGAGATCTTCCGCTTCTTGCCTCGCATTTTAGAATCCTTCTTATTTGAATGCGCAGTCAGAGTAGGGGTAAAAGACTTTCCATTCTTCAAAGCATCAAGATGCGCCTTGTATTCACGGAGATACTTGTAAACGCCTTTCAGTTCAAATTCGATCCCTGTAAAAGTGAATCAGAGAAGATTTTTATGGGCCTAGAACTCGTTACAAACCTTTGATTAATTTGTCGGTCGTCGACTTCTTTTTCTTCCATGCTGACGTCTTTTCGCTGGCAGTTTCCAACCGTTCTTCGATGGCTTCAAGTTCGGGATCATCTTCTAGATTGAGAGCACGAATAACCTCCGAACAGGAGATATCATCGGTTTTACTCGCTGCACTAAATCAGCTCAATGTGTACTATGCGTATCTTGGCAGATTACTCACCGATGAACGTGATGGCATGATCGTCATAGCTATGGTTGGGTTTCGCTAGTCTCGTCTTCGCAAGCACTTAATAAAGAATGCACTTACTTGCCGTCTAGATGGCGAACATTGCACAGAAACATGAGCAGATTCTCTAGCGCAAGGACAGCTTTATCACATACCCACTATTTACGTTGATAAGTAATTCGGAAAGGAGCTGGGAAGAGCACTCACTCATAAGCTGCATCTTGAATGCATCTCCAAGTAAATCTGAAGGCGATGAGAATTAAGAGAAATTCAGATCGCATTACATCGCTCTTCACCTACCTCGAGCAGTTTTATCATCAACAGCTCTGGTAATAGGAGCTAAAATCCAAATACAATCGCACTTTTTCATATAATCCTTCGCGATATTATTTCGCGCAACATTTGCATCGACCACACCTAGTGATAAAAGTCTGAATCAGCTGCTATGTAGATCTTCCATGAAAGCCACATACCTGGCAAGTCAACCAATACTGCACCAGTGGATAACGCTGCAGCAGGACAACGGATATTGACCTGTCGAATAAGAGGCCATAACGCAGGAGCATCGGGGTCTTGCCGGTTATCCTTATCCTTGCTTCTGCTGGATGTGTCAGCAGCATCTCTAACTTTATCCATAAGGCTCTTCTCCTTGTTCTTGATCTTCTTTTTACCTTTCTTATCGCCCCGCATTTCATCTTTGGAGTCGATATATTTACTGATCTCTTTAGCGAAAGTTTTAGAATCCTTAGCGGTGATATTCTTGGTGGATCCAAGGATGCCTAGGATTTCTAATTTTAGGGGTTAATACGAGCCTCAACAAAAAATTAATTAATTAATTAATTACTGGCGTCCTGCATGAGGATCTGGTCAACAGTCATTTTGATTAACTTTTTTTGAGTAATTGCCGGATATACAGCATTGACCTTCATTAAATAGGTTGAACAACAACACACAGGCAGGGATATGGAATTGAATGAGGTACCTTCGACCAAGCGACTCCAGCGTCGCTTTTAAGATCCGTGGAGCGTTTAAGATTGCCTTCCTCATCGACTAAGTCCTGGAGTAATACCTCCAACTCTTGTCTCCACTCGGTTTCCGATAAAAAGGAGACATCAGCGTCAATGGTCGACTTGTTATGATATGCGAGCTCGGTTACAACAGCGGTGCAAGCTATAGACATCTATAAGTAAACATTGTAGTTACATACCAAATATATTCACAAACCTCGCATACCACTGGTGGGGACAATGTTGTCTATGTATTATGAGCGACGAGCTGATACAGAAATCGGATAGAAATTACCATCCAGAATAGCATTAAGAATTGAAGATTTTCCCGCCCCGGTTGCTAACGGGGCGCATTTTAGTAGGTCGCTTAATTACAAACATCCTATTACTTACCTCCACAGACGGCGATTAGAGTCGTAGGTGCACCTTGACCTTCGAGGCTGCGATGAAGTGAGCTACAAGGAAGAGTATGTACTTCAAAGGAAATACGAACTTCAGTATATCCCGCATCCAGACTTCTTGACGCAGTTTGCTTCCTAACTGCAACTTTTTGATGCTCTGCTTTATAGACTTCGTCATACCCAGGCCCTGTTTCAGCGCTTCCTCGGGATTATAAGAAATGTCGGAGACAGTGTTGTAAACCGTGTACAGAACAGGTGCAGACTCTGGAGGTATCGGCTGAGTCGCAGGGGCGTTCATCGCGATATCTTCATTCCTTGGCAGAACATCAGTATTCTTGTTGGTAGTGCTATCCAAAGCAGAAGATGAGGCCGCCAATTGGTTTAGTATGTAGGATGGGACTGGAAGACCGCGGTCCAAGTACTAGATACATCGTCAGATAGTCTATCTTGTAAGTAGTGATAGGAAAACATAGGAACTTACAACGCGAGCGGCATCGGTTGGCTGTCCCCTGATGTTTAATAGCGTATTCGATGCGACTCTGCTTGGAGAAGCACTGGGATTTAAGGTATCCTGATCTTCTCGAGGCCCTGTTTTGACATTGGTAGACGACTATAAGCGTATCGTATTCAGCATCTTTATCTGACTCAAGAGAAGGATGAGTAAATAGCGAACGCTACTGCACATACTGAAGTAGAATTTCCCATCGCTCTATTCTCGTCGTAGGACATTGCTACAGACGCGAAGGCGAATATGTCTCCGTGTGGATTTCTATCAAGTCAGAATGTGATAGAGGAGAGAAGTGAACGCCCGGAGTATATCAGACTGAGATGGCAGTTTGAGTGAGCCTGTCCAATCCCCACTAGCAGTGGAAAGTCACCATAACGATCTCACGCTCATACATTAAGTTTGACGCCGTGATAGCACGGTCAAATAAATAACGCACCATCTGTGACACTAATGTGACAAAACGCGTTTTGCTCGGTAGACCGTAAATATGTGGCTGGCCTTGGGCTGGTCTCAGGCATCTGCTGGCCTTACAGCTATCTGCAAAACACGAGGCCACGCCAGATTTTGGCTACTTTAGGGCCAAGTACATGCAAGCAGCCCAATTTGGGAAGAGGGCAGCGCAAGCAGTGGTGCAGCACCATCAAGCACACCTCAAGCACCACCGATGCTTGACAGACACCGCCTCGGGCGTGTCTTAAGTCTCAATAGAATCTATACTTTTGCATTTTGAATATCATTATGCCTGGAATTTTCACTGCATTCCTCCTGATTAGAAAAAGCTCGTCATCTCAATGTCATTCTGAATGAGTACCAAAGAAATTGAGGAAGCAACGCATGGTGCGTAGTAAGCGAAACACGCTAACGGTGGATCGTGGTGGGGTGTGAACTCAGTGAGAGTAGCTACGCGCACGCTCATCCCCAAATTAAGATGTTTGCATCTAAAGTAGCCAAAATCTGGCATGGCCTCGCCTTTTGCAAGTAGCTGTAACACTGTAGTAAGTACCTAGCGTACTATCCGCAGAAATAACTGATAAATTCTATCCAGATGCAATCAACGTTATACACCTACATTTAAGAGTCACCATCATCATCACAGCTTCTGAGGAAGCCAGTGGTTCTTGAGGGATCTCGCGACGGCGGCTTCTATCCCAGACATCCCGAACATACGGTTAGAATAATCATCATCTACGTTATCAACATCCAAGCGCGGGTCAAGACCTTCATGTGCACAACCTAGCAACAGAGCTCGTCCTTGAAGAAAATCAAGAGTAATATCGTTGAATATGTCGGAGTCATCGAAGTCCTCATTGAGAAGCTGCAGTTCGTTTTGGTCAATGGTCGTTCCCATCTCCGAAAGATCAGCAACCATTTGCATGCTTCCTTCCGATAGCAGCTGGCGTTGTGCATCTTGGAAGCCATAGCCATCGATAACTTCAGCGTCTTCGTAGTCGCAATCATAATCTTCAGTCGAAGACGAAATCCGAATGCCGTTTCGGCCGCTCCAGTTCTTATCACCACCAAACGAAGGATAATGTTTCTCCGATCCGAACTCCCAAGATGCTTCTTCTGAGCAGTAGGGTCCAATTTCAGAATGCAGGGAATATTCGGGTCCACCAGACCAGTCCTGCATATCTTCGGCATAGAATTCTGGGCGGTAAGGGAGGAGCTGGAAGGTACCCGCATCGCATAAGTTGTCAAATGATAGATAACCGCAGACGTCAGGTGGAGACTCCAAAAAGTAATCATGGCATGGAGGCTTCTCCCTCGCATCATTAAATCTAATGCTTGAATCAGCCAGTTCAACCGAGGACGCAAGATCAATATGAGGTCGACATGTATGCTCTGTTAGTGGAACGGTAGCAGATTGCGGCTGTGTGAATGATAAAGAGAGCATTTGTGAAGAAATCTCCTCTTGCGAACCAATTTCAGGCTTCAAGTTCTGACGAAAACGTGGCGGACTAGGTTCCACAGTCACAGGATGCGAGATGGTGCTTCTCTCTGAATGGGGGAAGAAAGCACGATCTTGTCCTTGTTCCCCGGAAATCGTGTCAGTGGTAACAGGAAAAGTCTCCCAAGTTCGGGATTGGACCATCACCGCTGAAGAAATAGGACCTGGTCCAGAATCTTGTTGTACAGCAACTTGGGAAATGGCAGGACTTGCTGGGTTCCCAACATGAAGAAATTGCGGATGATATTCAAGTTTTGACTTTGGAATAGCCGGCAGAAAGTATTTGGAGTTTTCGCATGTTGAAGGTACTTGGCCAGAAGAAGGATAAGCGATAACACCTTGCTGAGAGGCAGACTGAGAGGGCGCAAGTGACGGACTAGAGAGGTTTATACACTGATTATGCATGTTTTCAGTTGAGATGCCGTTGACCAAACCTGCCTCGGAGGCCACGACACGAGAAGCTGCCCACGGAAGGTGATGAGTGTCATGGATGTGTGTTCCTTGTTTGGAGACTGAAAGCACACTCGAATGATGGCTGGAAGCATCCTTTTCTATGTCCCATATAACCGATTTGGTAGGTTCAGAAGATACAATGACGTTGTCTTTTGGAATAGTAGGCGTAGAGTCGCTTGATACTTGGGTAGTATCTTCCTTATTATCAACATGACCATCAGGATTGACTGATATGGGCTTCATTTTCGTTGAAGACTAAGGGAACTTCAGTGAGAATTAATGATGCGCTTGACTTTAACCTGAATTACCTCTGACGAAGAAATTGAATTAATGTCATAGTTGGGCTTCGAGGATGCGGGCGGCGTCGCTTTCTTGGCCTTTATCGACTTGCGTAGCTTCTTATTAAGAAAGTTTGTTTCAGAAAACCCTAAGCTACGCAATCCTGTGATAATCATCAATAATTGAGACGTGAAGGGGGAAAATATTTTACCATTTCTTGCGAGGTTCTTTCCTGAGGTATGCGTTCTCTCCGAGGCTTTGCCTTTGTTAAATACTCCAGTAACCCTGGATAGAGGCTCGACCTCCATAAAGAATCGATGAGATCGAATTTCCGAGAACTGTTTGGGATACACTTACTGTCAAACGTGATTTGCCGACGTTGGTGGCTGAAAATCCATGCATAAGAGCAAACCCAGGAGGCAGTCTCGTTTTGTTGTCTTGATGTTTCTTGATTCCTTTTGCACTTGACGGAGATAGTTTGCTTCCATTTTCATTTGTCGTGATCGGCTTCATAATAGCACGTTTCGCTCTCTTTCTGTCGCGTCTTTCCTCGAGTCCTGTAGGATAGTCAAAAAAAACGAATAGATGCATTAATAAGGTTTCTCACTTTGAGCCTTTTCGGTATCATCATGGTCCACTTCAATCGGACGCTTTTTGGAAACGTTCTTGTTGTGAACAGGTGAGAAAAGTTGACGTTCATCGATAAGGGGCGCGGAAGCCAAAGCTTTGCTGCTGAGATTCTTTGAAGTTCCTTCAACCCATTTATCTTCAGAACGTCTAGAGGTACGTGACTTCAGTACGGGCGTTCCAAACCCGAATGATTGTTCTTGTAGTTGGCAAACATCCTCAGATAATTTGGCAGATCCAACCTCTGGCTCCTTCTCCCACGAAGCAGACACTTTCCGGCCTTCTAACGCGTACACCTGTGTAAATGCCTTCTGTTTTCGTAAGAATGTCGCTATTAGTTGATTCTTGTCTGCCTTCGGCACATTGGGAAGCTTGTCCGAGAGCATCGATGACGATTGAGGGAGCTAGGGATTGCACAAGAACTGCATGAACTAGGACAGAGACACCTTAAGCCAAAGTTTCAGAGAGATTCATGCGTTGGAGAACTGGGATTAAATTGGAGATCTAGGAGTCCGAGCTGTTGCCAGTGAGTGTCAAAAAGGTTTTCGAAGAGCGTTGAAAAGCAAATCTTACGATGCCGTCATAAACACATTAACGAACTTGTCGCTTGACTGAGGGTCACCACTTCGAACGTGATGCGTGACAGCCTACTAACACAACCATTTCAACGAAGTGTTCGCAAATTCGGAATTTTTGCATCGTCGAAGCAGCCTAAAAAGATTCATTTGATTTAGGACGAATTTAAAAAACTTCCTTTTTTTGGCCGTTACGCGTTACGCGCACACTGTGTCGAAACGGTACACTATTAGAATAGTACTATGTGATATTGACTCGTACGTATTCAAAGCCTGCCTTTTTACTCACTGCAAACAATTTTTATCTGTGCTGACGTTAGTAGATAAGGCGTTGAGCTTGCACGATCTTAAATCCGACGGACTTCTTTCTAAACCTCAGTACTTATATGTAAACGCATGACTGATGAGATAAAAAAATCACTATACACATATACTGCTAAATGGAACGTTTGCAGCTTCTTGCGAAACAGGATCCTGCTACGCGGTATATACAAAGTATATATTCCTATAAAAATTATTTTGGGATCGCAGAATGAAAGTCAGAAACAGAGTTGGAATCCAAAACGGTCACATAAACTCACTCTTTATCAGTCAAATCCGCGAAGGCATGTCTTTCTCTCTCCCGCTGTATATCAGCGTCCGTCCAACTATGCTGAGCCTTCGCTTCTGCAATTCTTGCTTGCTTCTGCTTATTCAGACGAACATTGATCCATCGCAACAAGAAAGATACTCCAAGCTGAACTATGAGTAAGACCATGATAGCAATCTTTCCAGGAATGTAGTCAGGTGCATCCTTGGGCTGGAATATTTCCGTTCCGATGATATTACCAATGCTGAAGGATACTAGGGTCATTGCGTTGACTGTGCTCTTCTTTGTGTGTCCGCTGGTGTTACTTGCATTGTAGGCATAAACTATGGAAAGCGCGCTGCCGAATGTTCCAATGAGATATGTTGCTTTACGGACGTTAATGGTCAGTCATGTTGTCGAATAAGATAAGAAAAACTTACCAAACAGTAAGGCTCCCTTCTGTCCAGATCCATTAAGCCCGATGAGCATTGCTATGAGAAAACATAAATAGTTAGATGGGTGTTTCCAGTTTTAGTTAATTCTGACCTGATCCGACGATGGTGGGGATTAAAGCGTAAATGATCGGTAGCATGCGTTCCCCCTGGAATGTGAAGTTCAGCACGTAGCCTCTCCAGCTTATCACGCTATATTTCAACACCTTTTTATCCGAGTACCATCCACAGAGAAGGGTCGTTATGGCGGCTACAGCGCCCGCAGGAGCGGACAGAATGAGGGTCTGTTTTGATCTTCAATAAGAGTTAGATTTTACACTGATTTCTTACATGTTCAAGATTACTTACGTGTACCCGAAACTCCTCACGATGAGAGCACTAACTATGCATAATATTGGTCAAGGTAGCTGCCATTTTCGGAAAGTATACATACAGTTGCTGAGAGCGCCGTTAGGAATGCTCGCTGTTTTCTGTCAGTATGAGTTATCAAAATAGAAGAGTATACTCTACTCACTCAACAGCGTCGTAAGAACGATGAGCCATGTCCGAATATCCGTCACCGCCTCCAGAACTTGAGCTTTCTTAAGTTTCTTGTTCTCGGTGCCTCCTTGATCGTCACGGACTCTCTCCAGAGCAGCGATACGTTCTTCTTTGGTAAGGAAATTCGCGTGGACAGGGGAATCAGGTAGCCATATGAGAACGCATATTCCAACGACGATTGCGAGCCCCCCGAGAAGGATATAGATGATCTTGTATGGTGCTAGTAATGTCCCGTCATAAAAGGTTATGCCCTGACTGCTGTTAGCTGCACGAAATTTGTAGAGGCTAGATAACTCACATATGCGACGAACCCTCCAAAAATTTGAGTAAGACCGTTCTGAAAAATCTTATTCAGTATATGAAGAATAAAATCTTCCTGATAATTCTCACCATCACGTAGAACCAGGAAATCCGAGTCGCCTGTCCACGAATAATGAACAAATGAGTGCACAAAAGTGAATGCCAAGACTGACTTGCTCATTCTTTTTGTAAAACATCGATATAATAAGAATAAGGATCGGTGCAACGCAACTCTCGCACATGCCTTGTTGGCTATGAGTAAGCATTGGGTAGTCTACATGTACTGCAATTCTCACCAAGCAAAACACGAAGTGCAAAAAATGCACCAAAGGACGTTCCCACTGCGTGAAGCATAAGCACGATGCCCCAGATAACGATGTTAACGCCTTGAATCAAATTATATCAGTCCACTGCGCTGATCATGCTGCGATGAAATAATTTACCAAGATACTTGGCCACCCTGAGCTTCTGAGATATATACACTGTTGGAAACTCCCAGAACAGGAAACCGATATAAAACGCCAGAGAAACAAGATTATAGTGCTGTAAAGATGTCAAAATTCCTTGCGCCTATGAGGAAGTCGACACTGGATCACCTGTCCAACGATAGGAAGGCCCATAATGCTGACGTTGTATTTACTTCAGATGCACAATCATGGCAAGGTATAAAAGCCACAAACCTAGCGTAGTTTAACGAAGTCTTATCCCTAAAATAAAATCGTTGAGCCGACTGCAGCGTAGAGAGAGAACATTTATAATTTTCATACAAAAACTGCGTGAAATAGACGGCAGCACAGAGTGGAGGTATTAACATATCCTTCATGAAATCAATCAAACCGCCGGAAACGTGGACTAAGAGACATACCAATTTCCTTCTTAGTTTGCGATTATACTCTTCGCTGAATTGGGCTGTCCGTTCAGCACCAATTAGACGCAGAGCTTCATCCCCATCCTTTAGATCGACCGTGCTTGCCTCTGCTTTCTCATCGACGCTGATTTCTAGAGACGGCTCCTTCTTCTCAACATCTTTCTCCTGCTGGTTTATCGTCGTGATCATCTGCAAGGTCAGATTGAGTATTCCAGCTGAAAAGAGAGTGGAGGAACCACTGCGGCAATCTGTCGAAGTACAGATATTATACCACGTCTGTTCTGTTCCTTATCTCAGGCCATTATAGCATCCAATGAACCTCATGATACAGAGGGACAGTCGTGGGCGCGTATGCCAGACTGTGTGTAAAGGACACCTAATTAGTCTGAACTGGTGGTGCTTGAGTAAACTTTTCTCCGGATACATATCAAGAAAGCGCACAAACATCGGCAGGTCTAACTTTGGCATTGGACACTTCATTATCCTTCTCACGATGGTCGTCATAAAATTAGAATCTGGTCAAGATGAACTGTAGTTTCCAAATTAAATGTCTTGGTATTCCAATCAAGGTAAGTGCTACTGTGTCCGCAGTAGTGCGTCACAAGGATATCTAGAGTTACAATTTTTGCACAACGATCGCAGAAGCGGCACCACCCTGCATTAAATAACGTTAAGAACATACGTATCAGTGTAATGAGAGACATAAATACCCCATTGCAAATAGCAGCAGCACCGTATTGGCCGGACTGCAGAGCATAAATAAGTGAAACGATAATGCGGGATCCCGAGTTACCGATGGCATGGCCGAGGGCCACGGCGCCACTGGAAGGGAGATAGGAAATAAAATAAGTAAAAATGATCAACAGAAACAAGACTTGACAAACCCGTTGACGTTGATCTTTGCGGGATCAAGACTCATGACTTTCTCAGCAATACGGACAACAACAGAGAAAGCTTCATTGAACTCGAATAGGGAGATATCGTCCGGAGTGAGGTTTGCCTTCTTCAGCGCCTTAGGAAGCGCGACAGTGGGTGCCGAAGGGAACTCGATGGGATCAACACCAGCATCCGCCCATGCTAGATGTTACCAAATAAGCACATGTTGCTGAATAAAAAACATTATAAATGACGTACAGATGACCTTAGCAAGAGGCTTCAGCCCCAGTGCGTTGGCCTTCTCAGCCGACATGAGAATCAGAGCAGAGGCACCATCGCTGAGGGGAGAAGAGTTGGCGGCAGTGATAGTACCACCCGCTTTGAAAGCAGATCGTAGAGAAGGAACTTTATCGAAGATGACCCTCTTATATTCCTCGTCTTCTTTCACGATGGTGTCTCCCTTCTTGCCCTTGACGGTTACTGGAACGATTTCGTTCGTGAAGGCACCGGATTCCCATGCACGAGCGGCACGCTTGTAAGACTCGACGGCATGCGCATCCTGAGATTCACGAGTAATCCCGTGCTTTTCTGCAGCATGTTCACCACAGTTACCCATCGCAAAGTCGTTGTACGCATCCCAAAGACCGTCGGTCTCCAGCGAATCCTTCGTCGTGAACTTTCCGAAGGCAGGGTTCTGGCGTGGGAGAAGGAAGCTAGAAATGAAGGTAAACTAAAGGAAAAGAGAGAGAAATGGGTAGACGTACGGAGCGTTGCTCATGCTCTCCATACCACCAGCAGCGACAACGGACGCATCGCCAAGTTTAATGCTCTGAGCAGCAAGCATGACTGACTTCATGCCGCTAGCGCAGACCTTGTTGATGGTGGTGGCGTCAGAACTTGATTTCATTCCTGCACCCAGAGCAACTTGGCGAGCAGGAGACTGGCCAACACCGGCCTGAACGACATTGCCAAAGTAAATCTCTTCCACGATTGAAGGGTCGATGTTCTTGGACTCAATTGCGTGCTTCAGCACAATCGAACCCAGTTGGGGAGCAGTGAACGATTTGAGGGCACCATTGAAGGAGCCGACAGGAGTGCGCGAGGCAGAAACGATTACAACTTCGTGAGCCTGTGATAGACGCAGTAAGAAATACGGCTGCAGAAGTTTTGAAGAAAGAAAGTACCATTGAACGAGCAAGAGAGGGAAGAAAAATACGAGAAGAAGAGCGAGATGTGGAGGCGACGCGTGAAAGCAGCATGGATTTATACGGTGCGATTGCAATCGGGCAAGCAAACCGAGCAGCTAATCCGATGCTGTGAATCGTACGACAAACAGGGTCCAATTGAACTCGAATAAAACCACCCTCTTACGATTTTGCGTCCGTTGTCTGTTATCCCGGTCCGCTTTCAGCGGTTGTGCGGGCGGGGGGCCTCGGGGAGTACTCAGCTTTATAATGATTCCAGCAGCCCAGCTTCTCGATGATCCGAGGCTGTGAGACTGTCATATGTTTCCATCGGGACACCCTGTTCCCGAGCTCACTCATCATTACTGGAATAAGATCATCCCGATGCTCACTGTAATTAAGCCGTGTACGATGTAAGGATATGCAAACAGTGGGTAACAAAACCGCAACGCCCAAGTACACCCGTTATTCAGCCATATCGATTCCATCCTACAATTTAGAGGAGTTCGGAAGAGAGGACCTGAAAGACGGTTAGAGGCGCTAACCAAACGCGACATTTGGCATTGGAATATATTTAGACAAATTTAGTACGGTATCAACTCTACGCGCATGGCTAACTACCGTGTATACACAGTTCACAATACTCTGCCTTTTTCGGCAAAGTGCAGGTATTGTTATAGGACGCTTCCTGACTCGGCGGAAGATTGTAAAGTGAACCAAACTGCAAGCGTCCCCCGAGTGATAGCACATTGCGGCCGCACGGCCGCATTACGACAAACAGATAGCAGTCCCCAAAACCATGAACCAAATCTCAAGCCACCGTGCCAGGCGAGTAGATTCACTCCATCCATCCTGAGAAACTTCGTGCATCAACTCTGCAACGGCATTTGCGGTTTCGCAAGGGTGAAGATACCAGCAAGGTGTTCCCAAAGTGGGATGATCGCCCTGCGAAAGTACAGGGAAGGAAGACTTCGGTAGACTAAGTGCAAATGTGGTCGTCGCAGCAGCTTCCGAGATCTCGAGCCTGAATAGCGGGGTCTTGATGATGTCAGTCAACGAAAGCGGAGCACCGCCTGAAAAAAAAGGATTAGAAAGTGTATATAGAGGAGCGGAAGTAACACATACTTGAGTCATGAATCGTAAAGTAGAATACAGGCACCTGGAATGTGGCCGAGTAGACGATGTATTGTTGGCAAGTTAGGTACTCCGGAGTAAAGGTGTCGGAAGCAGAAGATATATCATCAGATTCCTCTACGATGTCTTTCATATCCAAAAGATCAGCAGCAGCATCTACTGGGTCAGGACGACGCCTTTGAGCAAGAACAAGAGACCGCGACATAAAACCATAACCCGGTCGGGACTGAGAAAAGTCTAAGCATAGGACTAGATCTGAGGGTCAACGAGCGCACAGGATAATCATTCCATGTCCAGACGTCGGGACCAGCGAGGGCACGTAGTGCGATGAAGGCCTTGCACGCTGTCGCGAACTGTGAGCGCGACAGCATCTAGCTGTCACAGGTGTGACGTCACGTAGGAAGGAACTTTACAGCTGCACAAATAAGGTTTCAGCCACTCAGGGCGCCGGTCACTGGACAACAAGTCCAAATCCTCCAGCTCGCCATCCTCAAAACCCAGCCCGTCCAATTGCCGGCTCGTCGTCTTCTGCGGTCCTCATTCTCACCGCGGACGCACCTTAATCATCCAATATGGCTGTAGGCAAGGTGTGTAGCATGTCCAGCTGTTACATCGTACCCCTGGTCTCAATAGTTTGGGACGCAACAGAACAAGCGCCTTTCAAAGGGCAAGAAAGGCATCAAGAAGAAGGTGGTCGACCCCTTCTCTCGCAAGGGTGTGTATTTTCCAGCACAATGAATCCAGTCGCATCTCATTGATTCGCCTCATTAGACTGGTACGACATCAAAGCTCCTTCAATCTTCGAGGTCCGGAATGTCGGCAAGACCCTTGCTAACAGGTCTCAGGGCTTGAGTAAGTGAATTCTTGAGGTGCATACGCGGCAGGACGTTGATTTTGATGCGCGTAGAAAACGCCAACGACTCGCTGAAGGGCCGCATTATCGAGGTCTCCTTGGCTGATCTCAATAAGGACGAAGAGCAGTCCTTCCGCAAGATCAAGCTACGTGTCGACGAAATCCAGGGCAAGAACTGCCTTACCAACTTCCATGGTATGGACTTCACCTCCGACAAGCTCCGTTCCCTTGTTCGCAAATGGCAAACTCTTATTGAGGCCCATGTCGATGTCAAAACCACCGACGGTTACCTCCTCCGCCTCTTTGCAATCGGCTTCACCAAGCGACGCCCATCCCAGGTGAGGAAGACCACCTACGCACAGTCAAGTCAGATCCGGGAGATCCGCAAGAAGATGTTCGAGATCATGACCCGTGAGGCGACGAGTTGTGACCTGAAGGAGTTGGTTCAGAAGTTTGTACCGGAGGCTATTGGACGTGAGATCGAAAAGGCAGCCCGAAGCATCTACCCCTTGCAAAATGTGTACGTGCGTAAGGCTAAAATCCTCAAGGCTCCCAAGTTCGATGTGTCGAAGTTGATGGAGCTCCACGGAGAGTCAACCGACGTATGTTCATATTATTTTGCCCTGATTCTATCATCGTACTCACTTTTATTGCAGGAGACCGGCACACGGGTCGCAAAAGAATTCAAGGAGCCTGAGATCCTTGAGTCCGTTTGAGTTCCTCGTAGTTGATTACATCCTGTATCCTATGCTTTTCTGTTATGCAAATGGGGTGATATCAATATACACATGCACATGCTTTCTTAGGACTCTATACTGCAGACCAGCCCTATGAAATCACTAATTACTGGAATTTTTGATCCTGATGATTACGGAAGGTGATCAGAAAAAAGTTCATGCAATCGGGTTATCAGGAAATAACTTGTGTAAATGATCTCGGCAGTCGCATCATTCTTTCAGTAAATCTCATCCTTCCATCCATGGCCGACGTCGACTTCATTAAGAGCCATCTGACTTCTCATCCTGATTTCCCGAAGAAGGTCAGTCATTTTATTGTTACCGGAGATCCAAAGGTTCATAATCGGTCATTACATCTAGGGCATTGTCTTTCTCGACATATTCCCCATCCTACGGGATCCACTTGCTTTTGAGACTCTCATAACCCACTTGGTACATCACATAACCTGCCACACGCTCGGACTTTCGCCTTCAAAGAAAATAGATGCCGTTGTTGGTCTCGATGCTCGCGGTTTCCTTCTGGGTCCGATAATTGCACTTCGGCTTGGAGCTGCATTTGTTCCTGTCCGGAAAAGCGGGAAACTTCCAGGAGCATGTATTAGTGCCACATACGAGAAGGAGTACGGAACGGTGTGTGAAACTCCCTGCCATTATTTATTGAGTCCCAAGTTAATCAACAAACGGTGTATGGTAGGATTCCTTTGAAATGCAAGCTGATGCCATTAAGCCTGGCCAGACTGTTATTGTCGTTGACGATCTCATTGCTACGGGTGAGTTCGTTGACCTTTCCGTTGGCTATGGTTGCTGATGACATCCCGCCAGGTGGATCCGCTAAAGCAGCGGGCGAACTTGTTGCCAAACAAGGCGGCAAAACTCTGGAATACCTGTTTATAATCGAACTTATGTTCCTCAAGGCTTCTTCTAGGCTGGACGCCCCCGTATATTCTATCATACAATCCGAGGACTAGGAAGGAGTGTTATACCAATAGCCGCGTATTAAGTAGTGGGTGGCCGTTAATATACAATATCCGATTGGGATCTTTGAGTTTTTCGTCCTCCGCTTCTTCTGGCAAGTTCACTGGATCAGGGTACGGTGACCCGTCTCCTGGGTTTACCATCACCATCAGCTGCCCAGACGCATGCTGTTCTGCGTAGTCTAATAATTGCAAGACAGTCTCCCCTGTCTTGCGAGTAAGGAGAGCTATACCGACATCATTCAAATCGCCTGCCGCTAGTATCTCTTCAGTGCTGGCGGTGGGGTTGATTGCCCCATCTTCAGTGCTGATAACGATAACGCCAGCAGCCGATGCCGCACGAGCCTGAAGTAGTTTCTCTAGAAATGTGCAATCGCCCCGTTGAACGACCATAACGCTGTCGGGATACGAATGTTCATAGGGCTTGCATCCGTAAAGATTGTCGTGGTCGCGTTGCACTGGACTTCCTTGGTTGCGACCAAATCGTGGCGCACTTTTGTGATGCGGGGCAGATACATCACCTCCAAAAAAACCGGTATAGCCGATTACAATCTCTTCCAATACAACTTCATCCGCCATCCCAAATCGAGCTTGGAATAATGGATCCACGTTATTCTGGAAGAAGTGGAGTTCAACTTCAGGATCCCGTTTTCGTACTTCTTGAGAAATATTGCTCTCGTCGGTTCCCGAAAGAAAGATCGAAGAATCATTGACATATACGATATGTCCTGGCCGGACGGAATAATGGCCCACTGTGATGAGAGGGTCAGAAAAAATTACTTTTCAGCTTTTCGCACTCACATTTCCTGATATCGTAGCCCTTGCCATCTAACCGACGTACAATGTGGCACCGTATCCCGGTTACATTGTTTATTATGTATCCGTCAGGACGGATATTTAATTTTACATAACTGGGGCTGAGATCTTCCGGCACAACCTTCCCATTGGCAGATAATATGAAGTCGTAAGACTGCGGGGGGATAAAATGATTTGTGAGGGCGATGCGAATGGATATCCTACTACAACAACTTACGAAGAGATCAACTTTGGGTTTCTCACACCATCCATCAGGTGTCCATGTGTTCATGTCGTTGCGGTTGGGCGAACGACCTACTAGGTAGCGGGCATAATCAACATCAGGTCGAGATCGTACACCCAGCACTAGCCCCGTGTTTTTTTCGCGATCATCATGGACGCGTATGAAGGGGATATACGCTGGACATTGGTGACTATCTATACTGCGCGCTTTCTTCCGGGCAGCAGAGGTGGGTCGCAAGTGTTCCCGACCGAGTGTGAGGATATGGCCTTCGGTGGTAAACACATAGTTGGAGTCATCTCTGTGAATTGGATTATCTTCATCAAATAGTAGATATAAGTACTGCGTGTAGATGAGCTTCGATGCGGAATAATTTTGTAGAATTGTACACGCACCTTCAGAGTTTCTGACAGTGCAAAAGATTCCATGCGATCATCTCGTTTATTTGTTCGAAGATCTTGGATACCAGTTAATCCACAATCCACCTTGGCCCTCGTAGTCAGATCATACAAAACTGTCTCTGCAACATCCAAATAGAAGGGATCGCGAGTAGCCTTGTTATACATTCGTTAGCTTGAAACAAAAGTTATTTTATTGCATGTGCTTACCCGGTATAAATACCACGTAGATTCAATAAACTCTGTAGAGAAAACGTCAAAATATATTACACTAGATGAAACACACAGCTCAATCACTTACCTGGACGTAGTGGGTACTGGTGTGAGGTAGCTTGTCTGTGGTTTGTGTCGTACACTTCAGGTAATCCCGAATGCTCCCTCCATAAATTATAATCTGTGACAAATTCACGTAAAAATGTTGCCCAACGTCTTACTCGTTACAAACTCACATAGCATGTGTAGCTTGATAGCACTTTGGATATCTCCGGCAAGCACTTGTAGTCCCGGCCAAAATGCTGATAGGGAGTCGACTGTGAAATAAGCAGCATCTCCACTGTTCATATTCACGGTTCTGTACTGATGCGAAAGCTTGGTCAATACTTTTACTTCTCGAAAGGTGTTGAACATACCCAAAACCCATCAGCCGCCCTCGAGTAGCGCATTATGGCCGCATATGCATCATCCCATACATCAAGAAACTCTACTTCGCCTATAAGAGTGTCAGGTACGCGTTCGATAGGCTGGACAGCCTTGAAAACACAACGCACCACTCATTATGTACCACTTTAGAGCATATTCATAAAATGAATCTATTCCAGCTCCAATACCGGTGATTTCAGGGGATATCCATCTCTAAAAGAATTACAATCCATCAGGGCGTGGCACCATTTGTAAGAAGTTATAAACACACCCCGTTCCAAGTATTTATTGTGTTTCCTACTAGCCCGATATCTGATTTACGATTCCAAATGCCAAAGAATGCCTGCAGCAATCTTCAGAGAGAATAGCCAGAGAAAGTATACCTAAATACCTTGTGAGCAGCCTTTTCGAATCGCTCGTCACCGGTTAGTCGACTCAAAGTGGCGAATTCCAGGATCAGAGATCCTGCTCCCGCGGTGCCTGTAGGTAAATAAAATATATTCAATGGCCCATAGTATGGACGGTTGAAGAAATACTGACATGTCTCAAGTGTTTCGCCTTTGACCACGCCATGACGGAGATTTATCTTCAATTATATTGATTAACTTAGTCGAGGGACAATATAGATTAAGGAGACAAATGATATATACCCTAGCGTAAGGCAGTCCCGTTGGCGTAGCAAAGGCGGGTAATAATCGCTTTCCAAGGTCATGTGCCAGATCAAGCAGCTCGCCGCGGTACCACGGTAGGTAAAATGGCTGGCCAGTTTGATTCGCAAATATGTGTCCAGATAAAAGGCCTCCCAGCACTCTTATAGTGGTTTCGAATACTTGAGGTTTTGTGTTCACGTCGAACGACACCCACTCGATGACATTCTTGACAGCCCGTTCAAAACCTTGGCGATCGTCCAGTACAACCAACGTGTCGAGGACATCTATCAAAGTCAGAGAGAAATTCCCTGCTACATCATTAGATGCAATGTTTGCACTGGAGTGTAGTTATGAAGCCACAGTTTGATGGAATAAAGGAACTCACTCACGGATTCGCCCAGTCGGGACCTTGACCCGAGCATGATAATGGTGTCAGCTAGAATACTATCAGTATCCCATAGGCAACAGCGTCAAAATGTAACGCCGACCTCATCCAATGGAAATGCTGTAACAACCAGATGAACATAAATGGACGAGAAATATCACGAGTGTGGAACTGACCAAACGTCATGTAGTTGTCAAAACCATGATACCACAACTCACGCGTCTGCTCGCTGTAGGACGACCGAAATAATTATTTTAACCCCAATATTACAACATACTTTCTCACCGTGCAGCCAACTTCCGTTGTGTCGTCCACCCAGAACCCTTGAGAGCACTTGAGGCATTAGTGTTCACGTTTGGGAGCCATTTATGACCTTCCAAAGTGGCGACAAGAACAGCCAGTAGACATTCAGGCCAGTATTGCCTCCACTTCATGAGAGGACTTGTCTACGCGGTCGTCACCCCAGAGCTGCTGAGTGAGAGTGTGAAAGAAGACGACGTAGCTCTTAATTTGTGCAGCAAGGAGTCTGTCGTGGCACTGTCATCTCTCTTACAGTTTCTGTCACGTGACCTGTATTCCTAGACGAATTTCCTTTTTGAAGATGCGTACTTATGTTTCGAGCAATTTCGACGGCTCAGCAAACAAATTGAATCATGACCTCCATCACAGATGTCTCCTCTACGCTCGGAGAATACATGCTCAAAGGATGGGTACGTGCTAAATAAATCTGTTTGCCTCAGTCTCTAAGACATGTTTCTAGGTTTTAACAGACCAATCATGTCCTACACCGGGATGCACGGTTCCCTTGATGCGTTCGCCGAAAGGAAAGACACCAACCACTTATTTCTGTGCTAATTGTGATGGAAGTCCTGCTAGTATGTTTTATCATTTTTTCTATCGAAGCAAAGATGCTGAATAACCTCTTCAGCGGCACATCCAAGTTTCACTGTAGACCACCCTTCTGTCAGCGGTCTGGCTTCTTCTGCCAGTACTTCCACAGCTTCCCATTTTTCCCGCTCCTCCACCCCCCCAACGGAAGTCTCCGATGCACTGAGTTCTCCTGTATTTGCTCCGCCTCCAGAGACAGAGCAATCAAGACGCCGGCGAGAGCAGTCAGACAGAGCCTCTACCGAGATCGGGAAGAGACTTCTCAAAGGATGGGCTATGCTGGGAGACGAGTGCCCTAATTCAACATGTTTTGGGGTGCCTCTTGTGCGGCCTCCGAAGGCGGGAAGAGAAAAGGATCCTAGGAAGGTAAGCATGTCGGAACCTAGCTTTCTCTCTTTTGACTGCAATATCTCAACAGGAATGTGTTATTTGCGGAACGATATATATCAGTGAAGTTGATTGGGCCGGACAAGAGCACCTGGTTGGGGTGCAAACGGATAATAACCCTTTGAACAGTAACGCTAGAGATACAGGGACGAGCGGCGCTCCTAGCAAAGGCAAAGCGGCGGAAGTTCTGGTTCCTGTAAGTTACTCCATGAATCTCTTTATTTGATGTGCCTTTTATCCATTTTTGGCAGTCGATTCCTTCCCCAGAAATACCGATAACCTCACAAATGACGACGGATGATACCAGGGTATGCTGCATTTCAACTGCGGTATTTTCTTCGCGAAACTGATTTTCGAATATTTTCAGTCTATTATTCCACAAACAGGGCTGTCACAGTCATCCGAACCTTCTGTAAGCAACTAATAAGGTCGTATACTGTATATTTGCGTCTTACGTCTCTCAGCAGGGAAGTTCCGCTCTTCCTGTATTGGAGGAATCTGCACAAGCGTTGCAGCAGACTCTGCGAGCCCTTTCTGCACGATTGATCACTCTCTCCTCTACGCCCTCCCTCATGAACCCATCTTTCATTGGCATCACGGCGGATGCTATCAGCAAAGTTACACAGGCGTTCTCCCAGGTCAGGCAAGTGCAGTGGTGCGAAAATGAGGCGAATGTCTCGACTTAATGCACTGCGTGTGAGTATGGCGCTGCGACTCTGCAAGTTATTTACCTGGGAGACGGCATCTCGCGATCATTGATATACCTTTAATATCCCAAAGCTAGGCATGCGTATTTTGGGCTCCTGTGGTTACCTCATGTTATCCATGAAATGCCAGTGATGCTTTATGAACGTTAAACACACGGTTTCCGCGTGTCGTTATCCTCAAATATGGCACATTTACTGAAAGCGGGCGTACCCTTCGTCCTCGAACACTTAAGCACCCACCGCAGTGCTCTCACTATGCCACGCTTTAACATTTTCAAGGCTTTCAATGCAAATGCAAATGCGAGCCCTTATGACATTCGAACCTCAACTGAGCATCAACCCACTGACTTTGCTCACACCGCAGTCCAAGAGCAAGAGCGGCCACGACTTCGAACTCAGAGCAATAAACTGAAACGCCCACCGGTCAGCACGTCACCCACCTCTTAGCCATTACAGTGCCAATTTTTCATAGCCTAAGAACATGTTGCTGAATCGTTCCATACATGTACCCAACGATTTATCGCAGCATGCTCCTGTGCCCTCGATTCCTCCACCGCATTATCCAGACGAATACTTCGATTATCAGTTTTATGACAGACATCAGGATGAGATGGCAGCACCTCCTCCACAGAGACCAAAAAGGTCGTGGAGCCCAGTCCCGTCTGTCCGGAGATCAGAGTCAGATGCTGATCTCGACAAATTTCACAGTGTCTACCCACATCACCCAAATAACAACGAGCCTTGGCGGGGCCACAGTCCTCGACATTCCGGGGGCACAGAATTTCCTTCGGATCCTCTAGGATCTGACTTGCGGCCAGGTGAATATCATTCGTCAAGGCAGGAGGAACCCTTTATAGCCTCCTTCACGGAAGTACGCTCTGGGAATAATGGCGATACAAGGTACTTCCATGAAACGAAGATCGCAGATGCTCCACCTTCTTGGGTATGTACCTTACTGGACGCTCTGTGACTTTTTATGATGCTAACATGATAAAGGACAAGCCACCTTTTATTCCGTCACCGAAATACAATGTCATCGAGCATGAACGCGAACCCGGGTTTAAACACGAACCTGTATATGAACAAGGGCCTGTGTATCGCCAACACTACAATAATCCAGAGATAATTGAGGTGAGTGAGGGAGTACAATATCATTCAAAGCTAACCTTCAGGAAAGCCTGTCATCTATGAACACGATCCATGGTTGCAGGGTGACGACCTTGAGCCAGACGTATATCGGTATATTGTTCCGCAAGGACTAAATATCATATTTAAAGACGAAGACGGCTATGAAATCACAAGGTTGGCACGCTGCAGCTTTACATGAATGTACCTTGACCAAAGTTCTATCGCAGAGTTGGCGACAAGTTCGAGCGTCCAAAATATCAACACAGATCCCACAGAGCTGCCCCGATAATCGTTCAGGACGAATTTGGGCATGAGCTATACCGGTAGGTAATTTAATCCACTTGCAGGTATCATGTGAGCTTATTGGCGACAGAACGGGAAACTGGGAAGGTTCATCGCATACAGAGAGTCAAGACGAGGGATCCCAAAGACACTCGAAAGCCTATAGACAACGGGGGGAAGATGGCCGTGGATACAGGTATGATCCTCTTCTGCCTCTGATAGAATATTCTTAAACAGTAGATCTTCCTTGTAGATTCGACGCGTTGGAGGAGCTGGTATATAATCAGTAGGTCAAATCCTGTATAGCGATATGACATACGTGTTCATCACATTCACAGTGGCACACCGAAAGGTCACTCTGCTCAGAGTTACCCATCGTCTCGCTCAACCAAAGTTATCATGATTGACAGCAAAGGACGTCAGATACCCATGTGAGTAAATATTTCCAGGAGTCATGGCAGGCAGCTGAAGCAATTAAACTTAAGAGATAGAAACCCAGCTAAGCATGGCCCAGACATGCGGTCTCACCACAGCACTATGCAAAGATCCCATTATTAGGTATGAAGGCGGGAAAGACTACACGGCTTACCCGATGTACACATTCACGACTGCAACTGACTTTAGATCCTTCAGAAGACAGACATGATTGTGTGCTAAATAGACCATGGGGCTCATTTTCTTCCACGACCGCGTCCACGTCCTCGCCCACGGCCTCCGCGTGATGACCTTTCTAATCTCCCGCCCTCTGCCATGCTGATTTCCTCCCTACTTAATTTAAGGAGCCCTCCGCTGAACCTTCCTACACCCATTTTCAAACCACGATCCCGTTTCCTTGTTGATGGACCAGATGAGGACGCCTCATAGACTTTCTTCAGAGTTGGGTGGTAATTTCCGAGATTTTTAGCCTAACATATGAAAATTGGTATTTTAGTAGCAATTTTACCATTAGCAAGGAACGAATACGCTGACCTCTTCAAGTTGTTGTTGCTCCCTTTCTTTCTGTTTCTCGGCAATACCTTCTCGCACCCTCTTTGCAGCCTTGTTTCTTTCAGCTTCCCGAACATGCTTCTCCCCTTTACCCAACTTCGCTGCGCCAGTCAGTTCCAATACACGCCCTGCTAGAGCTTTTCGACGTTGGGCTGGAGTGAGATCTAGCTCTGTGTCAAGAGATCCAGATAGCAACTTCGTATGAACAAGTTTATGGAGCAACGCGTCATTTTGAGCGTTCGTTCTGAAATATAACTTAGAGATAGATTCCATGCGACAGAATGCACTTACGAACCTTTCCAATTCTTCGTCTACATCCTTATCAGCCACTACTTCTGCAAGTGGATGATCCATTCTGAGCTTTGAGACTTTGGATGACTACTGAAAGTGATGAGCAATTGTACGAAATAGCCATGTACATCAGAACTCACCAATAAAGCCTTCCTTTGAGCTTTGGACACTGGGTCAGGCCGAGATACTTTGGAAGCCGTATCAGAGAACACCACCACATTATTTGGAGTGCTGCTACTCCCAGCAGTAAAGTCGTCATCTTGCGTAAAATCTAGGCATTTCTGTGAACAGTGACTAGCAGAAAGATATATTGGCGACATACCACTGTCGGGATCCTCTTCGAGCTGGGTATCCATCGCCTTTCCAGTTGAAGAGCTACCTCCACTTTCAATACCACCCCATTCTTCTTCTTCGAGATCTAACTTAGGGTCTTTTTTCGGGATAGCAGGGGAAGGGGAGGCGATTCGCCTTTTCCGCTTTTTTGATGCAGTCGGAGGTTGGGAGAAAGAATTGAGGAATTGCTGTCCGTGTGCTTGCAGAATGCTGAGAAGATGGTCTCTATCAACGTCGCCCATGAGGTGTAATAAGACGGTATGCAAGTTATAAAATCTGGCAAAAAATTGGAAAAGCGTTCAGTTATAAGTAGTGCTCTAACTTGCTCACTCAAATGCAAACCTGCAGCAACGTTGTATTACATAAGCTATTCCCAGAAAATGTACTAAGTGCCCGCCGCCCGGGGTTGGACCCTGAGCAGACCTGCTACCATTATACACTGTACACAAGGGATTCGCTGGGTTCGCAGGATTGACCGAACATTTCCTCTTTCCGGCAGTTTGACCCGGACCCGAATGCAGATATGTATACTTCTCAATGGAGCGTTTACCCACAATCAAGCACTGTAAGCCTCTTGCGTTCGCCATGTCCATCACCAGCGCAGAAGACCTCGCCGCCCTCCTACTTGTCACTCAAAAAGGTTTGAAATTTCAGGCTGCCCAGATTTCCCACCGTCAAGACTTGATTGAAAAGTGGGGTGGCATTCGATCCGGAAGTAAAGTCCTTGAACTTGGTTGTGGCCAAGGCGATTGTACTGTCGCTATTGCAGATTGTATCGGCGAAGACGGATTTGTGGATGCCGTTGATCCTGCTCCACCTGGTTATGGTTGGTTTTTAAATACATTCTGCTTTCTGAAGTTCCTGTTATAACTTTCAAGCAATAGGGTCACCATTCACAGTTGAACAGGCGCAGAAGCAAATATCATCTACTCGTCTCGGACCTCGTATAAATTGGATCCAAGCAGATTCCCTCGAATTTCTACCGGCAGAAATAAGTGCACCCAAGTACGATGTCTGCATTTTAGCGCACTGTCTGTGGTACTTTTCTTCCCCAGCTGTTGTCGCGTCGACTCTGGAAAGACTTGGATCGCTGTGCCAACGGCTATACGTCGCTGAATGGTCGCTATCATCCTCCCTTGTTTCAGCTCAGCCGCATGTGCTTTCGGTTCTCACACAAGCTTCTTTGGAATGTCACAAACCTGAGAGCATTTCTAACGTGCGAACAATACTCTCGCCCGCTGCAATCAAGAAGCAGGCGGAAGAGGTGGGGTTGAGGTTTGTCCATGAGGGACTTGTTAGCCCTGAAAAAGGCGTGCTTGATGGTCGCTGGGAAGTCGCTGCTGTGGCAAATGAGCAATTCGTTGAACAGGTTAAGGAGAAAGTGACGAATGAAAGGGAACGGGCCGTCGTCTTCGCGTTGCGGGATGCCATGTTGAAGAGTTTGGAGAGTGTAGAAGGTGGTTGGAAGGGTGTCCGAAGCATGGATGTTTGGTATGCGGTCTTTGAGAAGACGTAGTTATTGAAATGTTGCAAGTAACTTGAATGAATACAATATTGCTTCTGCGTAGGCAGCCACCTGGACGGACTGATTCGCCACTCAAGCCGATGCCAGTGTGTTTTGTTGCTGACGTCATTGTTCGCTTGACTTCACTCTTCTCTCTATGGCGCGTCGACGCGAAGCCAAGTCAAGCACTCCTTCTTCCCAGCCCGCAAAGGCCACACCTGACAAGCCCTTGGTGGAGATCCCAGAAGACGAGCAATGGCGCATTATCAACCAGTCTGGTGTTCTCAAGTCCGTCAAAGCTTCGGAGGCAGAAGATGACGCGGACGAACCAACTCCCCTCGGCGAAGAGATCTTCAATTCTCTCTTGCTCATAATCCCTTTCTCGTTTCTCTTGCTCATGATGGAAATGTTTGTGTAGTTTCTTGTGCGCAGAGTGACCGCTTACTGACCGTCTGTGCTCACATTAGTCTCATTCATCATCAATACCGACAAAACGTTTCTCTTCAAGCAGTAGTTGATAGGATGATTTCAGGTGTTCCAAGTGCATAAATATATAGAAGCCATGACCTTAGCTAATTTCTCTCAAGTTCTGTCACTTTTTATCTTTTACAGTGAGTGGAATCTGTATTCCTTGAGGCACGCATGACCGCTGAGAATTTATCCCCAGCTACGCGCTACAAGCAGCATAGGAGCATGCAACTTTTCCTCTTCTTGCTTAGTTTTTTAGTCAGCACGAGAATGATATATGTCATCAATCGTCGTTCGTGGATGGTAAACATGAAGCAGGTGAATCAATTGACAGTCCCCAGTGTCATAGAGCTGACGACAGACATAGGATCCTCCACTTGCCACTCTCTGGATTTATACCATCGTACAACTTGATCTCGGGCCCGCCGTACTAAGTCTCCTCACCACTGGGAGTTTTATATGGTGGAAGGGGTTGAAACTCTCATTCTGAAGTGCGTATTTCATTGCAAAACGGCAGGTATGATAAGATGTAATAAACTTAATGCATTATGTAGCCCATTTCGAGCAAAGCTTCCTTGCCCCACCGCACTGTTGGGGATATCCAAAAGTGAATACCTCGTGCGCGATGAGGTTGGAAGCTTCGACAATATATACCCAGGCAACGTTTAATATATGCTCGATGATACGCCGAAAACCGGGTGTGTTCTTGAACCGGCACGGCACCTTCTACGAGCATAGTCCATAGTCGATAAGAAGAATATGGAAGAAAAGCAAATCCAGCGCACGGGACGGTAACAGAATCCCATGTGTGTTAGTACAGTGATGCCTATAATTACAATGTGCCGTGAAAAGATAGCACTCCGAGAATCCAGAATAAATCCAAGCATTAAACTCCGTCACCTTCGTCAAGTTCTGCCGACAATAGTTCCACTTTTCGCTAAAAGAAATAGGTTCCATTAGAAGCGTTATATATAAATGAAAAACAATGCCTCACCCGAAATGTTATTGTCCGTCCCTCCAATCCAGCTCTAAGCACTCTGAGCTGCCACTTCAATCGACGACTGCAGGAACGTTGGATCTCGTCCTTGTGAGAATCCAGTCTCTCTACGAACGCTTTATATACCCTATCGTCGCGGGCAAAATAATACGTCTTGGGAATGGTTGAGATGTGTTAAGTTCACGGGGAGGAAATGATGGAAGTGAGCACGCACAGGCATCGCATCACCTTTTATCGACTGCAGCACAATCGACCACGCACCCATCATCAACAAGTCCCTATTGTTAAGTAAATGTTAAGAAAACGAAGTAATTGAAGTTCAGTAAAGCCAACAAACACTGTAGCGTTAGCGACGCTAAGCAAAGGATTAGCAACAATAATAATGCAATATTCTTGAAGGTATACGCAAGTAACACTTACTAATCCTCGAATGAAGCTATCAAGCCTGCTTTCCCTAACCGTTTGGTAGCGAAACTCCGTACGACATCTCCGGCTAAGCGCACCGGTTCTCCAGCAGTGCCGGCGTTGAGAGCTCGGGCAATAGTTGCCACTTGGGCCAAAACCCATTTGTCTCCTTCACTCATGATAAGCGTTTGCATAAAAGATGCAATAAGATCGCTCTGTGCTGTAGCCAGACCTTCATCTATAGCAAGTTTAAGGTTGGTACCTGAAAGAGTCGGTCAAAGAGCGTGTCAAAACGATGAAATTAATTACTTCTAACTTACGAAGTGCTTTTAGATAGGTCTGTGTCTGAGGTTTCAGGATATCTTCGTCCTCGAGATGATTCACCCATCGTGAAAAAGCGCCTATCAGCACAATTGCGACATCCTTATTTCCTAGACGCATAGCATGCACCAGCGGGGTGGCGTTTCCGGAATTACGAAGAAGAAGCTAGAATAAGCAATCTCATCATGAGTTACAAGCAAATTTGAACGAGTGATACTGACATGGAAGGCGTTATCCCGGACTTGCATCAGGAACATAATGTCCTTCTCTTCAACCGCTCGAAATACTTGATATGGCTGGACAAGATTTTGAAAATGATATACAGGGTCAAAAAATCTTAGCGACGCACCTCAGGATTTCTCCAATTTGAAGGAGTGCTTGTGCTATGCACAGGACTTTTTAACAAGCCCTTCAATGTTGACTTGATGGAGGATGACGATGCCACAGACGACGTGCTTGGTCTTCGGACATGTTCATGCTGTTCCACTGGATCAACTTGCTCTTCCCTGTCGGTAGGGGGTGAAGGACTGCGCCTTAACTGCTTAAGGATTGCCTTAGGGGCAAGGTCTTCGGCTTCCCTCTGCATAAAAGCTTAGGGATATGTCGGCATGCAAACAAAATCGAAAAGAAGATGGGCGTACCAGTAGTGGGAAGACGTTCAGGCAAGCATGGCCCAGAAACGACACGTCTCCTAGACAGAGGGGCGTTCAGCACGCTGGTATCAGTGTCTAAGTTCTGTCCAAGTGAAAGGACGACTGAGGCGTTGTTGACTGCGGTCATAGAGCGTGAATTTATAGAGTTTATATACATGGAGAACGCTTTGTTGTCTCAAACTGTGCTGAGGGGCACATTAGCGTAGCTGAGACCTCGAGTCGGTCTGAAAATGAGTCAAGATACGATGGTGTGCGTCAAGTAAGGCTGCGTAGGTAGAGTGTAGAAGATTTGTCATGTAACCTGCATGATCGACCTTGTTTGGATACAACTTGAAACTGTCCTTCAACTTGCTCATGCACTAACCTTTTCTCGTTCGTTTCTACTTCTGCTCTCCTTCTATATGTTGAAGATATGGAAAAAGACATGGAAAGACAAAGATTCAGATGCTATGCATAGTGCACAATCGGCCCAGGATACCGAAACAGAAGACGCGACATCTACGCCGAGCTCCAGCTTCCTCCAGGCTGCTGTTCCCAGTCATGTTGGGACAAAGCGGTCGCACTCCAGTATCGAACCAGAAGGCGATATGACTGGCTCGATCGGCCGACCTACTAAAATATCTAAAATATCCAATGCTCCTCTTCGATACCATTTACCAGAAGTCCTTGAAGATGATGAAAGTCTGATACCAGCTTCATTGTCCGTGCTCATGCCACAAGCTCTGGAGCAAGCGAAGCGTGAAAATAGTAATTCAATTTATTCATGTACTTAAATTCTTGATGCTCACTTTGGCTTTAAGCAATCCTTGTATTGCCTCTCCTCAAATGTACTCGTATTCCTAAAATTGAAGTTTCACGTCTGACTGGAAATGACCTGTGTTTAACAGCTGCTACGGATATTGTGATACAATTGTTAACTTGGGCGATAGAGGTGGAACATGTCCGTTCCGAGCTTGGCAATTCTGTGCGTCAGTCTGCATTGGTGGTACTGGAGTTAGTATTCAACGTCTTCAGCTGGAAAAGATATTCTGAAAGCTCTCTCACAGGGATGAAGATCTTTTGGAGCACTACACTTCAATGCTTCAGATTGGGATGCCAGGTACTTCAGTCGCAAGATACACCGAGGAAGAATTTGTGTCCAAAACGGATGCACGGTTGAATGCTTTGCGCCAAGAAATTGTGTTATTGCCATCTCGTGTAAGCCTTTAGTCTATGGTGAAGAAATGCATTGTTCTCACAAACCATCAACAGTTGCTGCTCAAATCCCTTGTGAAAGGGATGCTTACGATCACCCAGATTCACTCGTTAATAATAGGCGACGGCCACCGCATCAGAGACCAAGATTCTCATTCGTCGATACCCATTGTTCAGGTCATGGATGATTACTACCGTGTTGTGGATCCGCTTTCTCGTCCTAGAATTCTTGCTATCATCGCACCTTCTACTTCTCGGTTGTCTCATTTCGACTCAAGGATGCTTAGAGTCGAACAGATACTGGCTGCCAAAGTTTGTGGCGTGACGGAAACCCAACGAGCGGAGATTCTTGCTCTTCCTGACCGTCCAAACGAGATGACCATCATCTATGAACCACCAGATATGAGCGAAACGAGTTTATTTAGACAGCTGCGCCAACTCGACGCGACTGCGACTATCTTCCAACATCACTTCAGGACGTCCCGGTACGCTCAAGCCGAACTTGGATCTTGCGCCTCGGATTTAGTTTGGCGACGTGCGCTCAAGGAAATGGAGCCCAGTACTCCTACGGGGTACTTGAGTGAGGATGACAATGAGGGGAGGGTGGCCTCAGCCGCCAGTGCGACCTCACGCATGCGTAATGTTGTCAAGAATTGGGTATTTCCGATGCCGAACCTGGATTCGAGTTCCAGAGGTTTCAATGTGTCCCACAAGTTCCTGAGGTTAGTCCAAGTTCTGGAAGCCTGTGAACCCTACAGGGATGGATTTCGAGGAATTATTTTCGGTATGCTTCGGTACTCGGTTTTCAAGGGTAATTACTAAGTATTCTTTTAGTTCAACGCCGAGCGATTGCACTAGTAATGGCGGATCTTCTTCGCACTTTGGGACAACAATTACGTTTCATACGCCCATATGCTGTTGTAGAACATGTTTCATCTTCAGATTTCAACCAGGTATGTTGCAAGATTATATGGCGTTTTAACGTTATATCAACTAACTTGCATCAGCAAGAAGTTTTCTATAATTTCGTGGCCGGAACGTACAATCTTCTCATAGCTACCAAGTTCATGGAAGATCTGGATATCCCTAAGGCCTCGGTTGTTATCCGGTAAGGTATCCCAATATTACTGAGAAGAAATTAGGTTCTTATCTTTTAGCAGATATGATCTCTTCGATAGTCAAGTCTCACACGCGTATGCTCGAGCTCGAGCTCGCGGTCGGGAAAGTCATCTAGTACACATGGTGGAACGAGGCAATGACGCCCATCGTCGCATCTTATCGAAAATCACTAAACTTGACGCTGAGATGCTCCACTGGACAGAAGCGATATGCAAGACGCCCCAGAGCGCCGTCCCTCCCCATACTCTGCATGAGACCACCGTCTCATATAACTCCGAAAGCGAGGATGAAGCAGACGAACCGCCAGAAGAATCGATCAAGGATGCGATCACCGGTGGGCGCATTAATATCTGCGATGCTACAACCGTGTTGTATCGCTTCGCAGCAACTATTGCGCCACAGATTATGGTCACCGAAGGTAGCCAGCCACTCTTTGCTTTTGAAGATGTATATGAGGAAAGTGGGACAAATTGTGCATATGTTTGTCGCGTTCTGCTACCTCGAACTTCGATCGACGGGACTTTGGGATCGCCAGCGCCATCCAAAGCGGAAGCTAGACGCTTGGCATCCATTAAAGCGTGCAGAAAACTATTTCAAAATGGTCTTCTTGATTATCGTCTGTTTCCATTACCTTCTTCTTTGCTAGCACGGCGTGATTTTGATCACAAAATGCTCATGAACGAGAACGTCGACCCAAGCGATCAAAATTTTATGGGCAGTCGATGCTATCCTCGTAAACAGCCAGATTTCTGGAGCAACACTGGCTCTCTACCTATTAAGACACTTTATCCGACCGTTATCGATATCGGTCAAGTTAAAGATGCCTTGCAACCTCGGGCGCCCATGGTACTTCTCACGCGACAGCCTCTTCCTGAGTTGGCTAGCTTTCGAATATTCTTTTCTGGGGCTCATGAACTCGTGCGATTCCAAAGAGGCACCATATTTTCTGTGGATGAAGCTCGATTAAATGATATTTATAACTACACCATCAGGGTGTGCCGAGCTATCACGAATAGGCCCTTGACATGTCCACTAGAAGAAATGGTGTATTTTCTTGCACCTTTACCTCTCGACTGGACTATGCCGAAAAATCTTGGTCTGGAGCTTCCTGACATCATAAGTGACGTTCCTTGGAAGCAGGTTTCTGTTGCAGCAGAAGCATGGGTCGTTCCTTTGACGTCGCGCCCTTCAGATAATACTAATGACTTGGAGGATACCTTAATCCAGGATCGTTGGGTAGAGTTTACCCGGAGATACAACTATGTAAAACTAAGAATGGATTTGACACCTCTTAGCAAACCAGAGGATAGCCCAGTGCGTTACGTGCTATCATTCTCCAGGACTTTTCTCATATCGGTTTATCAGCGTGAAGCAGGTTATGATAGTTTGCTCGCCTTTTGTCAGGCCAAACTCAAGGGATTCCAAGGTCTTAAGGATGACCAACAACCCATTATTGAGGTTGATCAGGTACCGGCAGTCGTCAACAACCTTAATCCTACGTCAATTCCCGCTGGGACTCCATCGTCAAAATTACCTATTAAATGTATGCCTCCTCTACTTTACGAAGGATTCTTAACTAATAATAAAGCAGATCTAATTCCGGAGTTGTGTGCCAAATTTACTCTACCAGCGAGGTGAGTTGGTTCTTCTCTCGATATCAGAAGCTTGTTGATCTTGTAATAGCGTTCTATCCACTGCTGTACTATTGCCTTCGATTCTTCGGAGAATCGATGACTTCCTACTCGTGAAAGAGCTCAATGCCAGGTTTTTTGACCATGCTATTCGCGAGGATCTTCTGCACGCGGCTATATGTCCACCTTCTGCTGGCATAGAGTATGACTATGAACGGTTGGAACTGCTTGGTACGGAACATTTCTTTCTCGACAGTCCCTCACTGAACTTTCTCTAGGTGATGCGTTCTTGAAATATCTTTCAACTATCTACGTATCTGTCGCCAATCCAGCAGATAGCCAGCACTCTTTGCACATCGCTAGACAAAATATTATCAGCAACAAGGCACTTTGGATAAGTTCTAATCGTGTTGGATTACCGTCGTACATTCAGTCAAAAGTTTTTCGTGCTAAGACTTGGCAACCTCCAAATTTCCAAGTTCAACAGCCCCCACGGTCGTCAAAACCTGGGCCCACTAGATCCTTGGAATCTGGCTCGATTCTAGACGTAAAATGCGCATCGGAAAATCTCAAACAACAGGGGCCACAGACAGAATCCGGAAGCACCTCCGTAGGCGTCCGTCCATCTGGACCTGCATCAGCGGCCATCCAAACCGAAACGCAGTCCAAGAGCTCTACGAACACATCTTCCCGGAGCTCTCAGATGGATAAAAGCGATTCTGATGGCGAAGGAACGCAGCCTAAGAAGAGAAAGAAAAGAAAGAGGCATAACCAAGACGATGAGGCTATTCAATGGCTCGGCGACAAGGTGATTGGTTTTCTTGACTCCTGATTTGTTGCACTTCGCAAATACTTACATTTTCACTTTCAAAGACGGTCGCTGATGTTGCAGAAGCCATTATCGGAGCTGCATATATATCTGGAGGACGCGAAACCGCTTTACAAGTCACCAAAGCCTTGACTGTTTCAGTATCCAGCATCGATCGCTGGTCGGACTTGGGTCGCAAAGTGTTGGCCCCTCCTCCTGAGATCACTGCAAAATTGCGTCCAGGCTCGATTAAATCAGTGGAAGCAATTATTGGTCACAAGTTTCATCGGCCGCATCTGCTAGCGCAAGCGTTGGTAAGTACTTGCGCTAATCGAGTGAACGAGACATTCACAACTCTCCAACTAGACACATTCTTCTATGGAAGGACAAGGAATGATCTCCTATGAGCGCCTCGAATTCATAGGAGACGCCATACTCGACTTCAGTATGTTCTTGATTTTCTACCTTGAATACGCGGTTCACCTAAAGAAACGACTTTCAGTGGTCATCCGATATATTTTTGATCGTTACCAGCAGCTATCGCCTGGCGCTCTGACTTTGTTAAAGGTACGTAGATTGTCCACCATTTTAACCTTCCAGAACGCTTACTTTTTGCTTAGAGTGCAATGGTCTCTAACTCCACACTCGCTGCCATCTGTGTTTGGTCAGGTCTACAGAAATACGTCTTATTGGATTCATACAACGTGGCAAGCAGCATCGAAGAATATGCCTGTGCGTTAAATGCCAAGCAGATAAGAGAATATCAGCTCGCCGAAGAAGAGGAGAGATCGCCAGGACAGTTTTGGAATGAGCTTAAACCTCCCAAAGTATGTATTGCCTCTGTTGGGCTGCTCTCATATATCTCACTACCTATACCATGTTCAGACGCTGTCGGACGTCGTGGAGTCTGTAATCGGTGCGATTTACATCTCTGATAAATTTTCACCAGTCGGCACCGAAGCGTTCTTCGACAATGTATTGAAACCTTTCTACGACAAACACATCACGTTCAAGTCATTATCTCATCACCCAACCAAACTCCTTTACGAAGTGTTCCAAGCTCATGGTTGCCACCAACTAGAGATCGTAACGGAAAAGTCGGAAGACACAATATATTGCCACGGTGAAGGTTCTTCTCAAAGTTATGCTTTCTTGAGCTTACATCTGTGATGCTCATAGTTGTGGTACATGATGTGATCCTCGCTATCGCGGAGTCCCCCACATCCATGTACGCAGTCAGATCTGCGTCAACATTTGCTTTAGATGCACTAGAGGGAGACGGAGATTTCCTGAAGAGGACGTGTGACTGTCGTAGTCAGACAGCGGGTAAGAAACCCAAGAACAACGTTGCCTTCGAACAGGTGATGGCAAGCCTTAGGGAAGATGCCGAAGAGGGTGGAGCACACCACCCAAAGGGCCTGGAAGGCTCTCACCCAAGTACATAGGGGCTTGTTATTACACTGACCGAGGGATTGAAAGAGGGCACAACTTTTGAATGAAGTCTGAAGTCGACACAACATATGTATTGTGTAGCCGATTGCACAACAGAGGACTGCGAGTTATCAAGGTCTCTGTTCGTCTAATCGATTCTAATGCCAAGTATATATCATGCGGCACCTGCAGCCTTCCTCCTGGATAATCACATTAGTTAGTTGCCTTGAAACATATCCAGATTGCTAGGTGCACGAACAGCTGGTAGAAGGAAGCAATGAAAGGAAGCGAGAATCCCGTCAACAAGTAAAGGGACAACTTGGCACCGAAGGAGAACTTCTTGTCACCAGGCCATTGGAAGGGAAGGTGCTAGAGAGGTGTTGTGAGTTACTCGTACATGAAAGAGGAAGTTGCATGCAAACTCGACATACGTGGTACTCTCCGTGCGGTGCAGACCTGACGGGAGCGGTTGTGTGCAAAGCGCGTGCGCGAACTAGGCCTTGTTGGCGAGCTGCTGAGCGAGCGAGGATAGCAAGAGACATGGTAATCTGTGGGGATGCCTGGATGTGTCGAGGTCGACGGTAGTGTAGTCTGGTGTCGTTCGCGAATTCGGGACAGCCCGGACAAACACCGGCCGCGTGGTGTGACACTATAACGTCTGTGATGAACGTGACTGGTATGTTTGCGGTGATGCCAGATTTGGCAACGCATATCCCTAATCCAACGACTGGTGTCAACATAAAACACGTGCCACGCTGCTTTGGGTGTACGCCGGCGCAGTTTTGTGTCGATGCATCGTCGGTATCCCGCCTCGATTGGTGGGGACAGCGGTAAAGCTCTCCCGAGAATGACGTACAGCCTGGGCGACAGTGGGCACACAAGCTGACTTTAGCCCAGCTCCAGCCAAGAAGGGGGGCTCCCGCCTCGGCAAGGCCAAGGTGCTTGTGCTTGTTGATACTGCAGGCTTGATGCCCTACAACCGTCGACAAACGTTCGTTTAGCGAGTCGCTTCGATCTTGGACTGTCTAGACTCTTCCTCTTCCTCCGATCGTCCTCACGCGTAATGCATTTGGAGCAATGGGATCGATGTTCACTTACTCATCCATGAAGATAGAAATTGCTAGTCTTGGTGCTCTTAGGATCGATTTGCGTGTTTTGCTTTGACTTGGCGCTCCATCCTACACAATAACTCGGCGTTACATGATAGGTCCTCGGCATATTATAACGCAATGGGCCACTACGCTGCCAAGTTGGCTCGATTGTGTATATATACACAAGCTATCTCGTGATTTTGAGGCACATACTCTCCCGCATATGACATGGGAATATTCGCCAAAGAACGTTCAGGGCTCAAGCTCGACGCCAGAACGGACACGACACTCTCAGTTACTGTTCCTCCCAAGAATCCTAACCTCACGTCCATTGCGCCTTTGGCTCATACCCTCACCGTTGAACTGCTAGTTGAAGACTTAGGAACGTCTCAAGCGGATGGTCTTTCTAAAAATGAAGCTAATAGACGGCTGGAGACTTGCGGAGAGAATCTACTCCAGGGCGACACGGGCGTATCGGCCTTTCGAGTGCTCATCGGCCAACTTGGTAGGTTGTCGTCGAATAATACATGCTTTTCATATGTATTAACGATTGTCAAGCGAATGCGCTAACGTTCGTCCTCATCGCCGCCATGGCATTGAGTTTTGGCATCTCCGACTACATCGAAGGCGGTGTAATTGCTGCAGTTATTGTTCTCAACACGGCGTACAGATTCTCTGATATAACTTTCCAGAAACTTATACTAACCACCGTTTTATTCAGCGTTGGATTCTTTCAAGAGTATCGTGCAGAGAAAACTATGGATTCTTTACGTCAACTATCGTCGCCCACAGCGTTTGTTATCCGTGATGGAGAGGGCATGGCTATCCCCGCGAAGAACGTTGTCCCTGGTACAGTGGAATGATGTCGTTTCTTCATCTAATTGGCTCACTGACATATCTCTACGCAGGTGACATCGTGCAAATTAAAACAGGCGATGTAGTACCAGCCGACGTGCGTAGCCACAGTTCTATCTGGAGGTCAAGATACCTAACATAAACAGCTTCGCATGATTACTGTATCAAATCTGGAAATTTCAGAGCAACTCCTTACTGGAGAATCGGTACCTGGTGAGATCAAGGCACCATTTATTTCATCTTATTATTTCCTACTAACTTCTATGACGCAGTTACGAAGACCATTGAAACATTCGAAGATGATGAGTTGGATCTCCCCATCGGCGATCGTATAAATCTTTGTTATGCTTCCACGGTGGTCACCAAAGGGCGCGGGACAGGAGTAACAATCGCCACCGCCATGAATACTCAAGTGAATATATGACTTTTGTGTGCAATGGCTACAATTAAACCTGTACTTCAGATTGGGAGAATTGCAAGCGCTATTAGCGACAAGAACTCAAAAGCCGCGCAACAAGATGATCAGTCTTCTTACAAACGTGCTTATGAGAAGTTGATGTCAATCCTGTGCGTCATTGTTATCTCCTCGGTGCTACTCGCTAATTAATTATTTACCAAGTGGTCTCCGGGATGGGACACCCCTCCAGATGAAACTCAACAGACTTGCATATCTACTTTTCGGATGCGCCATTATTCTCATCATAATCGTGTTCTCTGTGTCTCGCTTCAGGGTGACGGGGGAAGTCGTACTTTATGGGATTGCTACTGCCATTGCCATCATTCCTGAATCCTTGATCGCTGTTTTGACCTTGACCATGGCAGTCGGAACGAGGCATATGGCCAAGGAGAACGTAATTGTTCGAAAGTTGGATGCGCTAGAAAATTTGGGAGGTGTAACGGACATTTGCAGCGACAAGACAGGTACACTGACATTGGGTGAGCACCCTTCATGTGCTAGTTGATGATGCTTTTGCTAAATATTAAATTAGGGAAAATGTCTGTTCGCAAGTTCTGGATTGCCGGAGATCCTGAAAAATCCGCTGAATTTACAGCTGAAACGAATCCAGACGCCATTGAGCCTGCTGGAATCATTCGCCGCGAGAGTGATGGCTCCGTCCTTGATCCTGTTATGGTCGACGAGGGCATAAGTCAAGTGGTTCGTGCTGCTGCCTTGTGCAATGTCGCCACGTCAGTTTAATGATCTATTCTAATCCCAACGTTCGACTTATATATTTTACAGTATTCGAAAGAATTTGAAGGGCCAATGGAAGTCTACTGGTGATCCCACTGAAGTCGCTCTTCAAGTCTTTGCTACGAAACTCAAGCTCGGCCGTCCTTCGCTTGTTCGAGATGAAGATGAACCAAGGGGAAGGCCAGCGTTAGGGAGGGTTATTGATCATGGGGAGAAGAGGCAGCCGGGGGCAAATTTTGCGGACGAGAAGGAGAAACCGGAACCATCGACGAAAAAACGTTTCGAGCTAAAATCCGAATTCCCATTTTCCAGCGAGTTGAAGCGGATGTCAACGTTGTACCTTGACGTCGAGTCCAAAGGCAATGCGGTCGTCTTCACTAAAGGAGCAGTGAGTATTTCTCTGCTATCTCGTACATAATTATATTAATTATATATCAAATAGGTGGAGCGCATTCTTGATGCGTCCATATCATACGTGCCTGCGCCTGAAAGCGAACCGCACGCTACAACTCCATTGACTCCAGAAATGCGCAATGTATTCTCGGCCAAGGCCGAGGAACTGGCATCGCAGGGTCTTCGCGTCATTGGCCTGGCTTCGCGGTCCATTCCTTCTTCAGAGATTGAAGGTATTTCACGAGAGGATGCTGAAAAGGACTTTACATTCCTCGGGCTCGCTGGTATATTTGACCCTCCGCGACCCGAGACACTCGGTGCTGTCAGAGCATGTAAAGAGGCCGGTATCGTCGTGCACATGTGAGTATTCTCGTATCTTTGCAACATGCATACTATCTGACCTGTTTTTATACTCAAGGTTGACTGGCGATCATATTACTACCGCTCGGGCCATCGCAGAAGCAGTCGAGATTATCTCTCCTGATGCTCCGAAGAGTGCGGTTATGACGGCCACGGAATTCGATAAACTCACGGATAAGGAAATTGATGAGCTTCCCGAGCTTCCCCTCGTTATTGCTCGCTGTGCACCAGAGACAAAAGGTGAAGCGATTTCTCCTCTCGCGAAACTCTCTGCTGATACGAGTACACAGTCCGTATGATCCATGCCGGAAAGCGACGCGGAAAGCACCTCTCTATGTCGGGTGATGGTGTTAATGACTCTCCAGCTCTCAAACTTGCTCCCGTCGGAATTGCTATGGGCATGGCTGGCTCTGATGTCGCAAAAGATGCTGCTGACTTGGTATTAACTGACGAGTAAGCAGCTGTAATCACTTGTTACTACTTATTACTCACAACGCCAATTACAGCAATTTCGACTCTATACGAGTTGCAGTCAGCGAAGGCCGTAGACTCTTCACCAACATTCAACGATTCATTTTACATCTTCTATCGACTAACGTTGCCGAGGTTTTAGTTCTGATAGTTGGACTCTGTTTCATCGATGACGACGAGAAGAGCGTCTTCCCTCTCAGTCCCATCGGTGTCCTGTGGGTCAATATGGTGAGTTTGCCTTTCACTGGCATTTAAATTATTAGCTAAATCCGCACCTATAGCTTACGAGTTCCCCGCCTGCTTTTGGTCTTGGGTTGGAGAAAGCGACTATCAACTCCATGAGGCGGCCACCACATTCTGTAAAAGATGGTGTCTTCTCTTGGCCTGTCATATTTGATTGTTTCGCATATGGCATCGTCATGGGTGTCACCTGTCTCGTGAATGTGAGTGTTGTGAGATTAATGAAATGTACCGCTGTATTGATAGACATCTTCCGTAGTTTGTGATTGTGGTTTACAGAAATGGGAGTGTTAACCTCGGACACAATTGCAACCATGACGCGGGGGAGATATGCCGGACGGTATTCAGAGCACGGTCTACAGTATTTGTGACCCTTATCTTCGAAATTCTTCTTTATGCTCTTGAGTTGAAAAACTGTGGGCTATCTCTTAATATATCATTGGCTATCGCTGAATGCCTATGCGCTTATAGTTGATCGCTCGCTGTTCGCTTTGACTCCGGGCCGCCCGTTCTACAAAGATCTCTGGATGAACCCCACTCTCCTGTGGTCCGTGCTACTAGGAATGGCGAGCGTTGTACTGCGTGAGTTAACTCAATTGATTCACGTCGTTCCTTGTATATTTATGCCCTTATCTAGCGGTGTATATCCCAGGTTTCAACACACGTGTCTTCTACCAGCGTGGCATCGACTGGGAGTGGGGTTTAGTTATTGGAATGTCTGCTGTATTCATAATATGGTGCGAGCTATGGAAGTTCGCGCGGAAGTTCCTGTATCGGCGCTGGCAACCCGCTCAGCAGCCCCGACCAATTACATAAAGAGGCGGTTACTCTCAATTCCTCGCTTTTAGTCCTTGAATGGACAACCTTAGGCGCTCCGCCCTTTCTGTTGAAGATGTACGACTTTGTATGATGCTGGTACATTTTCTCCAACAAGTCTTCATTACTTGTAGTAATAGCCCCTGATGTTAGTCGGTGGCTGTAATGTCGTACTTTGGAATCGTAGCAATGAAATTGGAATACAACTTTACGAATTGAATTTCTTCCGGAGTGTTCCATTTTTGCACAGGTCCTGTGGCTAGTCACCGGAGCAATAGCGTATCGAAATTGTAGGAAAGTTGTTTCAATCATTTCATCGACAACATGGGGAACCGTGCACTAGCAATAATTTGTACAAAGGGATGGATCCTTCAGACTTGAATTAAGATCGGCCTTGACGTGCATCGAAGTTGATTTAACCTACCGTTCACATTACCAACTTTAAGTACTACATACTACTCAAAAGGATGTAAATGAAAGTTCTTTGGAGTGGGACCTATTACTGTCCAATTCAGTAACGCAATTTCGATCAACTAATAGTGGTAAAAAAAAATCCTACTCTCGATATCTTTCAGAGCAAAACTAAGCCAAGTTAAACAGATGACGGTTTTCCGCAAGGTTTTGAGGTTTTTCCTCTAAATGTGGCGTATAATCTTCTTTAGAAGAGATCTGTGGTATAAATAATAAATGTAAGATAACCATGGATAGATTACGATATGCATACTCTCTGTGACAGCACAATAGAACTATCGCTAAGCCTGCTCTCCTTCGGATGCCAGTTTATATGCAAGTTCTCGGTGTGCAAGGACTCCGAGGATGCAAAGTGCAGTTTCGTGAATGGCGCTAATACGGTGCCGGGATTTTCGGGACAGGTCATGGGTGGCCTCGTGCGTGCACAAAAAGAAGGTGGGCGATAAGCGTTGCTACCTTCCGACCTCGCCCTTCTGAGGACATTGTTCGTCGACGCCAGGCGCGGGCCATTCTGCGGGGTATACTTAGGAGGGGGGAAATAAGAAAGAGGTACTATTCTCGTTCCATTCCTGTAGGATTGTTTGACACTGGCAATGTCGACCGCGCCAGATGCATGCTGAAGTAGCTGGGCATCGGAGAGCCGCGGACGCGTCGACAATATCTGAACGCATCCCGTGTTGTTAGTATACCGAGAAGACTTGAACACATAGGCTTTGTGGCTCGCAGAGGAGACAGTGGCACCGGGATCTGATTGCATGTGCAGGAAGTTGATGGGTTGGACGAGAGAGACCAGAATTGCTGAGAAGGCACCTTTTAGATATATTCTTGGTGACGTGGCGCGGTGGGTCTTTTATGAGTAGTAGGGTGTCAGGATAGGGCAAAGACCATACTATTGAAACGGTCCTGGTTGGGGCCTGGCAGAAAGGCTCTAGAGGCGACGTGAATCCGAGTGATCCGCTATACATTGAAGGCACAAATGAATACGAGTGTCAGCCTAGAATGACACTTGGTTGTCACCAGACAGACCTTGTAGGCACCAGGCTTGTTAGACTTGGTGACCAGTCGACCCGACACGGTCACGTGGGAGATAGGACGCAGGCTCGGCAGCAATCTGGCGGCAAATCACGCTTGACAGTGACGCCAATCAGAATCCGTGAATGAATCGACAAGGATCGGGCCAAAATAGAACAAGATTAGAACAGAAGGATCAGCAGGACTTAGGTATGACCATAGGGAGAGCAGGGCGGCTGCGTATCCTCTATCTTCGCTTCTCCCATCTCCCATCTCGCTCTCACACCAGACAATTCTCCAGAATGGCTCAGACCGCGACCGTGCACATCCCCGCTCTCAAGAAGGACATCGCTGTCCCTACCGGCCTCTTCATCAACAACGAGTTCGTTCCTTCTGTCGATTCCACCGAACGTATCAAGTAAGTAGCTATAGATAAGATAAAGCCCGCTCTTACCCCTCCTCTATAGTGCAATTAACCCCGCGACAGAGGAAGTTATTTGCTCGGTCGTCGCAGGTCAGTGACACTGCATCACCATCCACCCATCTCTTCCCAGCGATGTACATACAGGTTCCGTGAAGGACATCGACGCCGCTGTCGCTGCCGCGCGCGAAGCCTTCAAGACCACTTGGGGAAAGAACATCACTGGCTTTGAACGCTCCAGGCTGATCAACAAGCTGGCCGACCTTATCGAGCGTGATGCCCAGGAGCTCGCAGAACTCGAAACCCTCAACAACGGCAAGCCTCTTAAAATCGCAAGGTTCGGGTCCTGAGAAGATGCAGCGTATCCTTATCTTATTTGGATATCACGCAGGGATTTTGATATCGGCGACAGTGTCCAGTGCCTTCGCTACTATGCCGGCTGGGCGGACAAGATCGTCGGCCAGGTAAATAAGCCACACTGCATTAGTACATATTATTTATACCGAGTTTGCCTCCTTTACTTTCAGACTATCGAGGTTGACAACAAAGCTAAACTTGCTTTCACTCGGCATGATCCTATTGGCGTTTGTGGTCAAATGTAAGGGCTCTTCACCCTCTTGGGACACTAGTATGAAACAGAAATACAACCAGTATACCCTGGAACTATCCTATCAATATGTGGTAAGTTGGAACGAGCGTTTGACCTCCATGCTTCTCGCTCACATGCTGTCTCAGGGCTTGGAAAGTGGCGCCAGCTCTCGCGGTGGGCTGTACCATTGTGATGAAGCCGTCAGAGCTCACACCTCTAACTGCTTTGGTGAGTCCGAGTCGCTGCCCCCTCGAATATCGCTTCATGAGGTTGGTTATTATGGGTTAGAAACTATCGGAACTAGTGAAGGAAGCAGGGTGCGCGAAGTCGTCGGTTATCCGCGTTCACGCGTTGAATCTTCTGTTAGCTTTCCTCCAGGTGTGCTTAACACCGTGCCTTCTTTAGGATCGGTTGGAGGCGCAGCGCTATCCTCGCATCTTGACGTAGACAAGATCGCATTCACGGGCTCCACTATCACTGGCCGTAAAATAATGGAGGCCGCGGCCAAGAGCAATCTGAAGAAGGTACATACGCACCTCTGTTACCACAGCCCCAATGATCACTCACATGCATTCTCATCATCTCCAGGTGTCCTTGGAACTCGGAGGAAAATCGCCTCACCTTGTATTCGAGTCCGCCGACCTAGACCAAGGTGTGTTTGACATTTTTTTCTCTCTGCTGTACCTTTTCATTTAATGGAGCGGACGGGCATGTTGATCCATTGTTGCTGTTATTCAACTCCAAACTACCGTTCATTGGGGGCGAAGCGCTTGCGCTCGCGTGATTTATGCGGCCACTTATACACTGCTTTCCGTGTTTGGGGACCTGAAATTGGTCTCCACACGAGAGGGGATCCGCAATGTATCAAGCCGACTACCCCCCCTTAGTGCCATGAAGCCATAGGTGGTAGATCTACCCGGCGGCTATCTTCACTGAGCGCGCTGATTAGTTTGAATAACCGGAGCCATTTTTGCCCCGTGGTTTCTCGTTCCGAGACACGGTCCTGGCTGTGCGATCGCGGAGCGCACCCTCTTATTCCTTGTATGTTTAGGACCAGTTTTCTTGACTGAGAGGCGCGTCAAGACAAGTTCTATGACGTGATATGTTCTAACAGATCTTCACTTGTGCGCCTGCTTCGAGACAGGTGGAAGGGAGGGACCTCTAGCCCCTGTAGGCATGTGTAACTACCTCGCTCGACCGCTGCTGCTTTTCGTGGCCTTATTTGCGCGTATCCTTCGAGATCGGTGGAAGAGGGAGCTTTTAACCGCTGCGGGGTCGTGTGGCTACCCCAGTTAGCCACTAGCGCCTTTTGGGAAACTGGCAGTCGCATGGCACCCCGGCATCCTTTACTGTCGACAGTGACGCTTGACGAGGTGGTGCTATTTGAAAAAGAAATTAGTTTCGGACCGAATACCATTTTCGCGTCGTTCAATCTAATGTCGGGAACACTAGTTCCCATGTTATGACTCGCGGCTATCTGTCGGTTTCGACAGATAGTTGACAGGTTCATTCTAATTTTTCCTTTTATCGGAAACCGCATCGTTGCATATATGAATGCTGACATGTGTACAATTTCCCCTCTAGCTGCGAACTGGGCTGCTCTCGGAATATGCTACAACTCCGGTCAAGACTGTACCGCAGGATCGCGCGTTTATGTACAAGATACAATCTACGATAAGTTCATCGAGCTCCTCGTGACGAAAGTGAAGGAACAAGTAATCGGGAATGGCTTCGACGAGAAGACCGGCGGAGGGCCAGTCGTAAGTGACCCGCCCGTTATTAACTTCCTTTGATCAATTGACACTTGCGACCACAAGGTATCCAAGGGGCAGTACGATCGCGTTTGGAGCTACATCGAAGCGGGTAAGCAGGAAGGCGCCAAAGCTATTCTCGGAGGTGTCAAGAGAAGTGAGAAAGGATATTACGTTGATCCAACTAGTAAGTCTCCGCAAACAACATTATCCTTGCATCGGGATATACAGCAATCGGACTCGAGATTGACAGTCTGACTTCTTTCTTTATAGTTTTCACCGACATTCGACCTGGCATGAAAATTGTGAGAAGGAATGAATATCAGGCCATTTGATTTGCTGATGAGTCCCTTGACGAGTACAGGTCAAAGAAGAAGTTGGTTATATTTACGTGCATATATGCGGCGAAGGCCGATGCTGATTTCTGTTGACGAAAGATTTTTGGTCCTGTCCTCGCTGTGGGCGTGTTCAAGTCCGAAGACGAAGCGATCACTCTCGCGAACGACACCAGCTATGGGCTAGGTGCTGGTCTTCACTCGAGTACGTGCAAATTTTCTATTTTACTCGTTGAGAGAAAGGCCTAACAATCCATCTAAGATGACGCCAATCAATGCATGCGTGTTTCCTCGGCGCTGGAAGCTGGAACGGTCAGTGCATTTGTTCCCCGGTACCCACTAATACGTACTAACGCCGTATCTGCTCTCGCACCCTATCACTCGTACGGTATCTTCCTCGGACTCTCGCGCCTACACAGGTATGGGTCAACCAATACAACATGTTGAACAATAACGTCCCCTTCGGGGGTAAGAAGCAATCTGGAATAGGTGGGTGGCCTCTCACAGACCCTGGATGGATAGATACATTCTAAACTCGGGGCTGTCGTTGAAGGTCGCGAGCTCGGAAGCTATGCTCTTGAAGAGTACACGTCTGTTAAGGCGGTGCACTGGAATTTTGGGGAGAAACTCGAGTGGCCTCTCTAAAACCGGTCTGCGTCGTGTTACGGTGTTCTTCACAACCATATAAGATGCTCAGAGGGGCGGCGAGAATGCATGTCAAGGACAATTATTTTGTTGGGCGCGTATGTTTGTACATCATTAGGAATCGAAGTGTTTAAATGCAAATGAATTTACTCTGCGGGCGAGAGACTCGAATTTACAGGGTGAACATGTAGTACTATTTACAAGGCGCTTATTAAAGGACTCCAGTGGCTATGATATACTTACGTACTAAAGTTAAACATAGTATGCACCTTGTTAACGTTTCTCCTCGAAGGTTTAGACATTAGATTGATTACGAGTTTGCCTACTTATTGACATAGCTAATGCCTGTATTCGAACTTCAGGGTCGCGCCACAACCCCACCTGACGTAGACGATCGGTTGATCGTACTTAAGCGTGCAACCCCCGAAAGTGTGCATCGAGTTGAAACATCCTCGAGGTTTTCCAACGTTGCGCCATTGTGAAGGGGATCTTGTAGTTTATTTCTCAAGCGCTAAATGGTCCGCCACGTATAGATTTTTGCCTATCGAACTGAATTGAGATTTCGCCGGTGTCATGGAGGAGTAATCTCACATCAACCTCACAGTTCACTGCCCAACACCACATTCCCTCCCAAGTTCGCGTGATAAGGTATGAATGACTGTTTGCGTCAGCATTCTCACCCCATTGTGTGCTATAAAACTGAGTCAAATGTGTATTATGTTCGCATTATTGCAGGGATAAGGTATAGACAATTTGTTGGTTGGATGAAACTGCACAATATCTCTGGGACGGTTGGAAATATTCTACGACCCATTTCAGTCCTTGTATGCTGAGCTGAAATATTGAGACTGAAGATTCGTAGGCATTGACGAATAGCTTCATTTAAAAATTTAGAGAAGGAAAGAGGATATTAACACTAAGTGTAAGTTGAGATACACTAGCACTTACCTGGGGTGAAGTGGGTCTGGATGCGGGAATGTAACTCTGTTAGAACCAGAAGGCATCGGCGCTTGGCTTCCTATACTCCCACTTCCTGCCCCTGAGTCATGATACGTGTGATCACCTTGTGCTCCGTGAGCAGGCATCGCTGGATATGGATAGCTTCTCTGGTAACACAGGTCATGTTGTGCTTGAGAACTCATAGAAGAGTCTAGGCTGGTGTGGGGAGCATAGGGATGGCGCTGGACAGGGAACATGGTGCCAGGCTGAGATGGCATGCCCCAAACAGCGCTATTGGATGGATTCGCCGTGTATGCGTTTCCTGCCAAGGACGTAGGGTGAGAAGAGTGGTATCGGTAGTCTTCTGACTGGGGAGTCATCTGGTCATCTTGCCGGTACGGCACTCTTGTATGCGCGAAGTCGTGCGTAGCGGTATAAAAGTCCGGTGTCGCAGGTGGAATAGAAGTTTCCCGAGAACTGTATTCGGGGACAGTCGAAGTATCACGAGACGAACCGGCTGTCCGCTGTTGGGAAATAGGAACATATTCGCAGTCGAGGTTGTGTTCAACGCAGCGTTGACAGCGACCGTTGGGATTGTCATGGGCAGGCAAGCACTGTATAACGGAGGGAAAATCAAACTTAGGTCTTGATATAGTGAGGAACAAAGAAACCCACTCTAATTTTGCGTCCACGGCAAATTAAGCACGCCATCTGTCTCCTTCTTGGTTCCCTTCCGCCCGTTTGTTGCTTGGAACGACTCTGAGAACTAGACGAGGTGGCAGACTGATCCATTTGTGCGGGTGTGTGTGCTTCTGTAGTTTGCCTAGCCGCCAGATCTTGGGTCTTTATATAGGGAGCTGGGTGGTCATGGGAATAATGACAGAAAAGATTGCAACTGTTGATTCAATTTTGCCACCATCGAATAAAAAATACTAGATATTCATTCTTGTGACAGTTAGTGTTAGAAATATGGTATTATACACGAGGGGAATTCAAACCGCAGAAAAGGAATAGTTACCGTAGTTGAGGTATTATTTCGTTTCAGTGCATGCAAGGTATTCGGATGTCGGAGGTTCCTTGATCTCTCGCTCCCAAACAAAGTTCAAGGCCAAATACGGCAAGCTACGAGGAGTTTCGTCTGATGTTTATCATCTTGAATAGCGCGCAGATATATTGGCGCAGATAAGCACGTCTGAAAATTCTTCAAGCTGGTGTTGTTGATTTTGGTCCGGATGACCGATAATTTATGAGATCTGAGACGAAGTTAGCGCCGACTTCGATAAAGAGATTAATGGATTCGGTTCATTTTCTAAATTAAAACGTGTGAATAACATAATAGAAGTAGCGAAAATAAGGAAGATCCGGAGTTGTCATCATGAAATCCAGGATTGAGGAAGGAAAGGTACAAAACGCGATGAAACTCTCCGAATGACATGAGTCACAGCAGACAATATCAAAGAAGATCATTCGCTTACGGTAAACAGACTTCTGAATGTCGAACAAGCTTGAGTCCCTGGATACGTTGCGAAGTGTTCAGTATCTGAAATATTTTGCAAGGCAATCTCCTTCGATTGCATCCTCGGCAGGATAGATCCGAGTGGCAATACTTATTTCAATTGGCAAATTTGAAGGAAGCAATGAGAATAACAGATACTGGGAATCAAACATGCTACAAAATAAACATAACGTACAGATGGTGTGGTGACGGTTCCGCAGCTATAGCGCCAAATAATCCCGAACTTCCTCCTCCGATAGTTTTCTGAACGTGGGTTTTGGCCGCCCAGTCTCTCCACCTATCTTGCCTTCCTCCAGCTCTGCTGCCGTTGGCACAGTTATGACGCCTATTTCGATCGTCTTCTCCGTCATTTGACCTTCGAAGCCTTCCTTCAGCGTCAATAGGGCTGTGTGAATAGCGTCTTCAAGACTGATATCGTCGTTGTAACTAACAAAAATGGATGATAAACAGAAGCTCTGGTATCGGAGCAAGTGACGGAACGTACCGTTTCTCAAGGAACGTCTTGGCATTCACCATATTCTTCCCGATCGCGCTGGCTTTCCAGGCCCAGAAAGACCCTGACGGATCTACTTGATACAAGGTAGGACCGCGGTGGGCATCCCAGCCTGCGACCAGTAATGATACGCCGTAAGGCCGAACTCCTCTAACCTGTGTATCAGTACAAGTGTGATTTAATAAAAATAAGAACAACGCACCCCGATTGGGTAGCCTGCTGCATCACAGTGGCTATCTCTTGGGTCAAAACGCGGGTCGGAGGATACTCTCCATATATCTTCCAGTACGCCTGTGCTGATTTACGAGCTTTGGTGACGAGGATTCGGAAGTCAGGACCCATTCCTGAATAGACAATGCCGATATTGGGACATATGACTGCGACTTTTTCGAGCATAGAGTCGTCGATTAGGATAGATGATGTCTTCTTTTCAGTGGCAATAACGATTCCGTTTGACGCTGAAGCACATTAATTACCGATGAGTTCGAGGAACGTGTAGCGCACACACCTTTTATGCCTAAACTCGTGGTGCCCTGGGATACTGCAGCCAAAGCATGTTCGATCTGAACGAGCTTGCCGCTCGGAGAGAAGACTGTAAGGGAATAACTGTAGGCTGTGTGAGTGGAGTGGAGATACAGGATTACAGGCACAAACCTATATGCACCACCGTCTGCGCTGGCCATGATTGAGAGGTATGGAGGAGAGATGGAAAGGAGTTGGTTAAGAGTAGATGATGTGTACACCCAGTTGCAGTACGCGCGTCCAGTCACGCGTCACGCATTATTTGCCTCTATTTACCATCACCGCGGTGCGTCGCGTGTGCGGGTAGATAAGATCTGACGTTGTCCACTTAGATTGCCACCGTTCCTCCCACAATGCAGGATGTTGTTTTACAAAATCCATTCCATCAATTTTACAGGTTTAAGTACAGATTCCGATAGCTTCCTAATCCGTCGTATAGAAATATCCTATCCTTCACTCGACCTTGAGAGGAGTTGTCCTCAGGTATGGCTGCATGTGTCAAGTTAGTGCTGCAGCAACTTCCAACAACCAATTACTCACGAAGTGCGTGGTGAACTCTGGGAAAAGGGTCTTGGCTTCGTCGTTGCTCACAGTGGGATGGACAATGACATCGTCTCCCTTCTTCCAGTTGACAGGGGTAGTGACGCGGTGCTTGTCGCCGATCTGGAGAGCTATTAAAATAGGTAAGAGTCTGCTACTGGTACCAAGTATCCGGAACGAAGCGTACAATCAATAACCCTGAATGCTTCAGTTAGCACAGTGTCTATCCCGGAAGCAAGGAGCATACCTACCGAATGATCTCGTCGAAATTGCGGCCGGTGGATGCAGGGTATGCAAGAGTCAGACGGATGACCTTCTTAGGGTCAATAACAAACACGGTGCGAACCTGAACCAATTTGGATAAGCAAAGAGCAGAAATCAGAAAATGCCGAGCAGCGAGACTCACAGTGAAAGGGAGGCCTTTGGCGTCGCGGTTGGTGGCATCCTGCTCATCCAGCATATCGTACAAGGTGGAGATCTTCCTGTCAGGGTCGGCAATCTACTGAGAGTTTAGAGACTCCTTAGAAAACAGATTATCGCAAAATATTTTCTCACAATAGGGAACTGGACGTCGGTGGGCGCAACCTTTGCGCCAAAGTCGTTGATGTCCTTCACCCACTTGTGATGTTCCTCAAGACCATTGGCGGAAATGCCAATGACTTTGACATTACGCTTCTGGAAATCGGGTGTCCGGCGAGCAACTTCCCCAAGCTCAGTAGTGCAGACAGGGGTGAAATCTCCGGGATGAGAGAACAGAACAGCCTGATCCCACGATTATTGAATTAGACTCCGTTAAATCCAGGAGTGTGTGGGGACGTACCCATGAGTTGCCAATCCAGTCGTGGAATTTGATGTGTCCGGCAGTAGTCTCAGCCTCAAAGTCTGGAGCAATGCTTCCAAGTCTGAGGGACGGCATAGTGTTACTGGTTGATAAACGGAGAAGAGAGGTGGGTATGAGGGCAGTTATCTATGGAGATGGTCTTAATCAATCCACTGTAAGCTCGTTAAATAATGATCAGACTCCTGATCGCGTCTTCATTTCTCACGCACATGCAACCTCTTGCGACGACATTGCGTGCTTGAGATCTCGCTGTCAAGACTGTTCGAAGCTATTTCCATATTCATAATGGCCATAAAACTGAGCCTAGGCACGAATCTAAAGTGGGTCGTACTTGCTTACGACTGAATTTACTTGCTTGTAACCATCCGAAGTCGTTTTACTGCCCAACAATTACATCTATACACGGTATCATAAAGGACCTACTCAATAAAATGCGACTGCATGAAGAATATTATGAGGATGTTTCTCCTGCTGCTCCTCTAAGATCTTATCGATACTTTCATCAATATCATCTGCCTCTTCGATCTAAAAAAGTTATCATTTAGAAAAGTGATTGCTTGATGAAGTGGACGAAGCTCACAGCTGACGCCAAGTCAAGCATGGCTTTCCCAGCAATTAACGCTTCTTCGTGGTTATCCTTGATCTCCATATTTATAATATGGACGGGCTTGTTGAATTCTCCTCCCCGAGCCAGCAGATCTACGTATATAATGACAGTTAATCAAATGTCGTCGTTGAAGCATATTTAACACCTACCGTCGCAAACAGCATCAAAGCACCTCTCTTCGCAAGTTATGACCACGTCTGCCACCGTTCTACTGTCTTGCCATCGTTCAGGTGCTAGTTTTATGCGCCGATTACGGTCAATCATCTGAAGAAGGCCATTTGCAGTATACCTAACAAAAGAGTAAGCATTATCAGCACATTAATAAATCTATGATCGCTTACAGCCGCGGGTCTTTCGAGTTCAACTCCTCGTAGATGGTATTATATGGTGTTCCAAATGAATAAATGTTCGGTTTATCTATTGACGGTCCAGGAAGGCGGACCGCAGATCCTGTGCCCGATGAGATTACGCGGTGCCCTGCTTTACTAGAAGAAAAGTCCCGATCTCTTTTCATTTATAGTAGTAAAAGAGACTCACGACAACACATAATGCCCTTCCATGGACCGATTCTAAACAAATATTGTTAGTCTAATGCTGACAAGGTACGGTATAGGCTTACCTGGTTACTCGCGCAGACCACACAAAACAACGGGCGAGGCTTGTAGCCAGACTGTACTGATGTTGAAGTGGTCGCATTCTGAGAGTCTTGATTATCATTTCGGTTCATAGCTGCTGGGGCTTGCGGCGATTGTTGCACGCCTCCATTTCCGGTCCATGTGGTGGTATCGTTGGGAATGGTAGAAGTTGATATTGGTGCTGGAGATCCGGAAGAAACATATTGCAAACGAGGATCTGCCCGGGCAAGACGTGGGTCACGGGCTCGTCGTGGATCCATTCAGCTCACTTCTAAATAGCATAAGAGAGGCATTGAGTTCCGACATCTCCACTAATAGATTAGACATAACAAGAAAACGCCTCAGCAGTATCTAGAACACTATGGTCTTCATCTCAACCCCAACGTGCTTCTGTGGCCGTGGGTCGATAGAGATTCCACTCTGAGTCATCGCTGGCAGAGTAACTAAAAGCAGAAAGTTTTACCATCGCACCTGCAGGAATCCAACTGGAAAATGATAGAACGTACAACGAGGCAAGGCTTGCACTCGCAATTCGAAGTCGACGTTAGGCAATGAAGACGTTAGGGAAAAACAGCATTAGATTGTTGATCTTGAGCACAATTGTGTAACAAGTGTAAATATACTCAAATTTACTTCACGACTAATCTCGACAACACCCCACCGTGATGATAGCGAGGGCCTTCTCAATATACTAGCCTTCCCTTGGTCTGTTTAAGATCCTTGCCTTCTTCGAAACATTCTATCTATTTAACGGCAGGAATTCGTCTGCAGTTTATGCTGGATCTTTCAACCAGTATTTGCTTCCAGTAAGCTAGTACATTACGGACATTCAGATACTGTGCTCACTCCGATGATTAGTCCACGTAGTTTATATGCCATTCGAAATAGGCTCTCAAACCGGTTCTGAACGAAGTCCTGGAAATGGCATCGATGTCGGATTTCGACGCAAAGAAGGCGATATCAGATCACCAGCTAGCCATATTATCCCTCGACGATGAAGTTACAGCTTTGATGCGAAAAGTTCGCCAACTCGAGTTCCAAAAACTTCAGCATCAAGAAGCAATTCACTACTACAAGGGAATTTTGTCTCTGGCAGCGCGTATGCCAGTAGAGATACTTGCTTCTATCTTTGAGATATGCGCCAGTGACGGCTGGACGCTGACCCCTCTTCTGGTTTCTCATGTGTGCTCGCGGTGGAGGGAAGCTGCAAACATCCCAACTGTCTGGTCCAATGTCTATATTGACTTGGATGGACGTGATCCATGTGGAAGGACTCGGTTTTGGCTAGAAAGAGCTCGAACTAGCCTTCTATGGGTCACCTTGAGTGTGGGCAAAGATTCCCCAGATTTACCTGAGGTGATGGAACTATTGCTAGAAAAAATATCGCAATGGAGAGTCTTTACTGTCCACTCCCTATTTCTTCGGCACGTAAATCACATCTTGAACTTCTCGAAACCACCATCTCCTGAGCTTCGCGTGCTTAACATTACCATTGTGGAAGAATTCCCGGAAATCGACGCCCAACCAGGAGAAGATGAACATCAGCTGGTGAAGATTGGCAATTCATTCCCGTATGCTCCTCAGTTACGTTCAGTCACTATATGCCGAAACATTCTTCCTTCCTATGGAGTTTTACCTTCCACTATCACCCATCTATCCATTACCCTTCCCTCACTCGTGGTCACCACGAGGCATTCGATATCCTCTATCGTCCAAGTTTTAGAGGGACTACCACTTCTTGAAGTATTTTCATTGTCAGCGCCTGCCTCGGATGAAGAAAGGTTCGCTGAGGAAGTCATCGATACTCTGCATTCCGTTGAACTACAACAGCTCCAAACATTAACTCTCATGGGATTGCCAGATTTATTTTGCCTATTACTCTACCTTCGCACTCCCTCTCTCCTTCGTCTCCATCTCAGGAATTCCAGTGATCCAAACAGCTATCCCAACGAGAGAGTGGGACGAGTTGCTCGGGAATTTTTTGAAAAAATGCCCCTTCCACTTGAAGTTCTCGACCTTCGCGATATTGATATCCCCCTCCACGACTTTTCGAGGTGCTTAGCTCATTTACCCTTCCTGAAAGAAGTCCGTCTCCATGAAAGCGATATATCAGATTCTGTGATATGTCAAATGAATGGCCCCGAAGGATTTTGTCCACTTCTCACTCGGCTTGACTTACGCTGGTGTGGCCAAATCACTGGCTGGGCATTGGTTGAACTTGTTCGGAGCCGCCTTCCTGTCGACATTATCGGAAAGCAATACGTGCAAGTCGTTGAAAATGCCATATTGGAGATTACAGTCATAAATTGTTCCTTTGTGAAAGAAGAGGATATCATTGCTCTGAGTAGAATGACCACCTGCCGAGTTGTTATGCAAGATCATGACGATTTTTGCCGTGCGTATTCCAGGTCTTTCGTCTGGGTAAGCAAAGATAAAATTCGTATCTTTATCAGGTCCTTTTAGATGTTGTCAAAACGATCGTTATCGTAAGAGGTTGCAACTGCGGCGACTATTAGATCCGAGCAATGCCAATGGTCATGATGTACCCTCTATTCATGACAATATTAGTAGAAAATTAATCATGTGAGCTACAATAGATATAGAAATACCTATCTTTGTTGAATGGAGGCGTTATGATGCTTCCAGTATTGGTTGCGCTCTTGCGGTTGAAGTGGAATTGTGCCCCTGAGGATATTACTCAGTGACTCTGCTTTAAAACGCAGCGCAAATATGCCTGCGTAATCCGAATGCTCAGATTATTGAATACATTCCTGTTTTATCATTGATAAAGGGGAAGTGGAACATAAACCCCGATTATGAATAGCACACATACTTTCACTAAGTAAAAGATGTAGGTCGCAAACTATGGCAAACTGTGGTAGAAGAACACTATCCGCCTCAAACAAGGACTCGTGCATCTCCCACGTCGTATTTCAGTTCGCAAAGTAGATGGCAATGTGAACATGATGGCAATGAGCATGCGATGTGGTTGGAAAGAAAAGAAAACCAGACGGAAGCAGCCTTTTATATTCTCGGCCGCAATTCTGGGTCACGTGGTCACTTCGCAGTACCTTGACCACGACCGGGGTCTCCAGAGGTTCGTCCTTGTTCATTTGTCCTCCCTAATATTTTCTAACAACGCAAATCCATTACCAACATTATATATGCCTTTTATCGACATCTCTGACGATTTCCGCACTATTCTTAAAGAGAAAGAGAACGCGGTTCCAGAGTCGAAACGGCCAAGGCTGGCTAAGTATGCATGGCGGGATGATGAACACGTACAGCAGGCACAACTTGGCAAGGAATACATTGCAGAGGCATACAAGATTGTAAGGAATTAAATTATCGATGTGATTGTCACAAAATTAACGTCGAAATTGGTGGCCCCATAGCTGGCTCATATAAACACACTTACCCGGATGCTTGCCAATATTCGGAAGCCGTATTTGAATGTAGACTCAAGAGTCTCTCCGCTTGCCCGTGACACCTCCCGGAATATAAGCCTGCACGAAGGAGATTCCTCATGGGCAGGCGTACGCCATCTTACGAATGAAGAGAGGGACCAGATTGACGTCCAGGCCAGGGTCATCCTTACACGTTGTTCGGACAGAGTCAAAGAGATGGAAGCCTTAGAGAAGAGTATGTATTATTTATCCTCACATTCCCTTGCGGAAGATAATCTAGACGGAATTCATATCAGGACGTGTTGAGTTTGTCGCAAGCAAACGAAACCCTTTAGGTCGTCTATTGCCAACTAGGTTGCGGGAAGACGAATCAAGCATAGCATCGAACTGCGTGGCAGCCCACCACTCGAGTATCACCTGGTATCTCAGTCGTCGGCTAGCACAGGCTAGTCAGACGCAAAAAGAGTTGCAGGAAGAACGCGTAAAGCGGCAGTTAGAACGGACTCGAACTTTGGGCTCTGGAGCTGCACGGGAAGCCCAGATTATCAGCGGGAGAGACTCCCTCGACGCACATTTACAATCAGCGAATATCACCGGAAGCAGTTGGCTAGGAGGTGCATCTTCCAGCCTACTGGCAGCTACTCTTGGCGTTCCTCCTCCAGACTCACCTCAGACAGTCGCACATCCTCCTTCTGAACCTTCATATCCTTCTGACGATGAAGACGATGAAATTGAGCTCAGTGCATCTCAAATCCTACAATTCGAGACCGAAAACGCCAACATTTTGCGGAATGTTCAGGACACGCTAGAATCTGTTCAGCAGGCAGAATCACGACTAATGGATATCAGTGCCCTGCAGATGGAGCTGGTCACCCATTTAACGAAACAAACCGAGATAACTGATCAACTTTACGAGGATGCCATCGCCACTACGTCTACCGTAGAGAAGGGAAATATTCAGCTCAAGGAAGCGAAGAGACGGGCGAAGGACAGCAGGTTGTTTATTCTGATATTTTTGATTGGGGCCAGTTTGAGCTTGCTATTCTTGCACTATTACTGAATACACAAGTTTTTCGGGACTACTCGTATCTATTGCAAGAACATTATATATCTACACGCAAGCTCTATATACCCCATCATGTCCATAACTCCTTAATTAATAGCTACCAATACAATATTATAGAGAACGAGGTCCCTACCTTATGAACGCGGATCATCTGGAGATAGCAGTGGTGCTTCCTCGTCATAATCTTCGATTGCCTCTGCAGCTAATTCGTCTACTTCAGCTGGTATACCTTCCAATTTTCGAATATGCCCTTGGACTAAGGTGTATACCAGCCTGTAAGAAATGTTTATAAGCTTAAGAGGTAAAAGAAAAGAAAGAGACACCATGACCACGTACCAACTAGCAAAAGCCGCAATCATGATCCCGCCACCAATGAGGAGTCCATTAATAACTTTGGTCTCTAAAAAACAAATATATCCATAAGTTACGTACCATGGACTAAACAGAAGGAATATTGCTTACGCGTGTCCATATGACTGCGCTGATCACCATCCGAAAGAGCTGCAATGCGAGATCCTATGAACACATGAAGAACAAGCTTCGGGAAGATAAAACATGTCGCAGTAACAAATTGCCACAGTTTAACGGGTCCAATAGACTATAATGGTCAGTGATTGTATTGAGCAGATACCGATCAAACTCACTGCAAATAGAGAATTAGAATACACCCAAGGTGGGAAAGGGGACACGCGGATTAAAATGATCAAAGGAAGGCCCTTTGCTTTCTGTAAAATATAAGTGACAATGGTCCTTATGAATCTTAGCATTTAGACTGACCACCACGGACTCTAATGCCTGCCATTTCTTGTTGCTATTTGACCATTCGCGGAGCTTTTTGTTGAAGAAGAATCGCAAAGTGATAAATACCAACGCAGCCCCGAGGACAGAGGATGTCGAAGCGATGAAGAACCCCTTCATTCCATAGGCAAAGCCGCAGAGTGTCACGAGAGTTGTATGGCCAATGAGCGGAGGGAAAGATATCATAACTGTAAATTCATTAGCAGACGCTGCGGCAGAACAACTTAAAAGCATACTAATTGCGCCGCCAAGAGCAAGCCATCCAAATCGTGTTTCAGCCAGCATACGGGCACGATCATACAGGAACTGCGCAATACGACTTGGGGTGACTACAATGACGAACACGCCTGTAATTTTCACGCATTGAGCAAGTAAATTTCTGAGAAACTGAGCCAAGCCAACCAAAGCATATGTAGAACAACGCCAGCAGCCATATGAATATCTGAACAACTTATTAGCAACAAGCGGAATACGGTATCAGGGAAAAGCTAACCTTTCCAAACAAGTGTAGGTGCCGATAACGGTTGATAGTGGCACCACCATAATGTTTAAGAATCACTATTGGGGTGCGGATATCCTTGAAAGCCATGGGTAGGGAGGAGATAATGGTGAGTTATTGGTGAGAAACACGAAACGAGGCCCGTAGCAGTAGAGGCCTGATGACGACGCATCACGTGGTACATTTCGCTGACGTGAATTTCAACAAGAATCACTGTAGAGCGTGACGATACTGGTTCCAGAGGCTACATAGCATCCAAAGGTTGTATAAAGGTTACCTGCAGGAAGGAATGGAAAAATTCAGTGCTTATCGAGTTGCGTTCCTGCTTTCTTCTATCATAATAACTCACTATCTAAAGCAAAGTAGGATCCCGGGACAGGAATACAGGTCCGTAATTTTCGTCCTACATTAGATTGCTTAAACTTACTTCACAATTATAGCCGTTCCTCAATCCTGTTCCACCACTAGGAGAGGATGTACTTGTAAAAATTGCAATGCCTGTGAGGTATTTGTGCAGTGCAGTTCGTACTGCACTTGTACTGGCCCTTGCCGTGTTGTACATGGTTGTGGTGCAAGCACTATGTCTCGTCTTGGTGAGATTGCTGTCCAATATATTGATTTATGTCTAATCTTCTGCAGCTACCTATGCCGCCATTACATCGTGTCGTTACACACCTCATGACGTTTGTCTTCGGACGTTCAGTCCTATTCTTGGTCGGACTTCTTTGGATTCCAGTGGAACATATAACAAGGAAACGCGGGTACGAGGCTTTCTGAATATCATCCCTTCCTCGATCTCTTAATGAAAATTTTCACAGGAGGTTTACTACTGCGGAGGAATCATGGATTCCGCGTGCAGGAGATATCATTGTTTCAAACTGGGTATCCTGGATAGAAGTAGTGTGGCTTGCCTTACGGTCAGCTATCTGATATTTCGGCATCCATCCTGATCGTTGACAACAATCAATCATCATTGCAGGTTTAATCCAATTTTTGTGCTTCCTATAACCGAGGACGCCGTTCCCACCCCTTCGATCCCATCGGTCGCTCCCTCGCCGTTAACACACACACCTGGGCGTCGTACAGGAACAGGATCTGCTAATATTCAATCACCGAAAAAATCTTTGCAAGTTCGCATGCCTGTCATAGGATTTCGACGAGTTTCATTGCTCACTATGGTCCGGCTCACTGGCCATGTGCCTCCTTTCGGCGCGTCAAAGTCCGGATCGCGCGTAGAGAATCTGGAGGACATCAGAAAAAATGCCGCAGGTCCTATAGTGGTGTTTCCGGAATGCACCACCAGCAATGGGAGAGGCCTGCTTCGCTTCTCTGACGTATTTCACCGAAACATCCCGGTAAAAGACTATCAAGTTTTCGTTATGTGTGTTCGGTATGTTATGCACAGTCGTTTTCAAAAAATGGAGCCACAATGACCATGTCGTATGCAGGTACGATCCGCCCACAGCACTGGCACCCACGATGACGCTCCCTATACCGTCAAACATACTCAACCCCTTACTTCATTTATTTAACCTGGCAACATCGCTATCACCGCTTAAAATCTCTATTCGCCTTCTTGCCCCCTCAGAATCCCCGAGTTCCCACCTTTTTATGGCTAGCGAAGTCCTGTCAGGTTCTGGAGAAGATCAACTAACAGAAAGTTGTGCAAATTTGATTGCCCAGATTGGCAAATTGAAGAAAATTGGTATGGGATGGGAGGATAAAGCAAGCTTCTTGGAGTTCTATCGGGGTAAAAAGAAGTAGACCGCCGATCACGAGCCCACTTTTGAAGTGTAGATTTGAAAAGATGAATTGCATTTCGATCATCAACTAGCGGTTTAATATCAGTTTTAATACAAATTCACGATGTATCGATCACTATTGAAGGTGGGAAGTCGTGATGTATTTTCTACATTGCAACGAAATCTGCAGTGGTTGCTGCAGTACTGCTGTAGGATCTTAATTGATGTGCATGAAGGTCATGACAATTTGATCATCCAGTACGACTAGTACCTGTTACTACTGCCTGAAGTGGTAGATGTCTGGCAATGGAGGGCTTACCTTAGGATTTACTTTTTTACGATCGGCGATTCCATCCACTGCTAGCAGACAACGTCAGTACATACTGCATATAGCCTCGAAAAAAATGAGACGTACCGGAGGATTTAATGCCATGATTGTAATCAACAGCATATATGCGTCTCCGATATAATTCTGGATATTCATGTCGAGCGTCTGGTTTGTCACCACGACTGTAAGGAGGTAGAACGCTGTAGTCGTAGGAGTGACCCCATCTGCCTAGATCGAAATAGCTGCCGGTAGGTTCGTATGGAATATTGATGCAGGGATCCGAGTCAGCTCTGCGAATGTAGCCTGTTGGGATATCGTTATGTCCGAGGCTTGTATCTCGAAATTTGGATTCAGAGTAAGGGAAATACGGATGATCAAGATCCAGCGGAGATGAGCGGCGGCCTCTCCTAATATTAGGGAGCCCCCGAGAGCCGGAATGCTTTCTAGCAAATGAACAGCAGTATGGAGCATCAGGATTTCGAGATTGCACTAAAAGATTCATATGCCAGATATGAGAGCGGTCACGGCCACGATCCCCTACTATGACAGGAACCTCCATTCGGGATGGCTGAAAAGAAGCAGATGTATCAGCAGCAGAATATATGACAGATAGCCCGAGACGAACATTGGCTGTATAGACTGCAACTCTTTCCCCGTCCACTTTTATGCCATCGAGGTATCGGATTGCTCTTTCCGCTTCTTTGCGAGACAAATATTCAATAGATCTATGGCCAGTATTAAAGTTATGATGTGAAGAGGTGAATGGAAGGTACATACCCTTGTCTCTGACGTGTAATGTCTAAATTGCAATACGCAACTGCGGTGCCCGATTGTCATGCAAATCCTTGGGTTCCTATTAGCCAAAATCACATTACGATTCATTATCACTAAGGAATGAGACCGCAGGCCAAGCTACCAGCGGAAATAGGTATGCAAGTTTTTCACGAGGGCTCTGCGCCGAGGGTCTCGAGGGCGAGAAGCACAATGCGTATCGCTGCCAGGCAGAAAACGTCCGATTCTTCGAGTTGCATAGAAGTTGTGACTGGGTAACCGGCTGATACGGTCTGTGCGTGGGTGTTCGTATTGCGCGATTCTTAGCGCAGAAGCAGGGCAAACTCTACCACGATATATGCCACGCTTCGATTGAATATAAGGTTCCGTCACGATGCGTGCAACTTACCTTCCCCGAGGAAGGGGTGCTTATTAAACGTAGCATGCACGGCTCGTGCATCCTGAATAATAAAAACTTGTCAAATTGGGAGTAAGGAATAGGGATAATCTCCTACCTTTTCGGACTCAAATTGTACGTACCTTCCGTCTTCAGAGAAACAACTTAGTGGTACACCGGCGGTTTTGAATCGAATGAAGTGAAGAACGTACTCCGGAGTAACTTGACTTCTATTTTTCCACAGCACGAAAGATACTAGACATAAGATAAGTCATGAACGGAGCGGCCGCCGCAATCGCGTGTTCTCGTCGGCACATCCTCTTCGATGCTCACTGGTGCTGCTCCTATCGCCAAAATCAGAATAGCATGAAATTAGATCCTCGTTTTAAAAAGACATGATGAAACCCTGACCTTTAAAATATAGTCGCCTTGAAGACAGTAAAGCCATGATAAAAAATTGTGTGAAGCGAAAGAAGGGGGAACGTTCACAGAAGTGGTTTTTGGCCAGAAATGCCGTTGGAAGTCGAAGGATCTTAGGATCAGTTCAAGCTCCGCGAATATGTCTATTCTATGTACATACTTGCAAACAACAGCCTACAACAGACGCACGCCACGATACTACGCACTAAGTACTATACCGCAACGTTCCATACTTCCTATTCAAAACGCCTTGGCATGAGTTGGTATTATTCACAGTTTCGCTTTCGCCTGCTATCAATTTATTCGTCAGCACCGTAATTCTATCTAAATCAATATTCATAGCTCACTTTGACTACGGTTTTGAGGCCTTGCCGCATATCGTCTTTCAGGTCCTACAGTATCCACTGGTGAATAAAAAATTCTGAAAACTGAAAGACACATAACATACGTCAACATCCTCGACACCAATGCTTAATCGAACGATACGAGGGTCTGCTCTAGGATCGCTCTGCAGACGATGCTCGACCAATGATTCAACTCCTCCCAAGCTAGTCGCGGGCTATTTGACGTCGATTTAGTTCGATCAGGGCAAAGTAATTTTTTGCTCACGATGAAATATTTCAGAACATGAGGAAAATGCCTGGCGTATTCCGGTTTCGATAACTGAATCGCAATGTAAATGAAGGTAGCAACAACAATGTAACGGAAACCTACAAGAACGGAGAAAGTGGCATTCCACCCTCCTTCCATTTGCTTCCGAGGATCAAAGCCCCTAGCATCTACTCCCTGCAAAGATGAGTGCCAAACTTTGCTAATAATACCACCTGGAACATCTTCAAATGTTTGTCCTTCAGGCGTCTTCGCGATAAGATCGAGCCACTGCACAAGCTGTGTTGCTGACTGGGATTGACGGGGGACTCGAAGATGGAGTGTTCGCAAGGAACGTAAAAGGAGCCAGGATTCAAGTGAGCCCATCATGCTCCCTAAGAATGTCCGGTCGCTGTGCAACTATATTACAAAGTTACAGTGACAGCAAAGTACAGAAACAAAGGAACAAACCCTGTTCCATTCTTGCTCTGTCTTGACGACCAACACACCGCAGAGAAGGTCAGAATGTCCACCAAAGTATTTGGTACCTGAATGGTTTCATGAGGACTAATCATAACTGCCTCAAGGAAAGTAGCTATACCAGAGTGCAATATGCTGTGTGCTAGAGTTAGCATAAAGTCAGGAAATATCATGTAGAGGGCGTACCAATCCGTGCCGAATTTGAAAGGATATTGGAGAGGAGGAGGACCAAATGTGGAGTCAACCAAAAGATACCCTCCGACTTTATGAACCTGCAGACAATTCATATTCGACAAGGTTTGGACATTCGGGGGTGAATCACTTACTTTATCGGCATAATACTGAATATCTCTGGCAAAAGATATGAACTCGTGTACTTAATCTCATCGACATCCAAGCAGTACCTTGATTCACCGGTCGGATTCAGTGGCGTCTCAAGCCAACACAAATCGCCTGGTTTATAGTCATCATCGAGATCGATGACTTCCAGCTCCGCATTACGAGATTTCTTGTATACCTCAATGGTGGCATGGCATCCGTGATAACCGCCTCTGATAGCGATGCGCTTGGGTTTGTAGAATACGAGTGCCTATGCAAGGAGTTAGAAAGGAACGCCAGGAACGGAATCAATACTCAATCATACCGCGTATGAACTAGCGAGCCCCGAGGAATATGTTAGAGCAAAGCCGTGCTAAACGAAGATGCTTTATAAGTAACACTGCCATCGAGTTATAAAGCGACCAACTCGCACATTTATACGGCTCAGAATATGCTCAGCCCGAGTGCTGACTGACTGCGTGTATCTGGAGTAAACATGTGTTAGTGGATTCCGAAGGTCAAGTTCTTGCAGCGGATCCTGCTGTTTATCCGGGTGAGGTGCTCGAAAGGCTCAAGGGAGTGGACGTGACAAAGTAAGAAATACTGCATAGATTATTCGCAGTTGAAATGCTCACTTGTTGTCACAGAGATGGACGGAACCACCTCAGGTCCTTTAGCCCCATTCACAGACGCATCGCCGTGCACAAGGTCAGTTCCACTAAGTTTCTTATCGGTTGGGGCCATGTCACTTAGTAGTGAGAGTCTCAAAGAAAGAAGAAGAGGACCGCCAGCACGCCGTGCGGTCTTTACTCATCCTTGACTCACATTCGGGCCGGTGCTGAAGGTAGCCTACATAGTCTCGGGAATGTCTCCGAAGTCGAAATTCGCGAGGATTGGCCCAAGGATCGCCATGATGATGAATATGTCGTTAGCTGCCCTGAGCTAATGAAAATGCTACGATCGTCTGCCAATCGCTGATTGACCTAGGTCCGCTTACCGGTTTACTCGGCCCGATTCGCGGTCAACGCATACAGTCTGCGAGGTATGTGCAGAAGAACGTATACTACGCTATTAGATCGAGACTAACGAGGGGATATGGCGCACTAACACACGAGGAGCAAATGATAATACACATTATGTCAAAATAATTATACATAAATACATAATCCAACAGAACTGGAACCACTAATAAAGACCTCCAGCCTTCTGACCACCGTAAGGCGCCCCATTTACGCCCGTCGAGTAGATATTATTACTAGGATCCGGTAACAGGCCAGAGTCCCGCATGAACGACATCCACTGCTCATCCATACCTGATTCCCCCGACATCATCATCCCAAGATCCATCAGATTGCTCTCTGGTGTGTCGGTCTTGATCGCCATCCCAGGAAACGGTTCTGGATTTTGGAAGCTCATCCCAGAGTTCGCGAAGGAGGAAGCCTCCGGTGATTGGAATTGGCTGTATGATATCGAAGGCTGATCCCATCCAGACCACGCCGGTTGTGACTCCGACTGTAGTGTATTCGCAGGTTCCTGGGAGTAAGCCGCAGAAGGTTCCATTTGGGGATGTCGTTCTTCAGGATAAGTTGCCGGCATTGCTACGCTAGCTGTAGTATCAGCCGGGCTGGATGCTGAACTTGAAGTACTCGTCGGACGGAACATTGCGAGGTATTCTACCAGCGATGGATGGACATCCGGCGATGGCTCTTTCATTGATCCTTTCGAGCTACTGTCAGGAGAGCCAGGACCGGACGAACACGGGCTGGAGGTGTTAACTGACGCTTTCCGCTTGACCACACCGCTGCTGGATAACAGCTTGCTCACTAGCACCCGCGTCTGGCCTCCAAATAGTGCCAGTTCGTCGTTTCCGTAATCTGGTTTGCCAACAGAGAGCACTCCGCTAGGAGCAACGTTTCCACTCCGGAACTGGGAGTACACTTGGAACGCTTTGTCTCTCATCTTGTAAAGAATAGCCTACATGAACACCGGTCAGATACGTTCTGTAATAGACTTCTAATATAACGCACTAGTCCACTCCGCGCACGACGTGATTGCATAGCGCCCTTCTCAAACAAATCGCACGCAAGGCCCAGCTCGATGAATGCACTGGAGGCCATACTCGATGAAGGCGAGCGAGTAACAATGGAGCCGACAATGATCTAATAGAATAACATTAGGCTTCTCGAAGTTAGACAGCATCTGTATCTTTGCTTACGGCAGCTGAGAATACTGGCAAAGGCGAGGATTTAATAACTAGCGAATGATGATCAAACGATGAAATAGCTCACAATGTGTCCAGATGCCCCACCATCTCCCACACAGTTCTGGGAATCTGTCGTAATGATTCAAACTTGACTTGATCACGCCTGAAGCACAACGATATGCTGCAAGGAAGGATGGCGCATACGGACTGCGCAAAGGATTCACTGGATGATCGAGCATTGCTTGAGCAAAGAAACTTCGATGGAGGTAAAGCAATGCTTCATGCCAAAGAGTCAGCGATTTATCCCCCCGTGATCGTAAGTAAGAAATATGGAACTCACTAACTGAGCGGTATTGCCCCAAAAGACATCGCTTCATGTAAACAGATGGAGTACAGTGCTCATCTTCCGGACTCATGAAAACATTGAGATGGGGCGGGAGGGCCTTTTCGCGCACCTTCCTATCCAGGTCAAGGATAGTCTGATATTGTGGCGCTTCAGCTGTCAAGGTAAGTTCGAGTACCTGGGTGAATATCTCCTTTGTGAACTCGTACTTCCATTGATAGTCTAATGAATCAGCAAATCAGTTGCATCCTCGCCGTGAATATGGAAAAGACATACATCCAATCAGGGTCTTTCCTTCCGCATCTATTGTTGCCCCGTCGTCCTCAGGGAATTCACAATCCACGTATGATAACCGTATCGAAGGAGGGCGACCAAGTGCAAGACTCTGTGTGTTCAGTCAGAAACGAGGGCCACGCGATATCAGGGAATCACGCACATAGAACTGCTCAGCGGAAAGTAATTCCCAGAAGAGAGCACGACGCCTTTGTACAGTTTTCGGATCCATATCCCATCGTGCACTGTCGCGATCTAGAAGACACCAGTAATTCAGCTGCCGTTCAGAAGAGTATGAATGAAAGCATCTCACGAAGTCCAATCTATTTAATAGGTGATAAATCAAATAAATATCTGCGTTAGAAAAGAGAAAAGGCTTAAAAAGCATACACTTTGGGCTAACTTTGCCCCCAGCGAAGTGAGAGTCCACTGTAAACACTCTTAGATGAATGCTTGTGAGATGTAGGACTCATATGCTTACAGAACTATCCATAGTATATCTTTTCCCCGCCATCCCGTGGAATGCCGCCATTAGCACCACCGCTTGGACAGTAGCAATCTCCGGCGAATCAAAGACAGAACGCAGTGACATACATGCGCGACTCAGATGGTAATAAGTTTCGGCTTCTTCGTTATCTGCGTACAGAGTTACCGTTACTGACCATAAACCACGTAAAAGTGAAGACGTACATGGTTCCAGAGTCAAGTCCACAAGCGCCCCAAGAGCAAAAACAAGGAATAGAACGGCCAATTTGTGTGCAGATACCGAGTGAAGAACAGCAGATCCTGAGATTTGTCGTTCCTTCAAAGTCCTATATGTTGGCGAAAGGATTTCGTCGATAATCTCGTCCCTTTTTATCGGGCGGAAGGACCAGGCTGCTTGTTCCATGTACGTTTCACAGAGAGACCAAGCGCGTGGCTGGCTCGGAAGGTGCGCGAATACCACCTCGTATGCCTTTTCCATATTGACATCCCCTTCAAAAGGGAACGCTGCTGAGAGGTGAGAAATTTCCAATGAAACAGGGAAGTCGTCCTCCATAGATGGTTCCATGGCTGCGCCGGCCTAATACAGTGATGTGAGAACAAAGTAGACGTGATACGAATCGACGGTCTTACCAAAAAGAGTGTCTCAAGAAAGATGAACGTAAGCTTAGTTGCTACATCGCGTGTGTATGAAACAGCGTACCTCTGACCCAGCTGATGGTCCGAAGTATTTTCCCTCGCCACGGTCCCCAATCGTCATTGTACCAAAGGCGTCTATGGATGACTCCACGGAAGGTTTCCTAGCAAGTTGTTCCTTGTCTGAAATATAACCTTTTTCTGGGCCGAACTTGACAGAAAGTAGTTCTTCCCGTAGCAGGGGATGAGTTTCGTTGGATACACCGGACTGAAAAATGCTAAGAGCGTCTTCAAGTTGACGGATGCGTTGACCCATTTCGGCAATTTTGGCGTGTAATTGAGTGGTATCGGCGAGAATAAATCTACTCCACGAACAATTCAGGACCAGGTAGGCGGTGTAAAGAACATTATGGAGACGAACCTCGTTCCCTGGCCTGTGGACAAGCTGCCATTGGGACAGATCGAAGGACAGCCACGGCGAACTTGAGGAACATCAGCTTTTTCCGGAGAGGGAACCAAGGTAAAAGAACGCACTGCATGAGCTACAGGGGAGTTTTTTGTCGCACTTGAGCTTGAGTCTGAAGAAACCATCCCCAAAGTAAGTTTTCAAGTCGCGCGCTGGAGAGAAAAAACACATGCCGCCTGCATTCGGCACACGAAATCTTTGAAGGACGGATTAGCAAACACGACTACAACGCTCGCAGAGTAGTGCTTACTTCGCCACGGGCTCTTCTGATATCAATCTCCTCGTCAGTGGTGAGCTTTCGGGAGGAGGTGCGGCGTGTTGGGGCCTCGGATGGCATGGAGAAGGGATGGGGCGGGGCGGAGAGCGAGAAAGGGCAGCGGGGAGAGGGCAAGGGAAGGGACAGCTAAAATGCACGGACGGGTGTATGTAGTTGAAGACGAAGGACCATAAAAGCGCTAAGGGACGGGAGGAACATTGATGACACAGAAAGCTCAGTGCCGTTTGCTGCCGTTCGGCGATGCGGGCTTGCCCAAGGCACAGTGCTATTTTTATGCGTAGTCCCGCCCATTTTCTGACTCGATCGGGCGCCATCAATGACGTCGCCGCTCAGTCGGCTCTGGCTAAGAGATAGTGTACAACACTTGGCTAGTCTACCACTCTCAGTGATCATCGTCATTGCCCTCAGCCAGTCTCAGCCCTTCAGGTTCACCCGCTTCCGCTTCTTCCCCTCTGCGATGCGCGCCCGCACCTTCTCCTCGTCCAGGCCCTCCTCCTCGTAGAACCGCGCCGTCCGCTCGGCCTCGTTGCGCTGCCGCATAAACTGAAGAGCAGCTAGGTTGTAACCAATCATCTTTTTCTGCCGCTGCAATGCTTGGCGCAGATGCTTCCGCAGAGGAATAAGCGACGTCCTCATAATCCTGTTCGCCACTATTTGGTGATGATGGGTCTTCAGAAGGAAGAACATGATTCGCGACACGAGAGGGATATTCCACTCCTAGAACAAGCAACTCGTCAACATATTTTCTCCTGCTAGCACAGCCAGCACGTACCTTCTGTGCCCAGATGTTCAGATACCCCATCAACGACACCACCTTCCCAAATGGAAGCACGAGCAATGCGTCCTGCAACGCCGTGCTCTGCACCCTCTCCACTACTCTCAGAACATATGCCTCCGGCTCCAAGTCGTAAGCTGCCAGGACTGGATTCCTTGCAGGCGGCTGTAACCTCATGGCGTCGTCTTCCGAAAGCTTCAACATCGCCTCGTCGTATTCTCTAAACGCCTCGCGCTCCCCATCTGCAAGGTCGATCGCTTCCATGATCTTCTCACCAGCCATGAGCGTCTCTGTGGTCTGCTTGCTTACTCCCGAGACTTCCGTTTGCTGGGCTCCTTCTCCCATCCCATCTCCAGCTCCACTGCCAATGGGTCCATCAACACGATTGAGTGAGTCGGCAATGCCGCTCTCATAGAGCCTCTCGAGTTCGCGTTCGCGTTCTTCCTCCAAGAACAGCTATAGACAATCGAGTTAGACAGAAAGACTCGATTTAATGACATGTAACTCACAGGTTCATCCAGCTTCTCCCAAACGCGTATCGACTTGTCGTGCGAACCCGTCACCACGAAATTACCATGGTGGCTGAGCGCAAGAGCCCACACTTCGCCATGGTGTCCCTCCAGCTTCTGGATGCCCTCAAACTTGTCGCCGTCCCAGTACTTCAGCATCTTGTCTTTCCCAACAGTCCAGAAATAGTGGGAGTCCTTCTCGAACGCGACCTGCATGACACTTTCCTCATGGGCAAATATCGACTTGTGGCAATCCCCGAAATCGAGACCCCATATCTTCACATTTTTATCGGCAGAACAGGTAACGATAAGTTTGGAATCGTCGGAGATATCCATAGAGAGCACGGGAAGCTTAATGGCAAAGTATTAGATCGAGATTATTCAAATAGCAGGTGCGCTTACCTTGTGGCCATAGAGAGAAAGGAAGAACTTCAAGGAGTCTTGGTAGAACACTTTCACAGTGGAATCGAGAAGAGCCACTGCCAAAAATTTCCCGTTAGGGCTGTACCTAACGGACAATACTTCATCCGTCATTTTTAGGGTCCGAATATGCACTAGTGACAGCATTTTCCCGCTTTGCAGGCTTTCTCCCGTCGCATCTTTGTGTTCAAATTCCCAGAACTTGACGTCCTTGTCAACACTACCGCTGACAAGCGCCTGCTGATCGGCACGAACGTGCAGCGACCACACCGTGCCCGTGTGCGCCTTAATCGTATCGAGTAAGGATGACGATGGGATGTCGTAGATGAGGATTTCTCCTGATTTTGTACCGATGGCGATCTGCAAAAGTCAAATAGTTAAATATGTCACAGCCTAGGCAGCATACAGGCGACGTACATGACGATCCCCTGGCAAGAAGGTACTGCAGATGGCATAGCCGCAGTCCATGGTACGTATACATGCAGTTGTTTTCATGTTCCATATTTTTAATGAGCCTTTGAATGATGGTCAGAAATGTGCCAAACGCAAAAAGAAAATCAATTTACCATTCGATGCGGATGCCAATAGCTGGTCGTCGGAACTGAGGCACAGCGTTCGCACATCTGTTCGATGTCCAGGAAGATCAACAGAGTACGTGCGTGTAGCTTCTGGAATTTCCTTCTTGGCTTTCGTCGGCGGTGGTACGTTGTACACTTCCAGCGAATTAGATGCCAATGCTACGAATAACTGGAATAATGTATTAGCATCTCGTACCACGGACTAAATAAGTGCTCCTACCTGCGTGGCTGCCTTGGACCCCGTGTTGGACGCACCGAAATCAAACGACCGAATCTTACCACTGGCCCGAACGACGAGGTACGGCGTGAAGGTGTCAACGAGCTGGATATCCATATCCTCCTCGATATCATCTTCGCCCTTCTCCCCTGCCTTACCCCCTTTTGCCTTCGCCTGCTCCTTTGCCCGCTTCTTCCGCCTGGCCTGCTTTTTCCTGACCTCTTCTTCACTTCGGACGCGGAAAATTTCAACAGAGCGGTCGTGTGACTGCACGGCGAGGTACGGCTCCGTAGGGTGGAATGTAATTTGGGATACGCGGTGTTTTGCAGAGAGGGGAAGACTTGATATCGGGTGGATCATTTTTGCGACCTAGGTTCGGTGAGTCCTGGCTTAAATATATGGCTTCTATTGAAGCAAAACACACCTCTCCAGTCTCGGTCTCTTTGATGCCCTCGGCCAGTGCCTCTCTATCGATTTTCCATGCCTTAACTTCTCCTTCTCCGCTACCAGTGAAAATTAGGTTCTGTTCGACATTGATGTCAAGAGACCAGATCTCGGAGCGGTGTGCCACAATAGTCTGAATACAGTGTTGAGTAGAAAGATCCCAAAGTTTAATGAAAGTATCTTTCGCTGAAGTGAGAAGGAGCCCGGGAGCGGAGGCTGTGGAGGAGGAAGGTTGGTCGTCTGAGGTATTGATAAATTTGATACCGGTAATCTGGTCGCGATGTCCACGAAGCCTGTTACTTTGTTAGTTTACATGGCCTTGAAAAAAGAGGAAGAATAACTTTACCGATACAAGCCCGCTTCAGCGACGACGTCCCACACGATCAAATCCGTGTCTTGGGAACCAGACGCAAGACGCGTCCCTCTCTCGTCAAAAGCGAGAGCTGTGATGGATTTTTTGTGCCCGTTGAACGTTGTAATAACTGAACCTGCTAATGCGCTCCATAGACGAATGGATCCATCTGCATAACCGACAGCGAAAGTGTCCTTTTGCGGTGATCGAAGAATGCAAGTAACTTCAGCTCTATGGCCAGTTTCGTGCCACATTGCAAGCTAAATATCTAGTCAACAAGATGAACTCAAATAAAAATGAATTCATGAACCATTTGTCCCTTTTTCACATCCCACACCAAGACGTCTTCCAACGCTGGGACGTACGCTGACTTGCCATCGAATACCGAGTTGGAGGATGAGCTGCACACAAGACCAAAGGCCTGAAGAGAGAAACCGTTATAAAAAGAGCTTCAGAACCAGAGTATATGCTACACACCTGGGTTGGCCCGTGCTTGAGATAACTTTGAACCATGGTATGGATGAACGGCGATGAAGGAAAAGCTTGAAAGTTTTGGGAATTTCGGGGTCACGTGGATACGGACTTATTAATATCAGTGGTCACCGATCGCGGTGACCGACTATCAGAACTGGGAACGACTTGTTCTCATCTTTCCCCAGGCCATGATGCTCTATCCATCTACACCAGAAGCTGCTACCCGCTTCCTCAAGTTCGTCAATGCCTCGCCCACACCCTTTCATGCCGTCCATAATGCTGCCCTACGTCTCGAGAAAGCTGGCTTCCAGAAGGTAACCATTCCAGGGGACTTCTCTGTGATAGAATGCATCTATAACTCAAATGTTTCCTGGTAAGATTAAAGAGAAGGACGATTGGGAGAGCCAAGTAAAGGCCGGTGGTAAATACTACTTCACCAGGTGTGTAAATAATTACCGTAGATCGTCGATTTATGTCCGTCTAATTCATGTATAGAAACCAGGCTGCTCTTGTGGCCTTCACTCTTCCACAAAAGTGGAAACAAGGCGCTGGACTTAGTGTTGTCGCCACTCACGTAGATAGCCCCAATCTTCGAGTATGTGTTCCACAAGGAAATTAGTATTCTTTGCGCTTGCTCATTTATACCCTGCCAGATTCGTCCAGTGTCTAAACGCTCCAAGTCGGCCTATCTCCAAGTTGGAGTTGAGACTTACGGAGGAGGCATCTGGCACTCCTGGCTAGATCGCGACCTCTCTGTAGCAGGAAGGATTGTGATCGCCGAGAAGTCGGGTGGTTTCAACTCGAAACTCGTCAAGATTGACCGCCCCATTCTCCGTATTCCCACCCTTGCCATTCACTGTGAGTTAATATATGATGGCTGTCGCGAACAACAAGATGGATGAATCATAGTGGACAGGAACGTCAATGATACACTAAAATTTAACCAGGAGACAGAATTCGTTCCCATTCTTGGTCTCGTGGAGTCTGAGCTGAACTCGACGAAGTCCGACTCAGCAGAAGAAGAAGAAGAGAAGAAGTCCGAAGTTAAGGCTGCTTCAAGCATCCAGAAAAATCACCACTCCGCTCTCTTATCTCTTTTGGCTGGCGAGCTATCAGTTGCTCCCGAAGAGATTCACGACTTCGAACTGTAAGTGGACTTCAATCCCGCCATTGCGAATAGCTAATGATCCTGCTCCAGCTCTTTGTATGATACACAGCCATCCGTACTTGGCGGTATCAACAATGAGTTCATCTTCAGTCCCAGGATGGACAACTTAGTATCATCGTGAGCATTTCGTCTTATTCGCGCGGCCCAGGAGTTTATACAATATCATTAGATTCTGCGCTGTCGAAGCCCTTGCTGGCCATGTCTCCACCCAAGCCTTCCATACTCTAGAAGGCAATGTTAACTGCATAGCGCTCTTCAATCATGAAGAAATTGGCAGTGTCTCGACCTCCGGTGCTGAATCCAGCCTCATTCCCTCCCTGCTCAATAGGCTTTCTCCTACCCCTTCTGCCCTAGCACAATCCATCTCACGGTCCTTCCTGATTTCTGCTGACATGGGACATGCATTGCACCCCAACTATACGTCAAAGCACGAAGAGCTGCACAAGCCCATCATGAACGGTGGAATCGTGATCAAGACCAACGCAAAGCAAAAATATGCAAGTGACGCGATCACTTCATTCATTGTTAAGCAGCTCGTGGAGCGCAAGGGAGGAAAAGTACAGGAATACGAAGTCCGGAACGATATGTGCGTCTTTAATAGTTCGCTCTTCATGTTCTTGGTACATCTCTAATTGTTGAATACGGATACAGGGCTTGTGGCTCAACTGTCGGTCCCATGCTGTCTAAGATCGGCATTCGTACTGTTGATGTTGGAAATGCGATGCTTTCGATGCATTCCATTCGCGAAACCGCTGGTTCACACGATGTTCAACATGCTATCGATTTATTTTCCTCTTTCTTCGAAGGGTTTGCGGCCTTAGACAAGGAGTTGACGGTTGATTAAAGCCCAATGTCGCATATAGTTTGCTTTATTTGAATTCAATCGCAAATTAAGAATGTTTTCATAGAATTTCGAAGGGGCTTCATCGGTATAATTCCTTTGTCCTGCGACCAGACCTCAACTAAAGATACACGTCATAATATACACTGTGATCGCTGTGTGTAGCCATTCCAGGTCGAAGGCAGTTATATGCGAGAATATAATGTACTTTTGGCAGCCTGCGTCGTCCTCATGACCGTTGGTTATTGTAGATCCCTGCTATAAACCCTACCATGACGTGGAGAAGTGCTGTCCCTGGGGTCCGAAAAAAATATCACTGGAGACGTCGAATTACCTCCTGGTTTTCTTTGCAGGAGGTTCTGACGATGAATAAGGGCCTGATAGCACACTGCGCTTCTTTGCTGTCCTGGAGTAGTGCGCAAGAACCCACTCCCTCTCAGCCTCTGTCTGCTCGATTGTTCCTTGGCGGATCTCATACGCTAATGATGCTAAAGGTAAACACCAGTAAACGCAAAGGAATACAAAACTCACGCTTCATCTCGAACCGCGGTCCCACCTCCGCAAGTTGAACTTGTCGACCAGCCTTCACGAACACATGATGCCTGCCGCAATGTCAGGTTCTCGATGTCGAGATGAGACATAGCGAGACGCTTACCGAAACGAAATGAAGTCATCTTCGTTTGCAAAGGTCATCACACGCTTGCTATCTTCTTTTGGGACGGGGAACAAGAATTTTAAGACATCCCGGACTCGTTCCCCAAGCTTTGAGCTGAAATGATCGAAAATGAGATGAGGATACTGTTCAGAAACAGTAGAATTCTTGTATGTCCCAATGTCATGTCGTAGAGCAACATTGCTGAGCGTGAAATAGACCGTAGGACCATGAGGAAAGTGTGAGACAATCATTGCGTCTAGAAGGTTGTGCGTAAAAAAATATGGAAGAATTTTAGGATGGCCGAGACTCACCAGGTACACCTCGATGCTCATGTAGCACTATAAGGTCCGTCACATCGTTCGCTCTACAAGCCTCTGCCAGTTCCTTTACGACATAGTTTCCACGATTAATACGGTGTGCGTTTGGGAAGACCAGTCTCATTTCCTGATCGTCGCGAGAGTTGAAAACGCAAAATGGGTTCCACTGAGATGATTCTTACCTTGGTGAACTGCAACAATTTCGAGCTAGGATCTCTAGATGTGGTAATTACTATCTTCGGGTCTTGAATACCAGCTCTCGAGTATTCGTTATCGATGTGTGTGGTAGGATCTATGAAACATGAAGACTTGTTAGTGTAAAACAAATAAGATGTCACGTTTACTCACCGGCTTGAGCTTCATCGAAAGCCAAATCTTTCCCAAGGTTCCTAGCGTCCTTTTTCAATTCTGTAGGCAAAGATTTCCCGCCGGACAGAGCATCCTTCAGTTGTTGTTTCCGTTCATACGTCTGCCTTTCCTGTGCTTCTAAGGATTTGGCATAGACATATTGCCTACGTTCCCTGGTTTGACGGCGAAGCTAATATTTGTTAGCGATACTTCATACGGTGAAAAGTTCCAGCACACCATGGTAAAAGCGAAAGACGAATAAGATCTCCGAAGGACTTAAAGCTCCAATATTCTATGTTCAGTTCCAATTTAAAAATTATTGTGACATGTCACGTCTCGTGACAATTCATATTTTCTGCATTAATTTAATAAGTAAATACATAATTTCCGAATTAATATAATATAATGATTATTTTATATACAGGATAAAAGTAACCGGGATTTGATGGGTCACGAATTGTGGTGCATACTTGACCATCCGAACCATGGCTTCTTGGTACAAAAATGTACGAAACGTGGTGTAGTTTTCAACTGAAAAAGGATTTTCCATAAGTCCATTGTGTGAAGAATGAGTGCCTTAGGGAGATTCTTGCATTTTGCAAAAATTCAGCATTTTATAAATGTATTTTTCGGCCCTCTTTTTTCACGCTATGTACTACTAGCCACGTAAATAGACCATCTCAGGATTTAAATTATATTTTTCTAACTCATTATGAGCCTCCAAACACGGTGCTGAAGGTAGCTTGGAGTGTTTTCCCACGCTCTGAGTGAGGTATTCGCGAATGTTGCATGGCTCATAGAAACTCAACAAAAATGTCTTGTGCAATGGAAAAAATGGCGGAGTGATCAATTTTACCAGTACTACAACCTACATAAAGAATTAGAACGAAAGATATTTTTTATAAGAATTTGATTTCTTGCATTTTTGCAATAACAGGTCTAATCTACTCATTTCTTGCCACATAGTGGACTTCATGGAAAGTCCTTTTGCAGTTTAAAACTAGACTACATTTGGTGCACTTTGTACCAAGAACCTATAATTCGGATGTACAAGCATGGACCGTAATTCGTTATCCATCAAATCCCGGTTACTTTTATCTATTACGACTAGAAACAAAATACCACTTCCTTTGAGAGATCTGTCCCGAAGCCAATTATACAAGCACAGATAGCTTCTTGAATCGGCTTATAATCCCAGTAAGAGGTCAACTTTTTAGAAGGTATCAGATTTATATAACCATAGTGATAAAGACACGCGCACATTAATAGGCACGACTGCTAGATCTCCGTTATCAGTTTGCACGATCATACGTATCTCATCCAAGTCGCCAGAATCCACCTCCGAAGAAGCTATAGCCGGAATATGATGTTCAGCAGGTAATTTGATTTATCATTGATTTTCACGCTAAATCTCACCGGTTGAAGAATGATTATCTGCACCTTCTCCAGCAACAGAATGGCTTGGTTGAGAGAAACACGCATATCTATGAATATTGAGAAGGGGTACACATTTCTCCAACGGATACCATTCGTATGTTTCCTAATTACTCAGGAACATCAAAATAGTGAAGGTGGTGAGGCACTAGTTCTGACTTACAGGATCTGCTAAATATGACGGAGAGTAGTCTCCCTTGTATCTCATCTTTTTACAGGAGTGGATGTAGAAGCCTGACTAGGATTAATCATATGCGCAAAGCTACAATGAATAACAGCTTACCCATGTATAAATATCTCATTTCAGGTGCACCTGCTTCCCTTATTTCTCGAGCTAGTGAAGCCTCGCGGAGTGCACTCAACTAAATTTCATTGTGAGCATTTTTGCAGAGAACGCAAAAACTGAGTTCCCACCTTTCCTAGAGAGAATTCTTCCCAGTCATTGTCGTACATGAAATAGACACTTGACACACACTTGGGGAGAATGTCAAGAACCGCCATCGCAATTAACTGTCCGTCCAGCTTGTAAAGTTGATGATATGACCCATAGTCAGGCGGAAGATAAACTGGAGGAACCGACGAATATGGAATGGGCTCCCTCTGTTATTGAAAATTTAGAAATATAATCACGAACATTTGTTGCATACATACAACAAGGGGTGAATCCACTAAAAACCGTTTGAAGCCACTGGAAGTGCTTTTTTTATCATTGTGGATCTCAGCCTGATACTTTTCATACAACTTATATTTTTCTGGTGTGTATGAAGCAGGTTCTAGAACAATCTATATAGCCGGGATTAGCCCGCAAACTTCTTGAAGTAAAACGCCATCTTTGCAGACCTCAAATTTGTGAGCAGGTTGTTCGTCCGAATTCATTCTTATCTCGGAGGCATGGATGCATATGGCGAGAGAAAAAACTGGTGCCTTCTTTGGTTTTGAACTTGACGGAGTTGTGCCCCTGTGAAAGACTTCTCAGTGAGTTTAGTGTATTTAAAAAATCCACTGATACACGTTACTTCTTACTGTCGACGTCCATTGTATTGTTCGTCTTTCCGCGGAAGACGAAGCGGTTCCACCTTTATATAAAATATCACACCCTTGAGAATCAAGGATCCTACACAGTATACACAATATCAAATCACCGATTGACGAGTTTCCGTTGACTCTTGGAAGGTTTGAATTCTGACGCATCTAGCCTGCGATTGACCGTCAGATGAAATCATTGGAGTAAGCAATAAGGACGCCACTTGATGGTATATTGTGGGCAGCAGGACAGTAATAAATCCGGCTTGTAGCAGTAAGTTCCTAGTGTGCACATGAGTAAGGTTTTGATAACGGGTCAGAAACGCGTCTTTACCTGAACGACGCCATCCACGATCTATCATACGTTGATAGACCTATACCAACATAGCTTAGAACTTCTTTCCTCCTTCAGGAGGCATTCAGCGCACATCACACGAAAGTCTAACGGCGTCAAAATAGGCGGTATGATAGCTAGACCGGGAGACACTTCTTTCGCCCGGAGGAGAGCAATAGCCACAAGTAGACGCGTAAGGTCCTCCCGGGGTACCAATAGACTTAATTTCATCCATATCTAACTGACGTTTTGGTACAGGAGTTGAAGGATGCAGTAGCAGATAGCAGTAGATAGTGGTATGGGACAAAGTGACCGTCACGAGTCACGACAAAGTGGGTGTTTGTTGTGATTTGGTTAGCGCGTTTGTCACCGATGTTCATACCGTTGAAGTCGAAAGAACTAAGAGTTCGATTTTATAGTCGATTCAGATCCCCGCTTCAGGTATGTCTATTTTCCTGCTTGGAGGTAATGATATAATTTACACTGCGAGTTACATAGCTAATTTCCTTTCGTTGCCTCCAAATTATATTGAACATTCTTCCGGTATTTAGTAGAGAGATCTGCGGCAGTCTTCACAGAAGCATTTGCGCGTAGGATCTCCTGAATAGCAATGTAAACATGTTATAGGCAGGAGTATGGTTTAAGTGTATCGGAGGAATGAACGCACTTCCATACAGTGATTGAGCTCCAGAATCATCTCTGTGCATTTAGACTTCAACCACAATCAATATCGGTCCCTGGATATGCTGCCATTACACGCACAGTATTCTTCAAGATGCGTTCAAGTAGCACTGCCTGTCGTTCTGCATGAGGATTCTCCATGAAAGACCGAGATAGATGTTGAAAACGAAGAACGATCTGTCACACTAAGACGCGTGTCGTCACGCGTCTAGTTATTATATTCCGATATGATGACGACCGAATAACCATTGGAAGGGGCATAACCTGCCATCAACTTGTCGTTAGATCGTTACAATACATTACTACTACTATGCGGAATGTCAAGTGCTATAGGGCAATGAGTGGATGGTGAATACAGAAATATTATCAAAATCATGGATGTAAAGGTATCTTTAAAGTACTGCATGTGTGATGGAGAAAAAGCGAGCGGGAAAAATTGCGACACGACACCTTCATCTCAATGATCAGCCCCAACCATCCCATCTACCAAACTTTCGGTATTCTTGCAAGACACACTCCGAGTTTTCCTTCCCCTCCTTTTCCCGCTCCTTCTCTTTGCCTTTATCAAGTCGAGTTATTGTTGACCCACTGCTTGTCCGAGGTCGTGATATTCCCGACTTGGGAGGAGAAGCAGACATGAATCCCGTTGAAGTTGGAATGGCAGATGGGGCCTTAGATGATGAGTTGGTAGGGAACGGAATGGATAGACGATACCATCCACCAGTATAGGTCAAAGCAATAAGTTGGTAGTCAGGGAGTGCTCCACGATCAGGATTATGATCTGCTGATACATCAACCCAACCTACAACACATCGCTCTTCGTCCGGAGTATCGACCGCAGGTGATTTGGACGTTGATGACAAGGAAATGTGTGAAGATTGCACCGGTATCCGGTACTGGGCGTATGACCATTCAGATTCAAAGTATTTAGGAAGCGGTATGAATGGCGTTAAAGGCGAAAAAGTAGACTGTCGGTTCCTAAAGAGAGAAAAGGGAATGTAAGAATAATACACACAAGTCCGAAATCAGAACTCACGATGCTCCCGAGAGAACGATACTGAAGACGTGTACCGTCCCCTTATCACTCCAGACACAAAGCTCCCTTTCATCTGGACGAAAGGCTACTCCATATATTTCTGCTTTGTCCGTTCCTCTCCGTAGCTCCTTGATAAGCTTTCCAGTCAAAGAATCCCATATTCGTACAAGAGTCCCTCGTGATGATGTAGTCGCAAGTAATCGTCCAGAGGGTGGTAATGTCAGTGTCGTCAGGGCGGTCGTGTGAGCCGCAATAATAGCTACCGGATGCTTTGATGGTGGCGGAGGAGGTTTAGGAGGAGGAGAGGACGAAGGACCTCTTGGTACAGGCACCGGACAAGGAGGCAGATGTATAAGTTGCACATGTCCCATCTGGCGACCAGCAATTGCAAGGAGCGTAGAGTGTGGCGCAGTTGCAATCGCCAGTAAGCCTAGGGGGAAAAAACCCCAAGGAACGCTTAAAACTTATCTACAACCCATAGAACTAAAGATGCATACCTCGAGGATTGTCGCAGGTATCCCATTCACCAAACCTCGTGACCTGTTCGCCGACTTGAAAGACGACAATCCTGCGACGGAGGGCAACAGCCAGCCATCCTCGTCTACACGCCAACCCCCTAACCTTCTCCCTGAACTCCAGCTCCGCGACCTCTTTTCCAAGCGCATCGTCCCACAGAACTACCTTATTGGGAGGATACAGCGGGCTCCGGCCGCCTCCTAGAAGAAAGATAAGATTTGTCGTATGCAAGGGAACAGCGGCAGCGAGTGTTCCGCCTGACAGCTCTACTCTAGCATTCAGTAAAGACACCCATGCATCAGAGGGTCGGACAAGCTACCGCGCTTCCGAATCAGTTTGAGAGGGCACGCATGATAAACGGCGAATCCAGCCGGCGTTGAAGCAGTGAAGATCTTGCACTCTGGGTCAAATCGAGCGTCAAATATATGGATTGGATTGGTAGAAGAGATGGAGTGTCGGGCGAGATTCATGGAAGCAGGAGTTGGAAGACCTGGGTGTTACTCATGGGGTGGCAGTTGTAAGTTGCTACATGTCCATATATGGATGTCTATCCAGTAGTCATCATATGACGTTGATCGCACTGTACATCACTTCATTCCAAAACGATAATTTATGTCAAGTAGGTTGTGCTCGAGTGAATACAATACAATTGTTAGACATTATACAGTTACACAAAGATGAAACAAGATAGTCCAACCAAAACAGCACCCTGGGATCCAAAAAGCATGTATACATTATCTCGCATTCAGTCGTTCAAAGAACATCAATTCGTAAAATGTGCTGCGGCGCTGTAACCCATATCACACACCACAGCTCAGCTTCGCGTTTGTGCCGTATACGCTGTGCTTGGAATAGCCGCTGCCCGAGCAGGAGGACATACAACGGCGGACGGGGAAGACACTGCAGGTAATCGAGCCGCGGCTTGAGTGCTGTTCGTAATATTCGTCGGATTCCATGTCTTCGGTGGCCGTAAATCTATGTGGGCGAGCTGTTGACGGGCTGCTTTGAACTCCAACTCCTCTGCCTGGTTTTGCGCGACGAGCGCAGCTCTGGCCTCGGCTTGCCTTTGCAGTTCAGCCTCTGATTCATCTGATAGATAATCCGTAAACCCTCCGTCCGAAGTGACTGTGCTATCGGATAAGGACCCGATCCCATCGCTGCTTCCGCTACTGCTAGATGCGCTTGATAAGGCGTCTTCGTCTTTGCCTGCGGTCCGAGGTATTAGTAATGATTTGGGTCGCTCGAGGAAGCGAGATGTCGGAGTTGGCGGAGAAGACGTCGTGGACGGAGATAATGAATTGGTTTTTGGAGGGGACGAAGAAGGGACTTTGGGAGGGGAAGAAGAGAGAGCCTGTGAGCTGGATACAGAGGCTCGACGACGTACAGTGACCTTGCTGTCCGGGGAGCGACGTTCGTCCCCAACAGTAGACACTGTAGCAGATGGAGTCGGAGGACTGGCTGTTGGACGTCGTGCACTGGATCCACGTCGAGGAGTTGTTGTACTTTCCAGATCGACATGTTTTTTGTTGGGAGAAGAATGCAGCGACTGCGTACCCTCAACCCGCTTATCTGTAAACTCCGGGATCCCCTGACGGCGCGGACTGTGCTGTAATTCCATACTCGATGAAGTTGGAACGGACGTTGATATGGCATTTCCACTGCCACTACGGGAGAGGCTGGCTCCCAGGGAGGTATTCGTCTGCTTGGGACTACCCCCTGTCCGGGCCCGTCCAGGTATGGCCACACCCGCTGTCCTCCCCGACAAACTGCCCGCCCGGCTGGAAGGACCGCCCCCACCGCTGTTTCTTCGGTCAAATGAAGGCAACGGGGGCCTCCCGCCTCCAGCGCCACGTCCGCTTCCAGTTGAAATAGGGGGGATAGGGCTTCCTCTTATCGAAAGACTATCCAACGCAGCCTTTATATCCGGGGGAATAGGAACATGGTGTACTATACTGACGGAGCGCCAGTCGGCTGCTTGGATAAGGCGGTGTTCGCTGGGTAAAGGTGGACGGCAGCAGCCAGGCCAACCTGGATTGTGGTATCCAGCCAGCTTTGTGGGGGAGTTTGTGGGGGAGTTTGTGCGAGCCCACTGATCGACCACAGGTAAGACTAAGTTCCCAGCTGCAATGCACCACTGAATTTACACACCTTGCAATATCCACAGCCATTGAATGAGTCAACTGCACGAATCATGTTAGATTAATTGATTGGTTCTGGACGTGGTGGTGCGAGCTCATTACCTTCGGCATTCTTGAGAAAGAGGACATCGAAGCGCGGATGTGAGGCTCTGTTGCGACAGGTTTCTCTTACGTGTGGGCATCTGAGGATAACGCTTTGGAACCAGCGCCTAGTGAGGGAGAGTTAGCGAGGCCTCGCACCTGGTATGTGGAAAGACCTTGCACATGGGGCAAGGGTTGACGGCCTGATCTATGGAGCCTTGAGCGTAACACATCGTGGTGGTATCGCAGACAAGTAGCTGGTAGGTGCTATACTTGTCCCGGACAGACCGGTCACTTTAATATGACTGGGAGCTCGAGCGGAGAATCCGAAAAGGGGGGTATCGTTGTGTATTTGTACTTGAGAAAGTAAGAACTTCACAAGAAGGCATGACTGGCATGTGGTTACCTGCCTGCTTTTGCTGATCGGTCGGTTAAGGGGCGACATGACTCTGGGTGACGGAGGGGGAGTGGAACTGGGGACGGAGTTCGCTGGAGACTTGGAGACTTATAACAAGGAGCACGGGGCACGAGGAGTTGAATAATGCCTGCTTTAGACCCTCCTCATGCCGGACAAAGAACACGCTGCAGGATTAAACGGGGAAACAATAGGCAGCAATGGCCGAAAGCATCTGCAACGATTCTTATCGAGTGATTGAAGATGGACTGTAGTTACGGTGTGGTATTACTCTCTGCATGGGCACTAATAGCGTCAAAGTAGAAGGAGTGACTCGAGCTGAGCAACGTCGAGCACGAAGTCGACGTCGCTGTACTCACAATTGACTCAGTCTGCGGAGATATCAGCGGGATCAAATATCGCATCTTTCGATCTATCCTCCACAGCTAGATCTACATAGATGTATATGACAGAAAAGGCTGTGCACTACGAGCTGCTTGGAGCGCTACTGATCATAGAAAGTCGCAGAACTTGAGCCAAGCCCTTCCACTCTCTGCACACCTTGCTTACCATCTTAGACGCTGGGAAGATTAAGCGCTAATCCGTATTTCTGTGCATCTGCCCAGGGCTGTGCACCACATCTTCCTTCTGCCCTCTCTCTTTCGGCCATGGGCAAATCACAGAGTAAACTTTCTCCTGAACAACTTGCTGACCTCCAGAAGAATACTTACTGTACGTATTGTGCTCGTTGCCGACTCTCATCATGAGCGCTAAACACGACATTTGACAGTTGATAAGAAGGAGCTCCAGCAGTGGTTTGTATTATTTACCGACACCCGACTGCATTCTATTCATCGCTTGTCGGTATAGGTACAAGGGCTTCCGGAAAGACTGCCCATCTGGACAATTAGATAAGGAAGAGTTCAGCAGGATATACAAGCAATTCTTCCCATTCGGTGATCCTGGCGAGTTTGCCGATTATGTCTTTAATGTCTTCGACGAGAACAAGAACGGCACGATCGATTTCAAAGAGTTCATCTGCGCTCTCAGCGTAACCAGTCGCGGACGGTTGGATGAGAAGCTCAAATGTCGGGTTCATTCTTTGTCTGATAATCTTGATCGCGCTCATTACTTGATCGCAATCTAGGGGCCTTCCAACTATACGACATAGATAAAGATGGAACAATTACATACGACGAAATGCTTCAGATAGTGCAATCCATCTACAAAATGACCGGAGAGATGGTGAAGCTTCCATCCGATGAGGACACACCGGAGAAGGTAAGCACCCTTATCATGCTCGCTTTGATACTTCTGACGTCTATGGCGTAGCGGGTGGACAAGATCTTCAGAAATATGGATCGCGACAAGGACGCCAAGTTGACGTACGAGGAGTTCGTAGAGGGAAGCAAACAGGACCCGACGATTGTTCAGGTGAGCTTCATTCAGGGCTTGGCTACTATTAGCGCTCTACTGACCTAATATTTCCTGATAGGCCCTGTCCCTGTACGACGGGTTAGTGTAGCGTGCAGGAAGGAGTTCTGTTTCTGTAAGATGTCGTCCGTGCAAGTCCGTTCGTGCATTCGCGTCCTTGCAGATATTCTTCCCATTTCCATTCCTATCGTATTTAAACGGTGATGGTGCCCGACGCTGCAGGACAAGATCCTGTACGAGTAGACTGGGCCAGGTGGATCAATAGTATTAACCTTGTATGTACAAGATGTGCCAATACAATGTAGCTGTACCATCCTTGCTGTATAGTCTTCCATCAGTCAATTAGTATACCCGGGGTTGAAAATACGAATTTGATACATTAATCTACTACGCAGATGCTAATTTGCCGTACTTTCGAAGAACTCTATCTTCCACATCCGCCGCTACCCAGGAATATACCCCCTCCGCAAAAGCAAGGTTATCCTTCTCTGCCTTGAACAGCTTATTGAAGTCCTGTGGCCCAGCGGCGGGTGCTGCGTTGGCAAATGGCGAAGCTGTCATGTCACGCGAGGAATCGGCAGCTAGAAGACAATCCAATCAGAAGATGTAGGGCCGGATCCAACGCAGGACCCACAGTTGTCACTCCCAAGCAACAGACGGTACAAGCCATTCAAACCGAAAAAGTTCAGGAAGTACCAGGACAGTGAAGACACCCAACGGACGTCCATGTCCGGTGTTTCAATGCCACGCTGTAGCATCGATTTAAAACCCAGAGTCAAAGGGAATGGAAGTTTGACTAGATCCTCGTATATGAGCAGATGTGATGCAGGGGCTGGAGCTATTACGCACTGAGGACAAAGCCTTGGAAGAAGAAATTAATCCACCCCATGATCACCATTTGCGGCACCATCATGACCATCTGTGTCTTCATGCCTGCCATCATGCCGTCCATTGCAGCGGGGTCGCTCATAGGATTAGGAGGTGCAGTTGGCGCGTCGCCTTTCGGAGGTCCATCCTTGAGATATTTCCCTGCCTCGAATGCTTCTGACAAATGCTTTGAGATAGAGGTATAGAATGGAGGCGGAAGGGGAGAGTAGGCTGATGTGGCTCTAAGGATCTGCGAGCGTGCCAATGCACGCCTGGATGCGTGTAGCGCGTTACTGAATGGACCGCGTCATGATGCTGGAAATACGTACTGTTCGCGAATGGCTGCACGGGGCAGCTTTTTGGGTGCTGATTGGAGCAGCTGCACGACATAATGTCGCAAGATCCCAACTAAGATCTGGAATACCTAGGTGAGAACGGGAAGCGGGAGGCCTCGAGACTACGCACCATGACCAGAGTAATTGGGAATAACACCCAGTCCCGTATCTGGGGGTCGAGATACAGCGAAACACTGAAAATGAATAAATAAGCATACGCTGTATACAGTATATTGAAGGAAACATACACAGAGCTCGACATGATGAATGCCGGTAGTGAACGTTGAGAGAGCGCTGAGTCGTGTCGTTCGCCGATGTGGACGTGACCGGGCGTTGCCATATATGGTGCTAGGCACGCACATGCTATGTATTATTACGATCACCCCAAGTTTGTCGGGCGCAGCATTGTCAATAGTACGGCAGCAGCCCACCAGCAGCTCTTGTACTTATCTTCTTACGACCCCACAGTCCCTGGCGGAAAGACCCTTCACGACATACAATGGATACCTCACCCACAGCGCTGTTCGATTCTTATGAGCTGGACTTCCAACAATTCATCCAAACTATTGCCGACAAACTCGATGGCGCAGGTAAAGACGAGCAGGGAGGTAAGTAGGACTCGGAACTCATAGGGTTCTTTCTAACATGCATGCACCGCTCAGAGCAGCGAAAGGCTACTCTTCGACGAGTAGAAATGGAGCTGGATGAGGCGGACGAGATGGTACGTCTTCACCCCAGGTACTTCCGTAAACATACACTAATCCATGCTATCCATAGGTATCCCAAATGGAAATTGAGATCCAGGGCATTCCACAATCTGTCAGAGCACAATACCAGTCACGCCTGCGGACAGCGAAAGGCGACTTGTCGCGGTACAAGAAGCAAGCAGTCGAAGTCCGTTCACAGCTTGCGCGCGCCGACCTGCTGTCATCATCGTCCTCGCCACAACCATACAACTCCGACGAGCCTTATGGGCAAAGCGACCGGTCACGCCTGTTGGCAGGGACGTCGCTGCTTGAAGACGGCACGAAGCGCCTGCAGCAATCACAGCGGATAGCGCTGGAGACGGAGGACCAGGGTGCTGAGATTCTTATGAATTTGCGCACACAAAGAGAGCAGATCGAGAACTCGAGGAATACAGTGCGTCTTTTTCAGTCTCGCGCATTGCCGTCATAGAGCTGATGCGTACACCTTCAGCTACAACGTGCCGACATGTCAATCGATCGTGCCTCGGGGACTCTGAAGAAAATGATTAGACGGTATGTCTGCAGTCTTGCTTTATTTCGACATCTATGTCATTTTTGCAATAGATTTATCTAACACCTACTTACTCTTTCATATAGGATGTACCAGCAGCGGGTTGTCACAGCAGCTATTATCATTGTTCTCGTCCTTCTTATTGGTATCATTGTCTGGGAGAAGCTCAGCTGAATGCTGCTTTCCTAGGATTTTGACTCGTGCACGATATCTATGTTTTTGTTATTTTGTTTAGGATGGACTTGGGTGGTTTTTCTGTGTTCAATATGAGCCATTAGGTGACGCCCTGTATTTATAACCTATATTACATGAGTCGGCGATAGAGCAACCTTGGATTACTGCAGCTTCAATTGGAATGGCAATATTCTGGTAAATGGTGCCATCCTGTAACGCGATACGTTTGAAGTCCTCGCAAGAGACTTTGACTCAATTGAATCCAGTGGATCCCAGTCTCCACACGCTACTCACACACTGGAACGAGATGAAATGCGCAAGTTCTATGATTGCTATTATGTATCAAATGTTATACACCTAGCACCCCAAAACGATGGTAGCTTGTCAAAAACTGAGGATGGGAACCGGGAGAATATACGTGAGTGATGCGAGCGGGCGTACGGTAGGAAGGAAGGAGGAGGGAGAGTACTAAAGAATATGTCCTTGACAAGAAAAGAAAGAAATATGTACCAATATATTACATGACGCGGGGGTATCCGCCGCCACCGCCGCCGCCGCCTCTCTCCTCGTCCCATGGACGAGCTCTTGATGACTCTTGGGGTGTAAGAAGGCCCTGGGGCGTTGTCGGCCCGCTCGAGTATCCGCCGTATGGGCTGTCCGTAACTTGTAACGACGATCCATACAACTGCTGCGACTGATGGGGGTCATCATACGCGAGCCCCACAGAGGAAGACGACACATGTGGAGAACGTTGCCGTGATGACGGCGCGCGTCCAACGGCGGTAGGAGGGGTCGAGCCAGCTCGGCCCTGATACACGTCGTGCGGGTCGTAGCTCCCCCCATAGCTCGGCTGCTGATGCCCGGCGAACGGCGTCGCTGAGCCAGGCCGGTCTATCGGAGACGACTGCGCAAAGGGCGCTGCGGACGCGGCGAGATTTGCCGTGCTCTCGTTGTCTTCATCATACATGTGCAGTGGGGGATGTGACGGGTAGCCCTGCTCATCGTACCCAAATGTCGCTTGCGACGAGTTGAACTGGGTGTACGAGCCTGGCGGCTGGTGAGTGGAGTACGGGTTGTACCCGGGCATGGGAGGAGGATAGTCGGCGCCTTTGTCGGATTGGTAGTGATAGTAGTCTTGGGTGTACGTGCTTGGGGCGGGGACACGGGTATTGATCGTGGAGGTGTCGTCGTCGTCGTCGACAGAGAGGTTTGGGAGAGTGGGCTGCGGGAGAGGCTTGTTGATGAGCTCGCCCTTCTTGTTCTTGAGATGGGAATAATCGCCCATGGCCTCCTTCCGCGCGAGCTTCGCAGTATCGGCGAGGCGTTGCTTCTGTCTGCGCTTGATGACAACTCCGATGCGCTGGAAGTCAAATGTCAATAATTTGCAGACACGTGAGTGAAACATATAAACTTGCCTTGTCGACTTTGTGACAGCAGTATTCCTACGGGAATGATCAATAATAGAAGACATGTAAAACAGATGGAATAGCATACCTTGAGATTGCCTCGGATGTGCAAAAGGAGAGGAATATAGCAGAGACCGGCGATAATAAGGAGCAGCAACGAGCCGGCGAATACGGTGACAGTGAAGAAGGACGTGATGGTGAGCGCGGACGTAGACAAACTGTTGCCTTTGAAGTACTTGGACACTTCATACCACTCTCCGGGATTAGAGCGTTTCACTAAATACACAGCGTACAGAGTGAGGGCGTTAATAGATTGACGTGGGCCGTCGGCAAGGAGCAAGCGCTTCCAACCTAAATGGGGAACTTAGCAAGGTAGCAAGACCGTGCTGACACGGAGCACTCACTCTTGAAGACGAAGAAGACGAAGAAAGCAAAATCGTCGCTGAGTTTGGTGGAGTTGCTAATATGATCAAAGAAGCAGAAATGATCATAGGAGCCTGGACGGACATAAGGTCTCCGACGGGACGGACAATAAGGAAACACGAACGGAGGGAGTAGTAATTGTTGGCCATGACATTGGTGAAGGCGTAGGAAATATCTCGACTGGCGATAATTTTCTTTGCCTTACGTGACTCATAGGCGAGCTAGATCGTTGCGTAAGAAACGAGGCATAGGTGGGAAAGTTGGGGGTAGGAAGGGGTCTTACAAGGAGGAAGGAGAAAATAATGCAGCCGACGAAGAGCCACTTTCCGGTGTTGAAGGGGATAAACACGCAGCCGGTTGTTGTTGCGCACTTCTGGAAGATCTCGTTCGACCAGTTGTTGGTGGACAACATGGTAATGGCGGAGAAGATATCGGAGACGTAGACGAGGAAAGACTTGAGGACGATGAAGTAGAGCCATAGATACCTGCAGAAGCTAGGTTGGCACGGAAAGCAGTTCAGTTATGAACATGGAACGTACTTCATGCGCATGATGAAGCCGTTGTCAGTGAACTCGCGAGTATCTACGAAATCGAACTGGGACAATGGGTGAGCGGCGAGCGCGTATTGCGCCGGGAATGATGGGCACCTTGTGGTCCTGCACGACTTCACGCTTCCATTTTGGACCACTGCAACACATGGCGCTGAGTGTTTGGGGGAGAGGAGGGCGGGGGGAGAATCAGAGCGATGGTAGTCAGAGGGGGGTGTGGTAGAGACGGGGACGAGCCAGTCGCATATGCTAGAAAGAGCGGGGTTAAAAGAATGGCAGCTAGGGCGCTAGCTGGGCGTCGTGGGCGGTGTGGTGGGAAGGACTTGAGAGAACGAGTGCGGAGGACGTGACGGGCAGGGAGGGTAGTAGAGGTAACAAGCAGAGTGAATGGCAATATCCATCAAATACAATGAACAGTGCCCTCGGCAAACTCCGAAGCGCTCTCTTCCCCATCGCCGCAATGACGACCGTCCAGAAAATAAAGGTAATGCTCCCTGGCTATTCACTGCACGCTGCTCACCCATCCACCCACAGGAAATCGAAGATGAGATGGTCAGCTCCTTTCTCCCCTTTTCCCGACATCCATAGCTCACTTCTTACCCCCACAGGCTAAAAGTGTGTTCTTTTCCATCATCCTATATCCGGCCTCTTACTCCTCCTTCCAGCTCAAAAAAATAAGGCCACCAGCTATCATCTCGGCCAGCTGAAGGCCAAGCTCGCAAAACTACGGCGCGAGCTTATAAGTCCTACTGGTGGATCGGGAGGCGGCGGCGGCGGTCTTGGTTTCGATGTCGCAAGGTTCCGCTATCCTACCCCTCTCTCAACCGTCCTGGCTCACACTCCTTCCACAGAACGGGTATAGCTTCAGTCGGCTTCGTGGGCTTTCCTTCAGTAGGCAAGGTGTGTCTGTCCCGCCCTCCCCGCCCTTGTCGCCTAAAATCACCTGTGCTATTTTAGTCCACGCTTATGTCAAAACTTACTGGAACGCACTCCGAAGTCTCCGAAATCGACTTCACTACTCTTACGACGGTCCCGGGTACCGTAAAAGTGCATGGCGCACCAATACAGATTCTAGATTTGCGTAAGTCCATGGCGAGCTTTTCATTTTTGTCCATCCTCATCCATCCTTTTTTCAGCGGGTATTATCGAGGGAGCTAACGATGGGCGAGGTAGAGGTCGTCAAGGTGCGTTATGTCCATCCATACTATGCCCACCGCCGTCTGACGTATCTAACCGCCCATATTAGTCATTGCCGGTACGGAAGCCTATTGCTCAACCGCCGAAGATAATCACACTAAACATCCCCCCATCTTATCGACAATCCAGTCGCCCGGACGTGTAATCTAATCTTCATCGTGCTCGACGTCTTAAAACCCCTCGGCGACAAAGCCATCATTGAGGGTGAGCTCGAGGGTTTCGGTATACGGCTGAACAAAAAGCCTCCAGCTATTCTTGTGCGGAGGAAAGAGAAGGGTGGCATTGCCATCACCAACACTGTCCCTCTCACCAACATCGATCATGACGAGATTAAGGCTATCCTCAGCGAGTATAGGATTAACAATGCTGATATTGCCATCCGAGAGCCAAACGCGACCGCCGACGATCTAGTAGATGTGATAGAGGGTAACCGGTACGTTACTTCATTTACGCATATCCTTTGCAGAGACTAACTGGAAGCCGATTGCAGAGTGTATATTCCTGCATTATATGTAAGATCTTCTGGCGTATCTTTCATTGCACTTGCTAACTGGCATTTCAGGTCCTCAACAAAGTCCGTAGCAACGTCCACTCAATCTTCTAATCTAGCTTCATATTCTCCCGTTCCTAGATCGACGCCATCTCAATAGAGGAGCTCGACCTTCTGTACGTCCCCCTTGCTCCCGTAACTCCTGACCGACTGACTGACTTACTCCGACCCGTCAAACAGCTACAAAATCCCCAACTCCGTTCCGATCTCCTCCCGCGAGTGGCTCAACATCGACGAGCTGATCCAGCAGATGTGGGAGACCCTCGACCTCGTGCGGGTGTACACCAAACCGCGCGGTCTTCCCCCTGATTACTCCTCCCCCGTCGTCCTCCGCCGCGGGCGGTGCTCCGTAGAAGATTTCTGCTCGTCCATTCACAAGGAAATTGCTAAGCAAATGAAATAGTAAGTCCCTTAGAACTCCCACCTACTATACTACCTGTGCTAAATGGCTTTCTCTTAGCGCGATTGTGTGGGGAGCAAGCGCGAAGCATTCACGTGGGCAGAAAGTTGGCCTAGATCACATCCTAGAGGACGAAGATGGTCAGTACCGCCCTGCTTCGATTCCCAGCCTCGTGTCTTCCAAATTGCATTGCTTTACTGACGGCCTGATGCCCCCCTTGCCTTTGTCCACAGTCGTTCACATCTCCAAGAAGTAAATGCCCTGCACACATGTACGGCACGCCCCCCTTGCTGTTTTTATCCTACGTCTCCTCCTTGATCCGTTGCATTTTTGAGAAGGAATCCATTATCCTATTTGTAGCATCACTGTAACCCATCCAATGTATCGTGATCCGCATTACAATCTACTTGATACCACTCAATTGTCCTTGATACGTTGTGTCCTCGTTTAAGTAGATATAACCCAGCCTTAGGAAGCTCCAGACCAATCCCACTCCACAGTATACACTCGTCGCCATCAGCGGTAGGAACTCCATCGCGGCCACTCCAGACTCCGGTGCCCTTGCATTCGTCTCTGGCTCTGGGCAAGAGAAGCTGTCGGAGGACATGCAAGTGTCTAACACGGAAGCGCTCGGTCCCTTTTGGCCCATCAGGACAGGGAACAGGCTGACGAAGAGGAGCAGGAACGGGAAGCCTGCTAGATAAGCTTTTTCCAGTGCATCCAATACAACATAGGATAACGATCTTGGGAATCTGTGGAGCGGGACAAGAAGCATCAATAGGTGTTACGGAATTTGAGCGGCCGTGAAATTAGGGACTCACTCGTAAACGCGGCGGCTGAGAGGCACATATACAAATATTATCCAGAGCGTGGAGTATATAACTTTGACGATGGATTCTATTGTTACATGAATGCTGTGAGCCTCGTGACACGAGAAGAAGCAGGCCTGGAGGGGCTTACCTCCCGGGGTAAAGATGAGAGGAAATAGCGAGAACACACCGGCAACGCTAGCTAGGATGAATGTGCGGAAATACGCTTGTCGCTCCGAGGCGAGCAAACTGGAAATATGTTAGAACAATGAAATATTCAAGATAGTTCAGAGCGTCTCACCTCAACGGTATCAGTACAAGTAGTACAGCCTTTTCGTGTACATGCCAGCCGAACAGGAACGAGGTCCATCCACAGAGAGTCAGCGACGTCAGGAATGATTTATAGGTAGGGGTCCTCCAGAGTTTAATGAGCCAAATCTGCGTCAAGGCGCTTAGTGATTACAACACGACGAAAAAAAATAGGCGCTGACTTACGGCTTGCCACGTAAGAGTAATAAGGAATGTATGTAGAGGTTGAACGTTTGGCAGCACCGCAAAGATAGTGTCTCCGACGAGCCCTCGTGAAGTGGATGCAACACCGGACAAGTTAATCGGGATATCAGCTCCTGTGCGTTTGACATCTACAACAGACATAGGAACGCGTTAATTCACCCCATTCCAGTTCAATTGTAATCAAGCTTCGCACATCTTAACAGAACACGGTCTGCCGCGGTGACCAGAGCCCAGAAATTTGGTGCCCAGTACGCATGGTTGAGACCTCGCGTGAATGGGAATAAACGAGATAGTAGTTGTGGGATTTGGCCCATCACGATGAAGGGTCCCAGGGATACCACGAAGACTGCAATTACGGCATTCGCTAGCGAAACAAAGTTACTCGCTTGAATCTGATAGGTGGGCGATAAGCAGAAGGAGCGTAGAAGATAGATAAAGTACGCCGGCTAGGAGGGGCATCAGCATTGGGATTATACGCAGATAAGAGTAAAATTCACCGCTAAATACATGTAGATGTGCTTGAAATTGAGGAGAACAGCAAAGAGTATTCCGCTGGCGAGTTTATTGCCCTGCGCAACATGAGCGGCGCTGTAGTCAACACAAGGGCTTAGGACTCACGTTACGAGCCATCAGTATCGACCACAAAAGAATTCCAAACATAAAGCCGTTGTACTGGAAGTGAATGTGATCTACAATAAGGAAGCCAGGGTGGAGGAACAGCGAGGCAGATACCACTCGTTGCATCGAGGGATCTATCGAACCACGAATGAACCTGTTAGGAGATAGGCGGGTTCAGATAATCTGCATGGTAGTATTTCCGCAATCAAGTTACCTGAGAAGCACAGCTCCAAGGACTAGTTCCGTGAGGATAACTGTAGTACGCTGGTAGGCGATCACAGACCAGGCATCGTAATTAAGATTGTTGAGATCTACAATTTTGGGATCGATGAAGGATGCTGGTATTGATAATAGCTTTTCAAAATAGGCGAAAAATGGAGGATAATCGAGAGCTGCAACCAGGTTAACGTCTTTTGAATGCGCCGCTAAAGAAGAAGGCTCTCACTCCATTCCGATGTAGTCTACGGAGAAATCGTTAAATTTCGTGCGAAATGAGGGTCCGCTGGAGACTTACATCGTAGTACCATTTTGATATGGGGAGGGAATGGGTTATTGCAAGCCAGTTCCTATGGACTTCGAAATCCGTAGAGCGACTGGTAGTTATAGGACATGGGTGTTAATGGTGACCTTACCTGGATTACTTGCATCACTTACTAGGAAGGGAAAAGGAGTAGCTTTATGGTTGTCGAAGCCAGGAGTATGTCCCATTCGCCGCCTCCAACATCCCAATGAATGCTATGAAACCAGGAGTTGCCGTGCTTCGCCTGTGTCTTCTCAGTCGAGTCCGGTTCAGCGGGTCTTTTGCCACTCAAGGAAGGTTTCCTATTCAGCAACTGACTCGTGAGTAGTTCGCCTTGGCTCATAAGGTAAGAGGAGGGAATGCGAGTAGATGTTGGGGAACAGTGTATGCATCGCAGGCGCGCCACGACGTCGGGAGTCACATGTCGACGCGACTATTGTGGCGCGTGCGGCGTCAAATAACTGCATCGTTGCTGCGAGCAGTGACGCTGTTCAACACCATCTTCAACTACTGATTCTTTACGGCAACCGCGACAGTCGGAACTCGATTTCCCTCCGTCTTCTTTCTGTATTCCACCACCATGAGCGAACAGGTTGCAATCGCGAACGCAACATCTAATGCAGCAGCAGGGTTCGCCTCACTTCTTCCGACCGATCTGGATTTCGTTCTAACTTGCACAAATTAGCGGTGTGCTTGCCAAACTCGTCTTCTTCAGTCTCTCGTTGGGCATTGTACCGCTTGCCTCGTATTTCGGATCACAAAAGTACCTTTGGAATGGCATGTATTGTTCGTTCTACTCAGTAGCACCACTTCTGACTCTCTAATACAACAGGAAATTCTACGTTCGCGGCAATTACAGCTGTTGTGGCGGCCAACATTGTTCTCGTCGCCTACATTATAACCTCTTTACGGGAGGACAAGCAGAGCAACTCACAACAACGACCTTCGGAAACAAGAAAGGAAAAATGAGGTGTTCGGCGGATTCCCAGCTTCGTGATTTCCTTTCCCGTCGTAGCTATGTGACTATTGAAACATATCCATTCATGGACTTGCATCCACCAGAGAAGATTTTCTTTCATCCCTCTGCAAGCGTGAAACTTCGGAATTCTAGTCCCGTCTGCACCTTCCGATCGATAATTCCAAGTATTCGCAGTCTTATACGAATAAGTAGTTCTTCCTAATTTTGTACTACTTATTACACATGGTCTGATGTGCTATATAATATACATTTTCTGCCAACTTATGTATGACTATCGCTGCTATGATAAATAGTATATGCTAAGGTTCTCGTTTTATATACAGTAGCGAACGAGAGAGACGACAGCCAGCTGTTCGTCGAAATCTGAATTCCTAAAATGCGTAGCCCCATTGGATGCGAGGCTCTGAGGACGGGATAGAAGTTGGCATCCTCTCTTTCGAATCCTGTGAATTTAGGTCACCAAAAGCTGAAGTTGAAGTTCATCGGATGAATCTCACCAGATGAACCTGTCGAGCTTCTATTCGCGCAGGCTCGGGGCGAGAAGTGACCCGTCTCCTAGAGTCGACCCGATCAGACGGAGAGAATTGGGATAAGGGTTCGCTAGACGTAAGCCTGTGGGTGGCGGGAGGCGGAGGAATGTCATTTCGAAGATGAGAAGTTGACTTTGCGATCCGGAGCGGTCGCGTACTTGCCAGACTTCCATGGTCGGGTGAATGGCGAGGCGAACTGGAGGGAATCGGGGTACTAGGCAGTGGACTGGTAGGCGCACTGAACAGGGGTGGGGGGATATTGCCCGCCACACGGCCAGAGGAATGCTTGAGAATGGAAGTCGGAGAAGCAGCTTTAGAGTACGAAGGAGATAGTTGCGGGCGAGGTGTCGTGGGTGTCGTCGGCGGCGTAGAATCACAAGAGCTGTAACACGGAGAGGGTGGTAGTGGAGCTATGGAAGGAGTAGGTCGCAATACTAATGGTTGCGGGATTCTCTTCCGTATAACTAGAGGTGGTGGTGCTGGGAATTGTGAAAGTGGGTCATCCGTGGGATCGGCGGCCCGTGACCGCGAAGACGATCCATCTACATAGGGTAGGAAGGGAGTAGATCCAGTGCTGTGGTACAGCGTGTGTTGTTTGGGAAATGCTGAGAGATCCAGAACAGCATGAACTGTCTTTGTACGGCGGGACGGTGAATCTGAAGGAGACCCTGGAGCAGCAGCTTTACCACTGTTCCCCGAAGCGCGATATCTGGACGCGCAACGGTAATGGTGCTTGTATCCACGTCCTGGTGAAGGGACTTTTACGCAATCGCAATCCAGAGTGTCGTCGTCGTCCGAATCACTCAACGAGTCAGACGACGATGTATTAATTTTGACGTGCGTTTGATGTAATGGTAAGTAAGATTGGGAAGAATGGGGAGATCCTTCGTGTGGCAATGCGAATTTAACGCGAGTTGGAGAGCGCGCATTCATGGGTAGACTGACAACCGATGTTGTTAACTGGCGTTGTATGGGAGGATGAATTGTAATTCTAGGAGGTCGATGGGAACGTCGGAGAGACGAGCTGAAGTCGGGCAATGAGCTGGCAGAAGCTCCTGAAAACTGTAAATTTAATCCAGGAGGACCATTCATGATGTTCTTGGGACCGTGCATGGCATTCCTCGGTGGACCATGCGATGAATTCACGGGAGCACCATGCCCGTGAGAGGCTAGATCGCGGAGGTTGCTAGAGCTCTCCTTTCCACTGATGGAAAGATCACGAAGGCGTGATTGCTGAACAGCTACCTGCTTGGGAAGCGGGGCAGCAGCCTTGGCCTCCTGACGAGGATCTTCAATCCAGAGACCCAATCCCTCCTGAAGAGGAGGTGTATTGTGCAGCACGGGAAGTTTATCCACCATGCTGACATCCACGGCACCCGCGCAAGAGAATGACAAGGCATCAGGTGCTGCCGCCTGATTGAGGGCCTGTGTGTCGCCTCTGCCGGAGTCTACAGGTTTCTGTTCAGCGCGTTTCCGCCAGGTATTGCGTAAGAAAGAGACGGGCTTCATCGTGAAAACCGCTGAAATGATGATGATGACCGAAGGGAGCGAAAAAAAGCGGAAGACTAGAGATGCGGGACACGTTGGCTCGCCAACTTAAATCCCTGGCCGAAGAGTTGGAAGCTTCTTCTTGGGATAAGCCAAACTAAATAGGCGGGATTGAGGTAACCTAGTTTTTCGCACACCAGGTTAGCCATGGCGTAGCAGGACTGGCTCATCAAGCGATCTGTGTTCCTGAGCAGAGTGACAAGGTTAGCAGATCGTAAAGATTACGAGACTCGTGGAACGACGTGAACATGTCGAGTCCGACTCGATTCAAAGTTTCCACACTCCCTGTTTGGCACTCTTGCCCAATGTTATTTATGTTCCGATCACTCCTCGGGCGTATATCCGTTCTTGATCATGATCGCTGCCAGTGCGGATACCTCCGCGCCAAGAATGCGGGTCGGCTTCACAAATTCTGTTGAAATGCGGGTGAACATCGACTACCTTTGTTATATCCACTAGCGAAGCCGGCTGATCATGGCGATTACCCACCCCGATGGAAAGCCGCAGATATACGAGGCAACTCCTCCGCAAGGCTTGTCGTCGCCCTCTTCTGCGCTCGCCCAGATTGGCACCCGATCTCAAATCAGGATGTAGAGGACATTCTAAAGACATGACGGTTTGACAGTCCAATCATATCTGCCTACATCTTGAAGTCGAAAATCTTGGACATATATAGATATTCTGCCAACTCAGCGCGAGCTGAAGCAGAATCCGTCCGGATGCAGACGTACAGCATTCCTTCATCTCCGTGCTCGTCGAGGAAATGCAACGTGCCCTCAAGGCGAAGCCTTCAACCTTCTTTTGCTCTATCAACAACCAGGTCCAGATAATTACGCGATTCCAGGTACTTGTCACTACACCAGCCAATCGCTCACTCGATAAATCTCAAGAGCTCTCAGGCCTTACTCGAGCCCTTTCATTAAGCCATCGGCTGATCATTATGAACGGAACGAACGGCAGTACCTGATGACAACGAGCAGCCAGCTCTAAGGCACCTCTACTTATCGCCTATCTTTTGGCTACTGGGTCTCTGGAATTCACTGAAGATAAAGACCCTGCCAGCGATCGGCCTTGCATTTTGCACATGTGTTTGAGTGTTCTGTCTTCCGTACCATAGGGCTCAGTGTAAATACGTTTGATCCGTCGCATTGCCATGTTCTAGAGCCGGCCATGTTGTGGACAAGCGCTGTTGCACTGTTCTCATAGCTCCGGAGAATTGTTGGCTCTCAGGCGCTTCAAATCCGACGTGCTTGACTTCTGGCTCGCTCGTATGCCGTTATCGATTCGTATATGCATGAGGCGTCACTGAAGCTTTGTCATTTGGTAGTGATTATCTCGGATGCGACACGTCAATACTTATCGCATCTTTCATTTGCATGATAACTTGAATGCTCTCGCAGTAGCCGCCGGCCTATACAGGGTGATCTTTCGTATTCACGGCCCTGGCGAGAACAGGAACACATCTCTTTGCTACCCCAGTTCCCCTCAAAGCCGAGTCCAAACTGATAGTATGACGTTCTCTGCTGCTATATGGCTGCTCTCGGACTGTATAATACGCGCAGCATGGTCGAACAGTTCAAATGTATATACGGGAACGGAAGAACTGCAGACGCAGTGGTCAGCTGCTCAGAGATCCGGATCCTTGCTTTTCATTAAGCCTCTGAGGGTCGTTCAACTGGGGAATATGCTTCTTGAAAATCCCTCAACTAATGCAGCTTCCGATAATAAAATGCTGTGCCAGAGCCGGGTTAGGGCCAAGACATCTTTTTTTATGGCTATACCACACACGCTTACACTTTTCGAACCGTTCCAAGTTTTCTCAGGGTATTTTAGACACCAGTGATTGACCGGACCTGACCGCGCGCGCAGGGCAGTTCTTCTCAAAGTCTTCTCTATCATGCTCGATGCAATCTACGCTTATGCAGTGCAGATATTGTCTGATATTGTGTCTTGGAAAAGTCGAGACTTCAGTACGAGTGTGGATCACAAAGAAAATTCGCCATATCTCCTCACATCCAGTCACCAGTAATACAACGGAATCGCCGAGAGATCTATCAATGCCTCCCTTCCTCCGGCTGTATCATTATTCGCTCCTCTACCATGCGGGTTATATTGACTGTACCGTGCCTTCATTTAACGATCGAAGGTCGAGCTGCTAATAATAATGAACGCCGTCCTCGTCTCCCGATTGCCCTATGTATAAACACTGTTCTCCCCGATGAACCTGCGGGATTCGGATCGTTGGACACACCATACCTATGGTTCCCATCTGGCGTCAATAGTGATCTTCGTTTTTAAAAACGGCATACAGGTTACAAGGTGATATGTGCCATGGGGCACTATTTTTCTCGAGCAGCAGTTGAGCATTTACCACGACCTCTGGTAAGCTGAGTAAGTACTAAGTGCTGAGCATTGAGTGGTCTTAGTTGAATAAATCTTGTACACAGCGGCTCCCTTCTTGATTATGTTCTCACACTTTAGCTTTGGTGACATGAGATATAATTTATGATTGAATGATCCTACTGGAATACAAATGGTAGATAGAGTACATAGCAATAGCAGTTCTATTGAAACAATACGAGATCAGAGAGAGCACTATAATGAGACAGTCAATGGAGGGACGGAGACTAGAAATCCTCATCAAGAACACTATTGAAAAGATAATCAATAACAAAGCAATGGTAAATTATGAGATAACGCACAATGCTTTTGACGCGGGGACACTTGTTTCTGTTGAAGCGGTGCTGATACCAGCCTTCGAGTAATCCGACACACGCTTCTCGAAGAAGTTGGTCTTGCCTTGGAGTGAAATCATATCCATGAAGTCGAAAGGGTTTGTTGAATTGTAAATCTTCTCGTTGCCAAGAGATACAAGCAAACGGTCGGCAACGAACTCGATGTATTGGCACATAAGGTCCGAGTTCATACCAATAAGCTTGACTGGAAGAGCATCTACAACCAACTGAAGTTAGCGCGCATTCGCTGAGATTAAACAAGAAATGAACCTGTCAGGAACTCTTGTTCAATCTTGACGGCCTCAGTGATAATGATTCTAACGGTATCGGGATGAGGGCGGCGCTTCAGGTGACTGAAGAGGAGGCAGGCGAAGTCGGTATGCATGCCTTCGTCACGGCTGATGAGCTCGTTCGAGAAGGTAAGTCCAGGCATGAGCCCACGCTTCTTCATCCAGAAGATGGACGCGAAGGATCCTGAGAAGAAAATACCTTCCACGGCAGCGAACGCAACGAGCCGCTCCGCAAAGGTGGATTGAGTGTCCGAAATCCATTTCAGAGCCCACTCAGCCTTGCGCTTGATACAAGGGATGGTTTCGATAGCGTCGAAGAGATATTCGCGCTGAGCAGCGTCCTTGATGTATGTATCGATAAGGAGGGAGTACGTCTCTGAATGGATATTCTCCATCATGATTTGGAAACCATAAAAGCACCGAGCCTCAGCAACTTGGACTTCATTTGAGAATCGTTCGACAAGGTTTTCGTTCACAATACCGTCGGATGCTGCAAAGAACGCGAGAACGTGGGAGATAAAGTGGCGTTCGTTGTCGTTAAGGCGGTTGGTCCAGTCATGGATATCCTTGGAGAGATCCATCTCTTCAGCGGTCCAAAAGGATGCCTCGGCCTTCTTGTACATTTGCCAGATCTATTGCGAAGCTTAGAGCCCAGTGAGAAAAAGAAAACGCGTCGCGTTACGCACCTCGTGATATTGGATGGGGAAGAGCACGAAGCGACGACGCGACTCCTTCAGCAGAGGCTCTTCGCCTGGAAGGCATATAATTAGGAACATACGAGGAACGAAGATGGAAAGACTTACTTTCAGGTAGATCAACCTCGCCAACAAACTTCTTACGTGCTATAGTAATCTCGTCTAGCACATCTTCCGCGCCAGTCTGAGACTTGGGTGATTCGGGAAGACGCTCGTCATCGATAACCTTGATGGTGGCCTTGGAAGGCTTTGTAGGAGACTCAATGTTAAAGGCGGCGAGGGCAGCAGCAGCCTAGAAGAGGTGTGAATGTCAGGATAAAAACCAATGACGACGCGACGGTAACAGTGTACCTTTTTGCTGGGGGTGGGGGCAGGGGATGCAGGGCGCGTAGAGATAGTGGCCATTGGGGCAAGAATGGGTAAGATAAGAAGGAGATATAGAGGTAGATGGTGGTGGTGTGAGGTAGCGAACGGAAGAGGATGCGTAGGGTCTTTTATAATTTGCACCCCCTTGAGGGTGTGGTCGTGTTTGGTCGCTTCAACATTAAACTACGTGATCGTGTTATTTATCACTATTGTCGCGAGAAAGCACGTTTGCACGTGACTGTTTGTCACGGTTGTTTACGTTTGCGTGACAAATGAGCGCATGACGTAACCAGCCGGCGGCTCTGGCTCCGCGCAGGCCCCGTCGGCTTGCCAATTTTCATCCACAGGCCGCCGGTGAGCTAAACGCAGTGAACTTAATGGCTGTCGGCGCCGCAGGAGCTTGACCATTACATACCTTCTCTAGAGTCTTGCAATTCATGGTTTCACCCGTGCATCAAGTATGTGTCCGGAAACGTCAATCCTCACCTGTCAATGTGCTCAACTGTTGGTCGGGATACAGGTCACATCACAATTGGAAAAAATATCAATCACACCGGAATGTGCTGAGAACGAGGTTAATAATCACAAATACGAATTTGCCAAATCACGGCAACGTTTCGTAGGCGATATACATTTACCAGAACGTATGTTTTTCCTCTCTTTATACTACGTGATTGCGCAAGGCTAATCGAGCACGTTAGACAAGGAGCCGCTGTTGATAGAGTCCACACGGCGTTTCGTTTTGTTTCCTATTCAATACCACAAGGTTTGTCTTTAGGCCTAGTGCGATTTGGCAATTTATTCAGATTTCAGCGGGCTCGGCTTTAGATATGGCAATTCTACAAGAAGGCGCAAGCCTCGTTCTGGACCGCCGAGGAGATTAACCTATCTCATGATCTCATGGACTGGACCGACCGCCTCAACAGTAATGAACGCCATTTCATCTCGCATATCCTTGCGTTCTTCGCTGCTTCAGACGGAATCGTTAACGAAAACCTCCTGGAACGTTTCTCTAGTGAAGTCCAAATCGCCGAAGCACGATGTTTCTATGGCTTCCAGATTATGATGGAAAACATTCACTCGGAAACCTATTCGCTCCTCATTGACACTTATATCAGGGTGCCTGGCGAAAAAGAACGTCTCTTTGACGCCATAGAGACTATTCCTTGTATCAAGCGGAAGGCTGAATGGGCACTCAAGTGGGTATCGGATCAGCGATCGACATTTGCAGAGCGACTGGTGGCTTTTGCAGCAGTGGAAGGCGTATTCTTCTCTGGATCATTTGCTTCAATATTCTGGCTAAAAAAGCGCGGCCTCATGCCCGGACTGACATTCTCAAACGAACTTATTTCCCGCGACGAGGGCATGCATACTGACTTTGCATGTCTACTCCTCACTCATTTGAAACGAAGGCCGCATCCAGATATCATTCTTCAAATAATTTCAGAAGCTGTCGTCATTGAACAAGAATTTCTTACTGGCTCGTGTTCAAGTATATTCCCTGAGATCGCGTAATGACTGATCACCTTTACCCTTCTAGATGCGCTCCCAGTGGCTCTTATCGGGATAAACGCTTCGCTTATGCGCCAGTACATCGAATTCGTGGCCGATAGACTTCTTACTTCACTTGGCAACGAAAAGCATTATCACTCAACCAATCCGTTTGACTTCATGGACATGATATCTTTGCAAGGAAAGACCAACTTCTTTGAAAAACGAGTGTCGGACTATTCAAAAGCTAATATAAATTCGACATCATCCAACACTGTTTCCAATTACTCTCAGAGAGTATTGTACGTTCTCGCTTAACTGCTGCATTATTTTATACTAACCGTTTCCTAGTACGATGAATGAAGACTTCTAAAAGCTTTCAAGTGAAAGCATTAGCTTTATCCGCGAAACCTCATCACATTCTGACCCCATCTACACCCACATCTCATTATATAGCTTTACGAGCAGCCTATATTTACCTGCTATATCTATTGTAATACCAATTAACTGTAAATTACACAGAACTCTAGGACCATATTATTGCACTACGGTGCGCACTCATGCGAGTAGTGATCATGTAAATAATAAATGTTCAAATTTAACTATTAATTCTTTAGATACACCATAGTACGTACACTGTATATACAATATCGAGGGAAATACTTGACATATTACTTGCTAAGCTTTAGGAGGTTTAGGGCCTGTTCGGCGCCCCGCCTTCGTTAAGCGGACCACAGAGCAGTCTGCCAAATCACACCTCGGAGCGATTTTCGGAGCCAACCTCGGAGCCTGAAAACGCTCCGAAGGTGTGATTTTGGCAGACCGCTCTGTGGTTCGCTTAACGAAGGCGGGGCGCCGAACAGGCCCTTAAGAGAGTCAAAGGCCGTTGGAGACCAGCGTCGGCGTTTATTGGCGTTTACGTACTTACCTGGCTGCCCTCCTTCAGCAGGTCTTTCTTCAGAACAACATCCAACCTCCGAATAACATTGCTAATATTTGAGCTAAGAACCTCTTTCTAGTCAACTTTCACTTCTTTACTGGCTTTGCCAGTTTCTTCGATCGACATTTACAGTCAATGAATATACCGTTTCGTAGTGGCAACGCGAAGCGCGTGTGGTCGATTCTCTATTGGCTTCCAACAAGCCTCGTTGTATCTCAGTACTTTTATAATGTTAACTACATTTCCGGACGGAGTATGCAGGTCCGTTGTTCGTCCTCTGCTTGTATATTCATGCGTTTTCTGACTATCACACAATGCCAGATAGCCAACATTGAACCCTGATTCTTCCCTTTGGAGAGATGTGGCTCTATTCAATAGATATTCAATACACGACTCGCGCAGATTGGAGCGGGATGATATAGTCAGCCTACGGTTTGTTTCTTTTTGAATTCCGCGACATATCTTGTTAACTCGCTTCACTGATATAGTTCCCCTATGAAGCCGACACATATGCTCGTTAAGAGGATTGTAGCAAAGGAGGGGGATATCGTCACAACTTTACCTCCGTATCCTGATCGTGAAGTACGCGTACCGGAGGGACACATTTGGATCGAAGGTATTTTTACTTCCTATTCTCGGCTTTGTTGAGCGAGCATCTAATACCTATTGCAAAGGTGATGAGCCATTCAATAGTGATGACAGCAACCTGTTTGGCCCAGTAAGTTGAACAGCGGCCTTTTCGTCCCGTCTAATGCATGAACTTGGTTAAGGTTCCTGTCGCATTGCTCGAGTCAAAACTGGTCCTTATCCTTTGGCCTTTCAACCGTTTTGGTCGCTTGACAAAACCGCAAGTTCCTTCGATCAGAAGCGGACCCGCATATCGACATGCCATGGCACAATTTGAAAGGGAACGAGCTCGGCATTCAAGGGTTCAGATAAAAACATAATTTATTCTACACATGGGATTTTATTGGGATTTCGCGCCTAAGTTTTCGGGCGCTATTGATATGTTACTTCATCGTTTGTTGCATGTAACAATTTATGCTAATATTATATGTTCTTTACATGGTTCTAGCATTCATAATTTCATCAGGTAGAAGGTTGCGAGTTCCCTCCAGCATCTTCAGTGGAATGGGAGTCGAAGCCCAGGATTCTTTCTGCTTCAGGGGAGCCAGCAACAGGTAGATCTTTGCGAAGGGAGACTCCCACAGGTGAAACACCCTCGTTGTAAGCCAGCGCGAATATAACGTCCATGTCTGTGATATGCGTCAGAGCCAACTGGAAGAAAACATGTTAAGAGTGAGCACCTTCCAGCGACCTTCCAGCAGTTTCTGGGAAAAAAAGATACACCGCAGGAATAATCATGGCGTTCAAGGCTGCAAAAACTAAAACCCCAGACATCTTAATAAACAGGCGTTGAAATCAATATGATGGGTAGATACTTGCCAATGTAGGTCCTCCAAGATATATTCTCAAACGAAGGACCGGTGACCATTACAACCATAAAATTAAACGCCCAGTTGCTAGAAACCAGAAGGATTGATCATCTGCATACTTAGAGCAGCAGGTTCAGTTGGCTAACCTTGCCTATAATCAGAAGGTCAACTTGATTACTAGAACTCATGGTCATTATTTCTTACGGTGGATAAAGCATTCGCAGGACCTCTCATTCGAAGGCCAACGATTTCAGCAGGCTTAAAAAATCATAGTAACACGTTCATTCGGTATTGTTTGAAATGGGCAACACTCACATATAACCAAGTCATTCCCAGCCATCCAACAGCGAAGAATGAATTGAATACAAACAGCAGAACAGCACTTGCCACTTGCGCACCAGAGTTGTTGACTTTACCCAAAACCGCAAGTAGTACCATCGTAAGGGTTTGACCAGCTGATCCGAAGAGCATGAGTTTCCGCCGACCGATACGATCAATAAGGCCTATGGCGATAAGTGATGCAAGAAAATATTCTGTGCCATTGCACGCAGCAATAATTCGCGATTTCGTATCGGATATGCCTAAACGCTCAAAAAGAAGAGTCTGGTATATCATCATGAGATGATGATCGTGTATGATTAATGCTACTTGAATGACGCACGGCATAGTAAGTAATGATGTTTATTCCAGTAATCTGTGAACGGGAAGATTAGTTAGTTTCGAACCAATACTGAAATAACTGGACTCACTTGCTGGAAACATTGAATAACCACACCCAGGGTAACCCTGCGGAAGTTCTGGCTACGGCCTCCACTGAACAACTCCGTAAGTGACACTCTTCCAGACTTCTCCTTCGGTCTAGCCGAAGAAATGTTACCACGAGGAGTCATGTCTTCCAGTATGACTGCTTCGCGAATGGCATGAAAGGTCCGCCTGACATCAGGATCTGAACTGGGCTTATCTGCCAGTGCAGAGATAACGGCCATAGCCTCCGCAGGACGATTGACCTTCAGGAGCCTGTCCATTTCTCAGTAGTTTCCAATAGAGAATACGCTAATAGTTCGACTCGCCATCTGGGAGATTCTGGTAGCTAGGGCATTGAATTTAAGTAATCCTGCAGTCATCATATGAAGATTGTGGTATCCCAGGACGTACAAATCCGATACCGATGATCATTATGAGAGCGAGTACGATTTGAAGGGCGATAGGCACTCTCCACTGAGCGGAAGAGTCATTGGCCCAGAATCTAATGGACAACTTCGTGAAAACCGGATACCGCAGTGTCAGACAGAATGAATTCTTACAGTGCGAAGTCAATCCACTGAATTTATGACAATTACTCGGTCAATGATAGCATTCAACGACAACGGAAAAATACTTGCATAGCTACCATAAACGCCTATACTCAGCAATATTCATATAGGAAAAAGAATGGATAGTGCTCACGAAATCATGATGCCGAAGGTTATGAGGCTTCCCTCTATCATTATAAAACTTCCACGTTGAGCTGCAGGAGAGCATTCCGCATGATAAGATGGCACAGTAGACGTCTAGAAGGTGGGTAGATGCTATAAGTAACCACTCAGCTGTTTTTATAAGAATAAAAAACACAATACATTCAACCCATTTCCCACACCAGTAATAATGCGAGCAACTAGCATTTGTGCGTAGCTAAACGACGTTGCTTGCAAGATAGCACCTATAATCATGACCACGCCGCCTAAAATGATAGTACGTCGTCGGCCGAGTCTATCGCCGACCCAAAGATTAGACAATGCTCCCATTAAGCAGCCTATTTCCTGGTAGCCGCAGATCTTAGATAGTAACAATAACAACGTCGATTAAAGTCATGGAATACCACTCACATAAATAGCAACGAGTAGACTTTGTAAGGTGGCATGGCTTTTATGTTCACCAGTGACAACGATTTGCGGAAAGTTCCTCTCGAACTACTGGAATTAGCTAGTTGCGCTGACACGAAAAATTGGGGGACACACCTGTTTCGCAGTTAACAAAGCGGACATAACTCCTTGATCATAGCTTAATACATGTAAATCGATAAATTGTCCTTTAAAATATTGATCAACGAACCCGAACAGCGTGAATCCAGTCCCAGCGACAAATGCCAGTCCTACGCTGAGCTTTTTGCCTCGCAAAGCTAAGCTGTAAGATTGCACCTCCGATTCAAGCACTTCAGAACGACAGGATCGAGTATTATCCTTTTCCGAGATATCCGTCTTTTCCTCAGCAGGTCGAAAAGAATTTTCATGTTGAGTCATAGTTAACGGGTGATTGCGAGGTGACTGTATGGAGTCGAAGACCCCAAACCTGCACAAGGGATGCACTGATTATAAGTAAGCAAAGTCGTACGGGGAAGAAGTTCAGAATTATCAGCGACGCATGCTCCTAAAATTCACAGAAGCACCATGTGAGCTTTTTACATGATCCTTGAGCGTTGAAGCACCACGGCATCCAACCGGATGATATCATAGAAGCCTATTATCTGTAACGGCCACTAGAGGAAGCAGAGCAAGTTCTAGGGTGAATTATACTAAGCCACTTGCTAGCCGGACTTTGCTGTGGAGAACCAGTTGAAATACTGAAAGAAAAGGAAGCCCATCAGATCCACCTGACAAAGTCCTCACGAATTCAAAATCGCTCACCACTAGCACTGGCAGATGATCAAGAAGCCTAACTTTCGGAGAATCGGAGAATCCATATAAGTATAGAGACATGGAACAGAGCCTTTTGCTAAGTGATTCGTAAGGCGAGCAATGTCGAGTCCAACTGGGCCAGGAAGCAAAGAGAAAAGAGAGGCTAGAGGAAGCAGAAAAGGAATTTTAGGCTCTGTGTAAGCGACTGCCGATAAGTCCGAGTTATGATTTCAATTCGACATATAATGAATTCCGTTAAAATCCAACATCTACCTAGATACAATAACGTCTACTTTACTTCTACAGTGCCTTCCAGCGAGTATGGTTGAGATCCACCAAATACATGATCAAGTAAAATACAAAGGGCCGGAATAATGTACAGGTATAGTAGTAAGTATCCGAGGTGGGAATAAGTAAACGTGTGTTCCAATTGAGAGTCGATCCGGATAAAAAGGTGCTCGAGAGTAATGGGCATTGAATGGGCAAGAAGGACTTACACAGCGCTAGCCCATATCTAGCCCCACTCGTCTGGAACAAAAGGTGTGACCAAATCATAGGTATCTTCATTCATTCCTCTTCCTTTCTTAGCATTCTTGGGACCTCGTCCAATGACTCTCTTGAATAGTCCAGTAACACTGCTGCGTTCTGGAGGATCCAACGAAAGATCTTCATCGGTGCTCGGATAGCATACTTGCATCATCTTGGCAAATTTTCGGAAACTGCTTGAGCTATCATTCAGGTAGTTCCTCGAGTCGTCCAGAGCAGCTTGAAGATACATAGCTAAATTTGGGAGAGTGATAGGAAGTGTAGGATAGGGAACCGCTTCCGTGGCAGGGATCGTGTAAGTTTTGGATAATGGGCCATCGGAAGCGTCGCGCAGCAAATCAGGAACTTTGGACAGCGTGTATGACCATGGTAGTACGTTGACGTTCTGGCTATTGTATCTTTGTAAGTTGGGTAATGATGGTGGCACAGGGTGATCAATGGTAAACCATAATACTGTCCGCCATTCATTGGACATAGTATGAGTCTCAATATGCCTATTGTAAGCCTTCTCATAAATATAAGGTTATATATCAGCTCACCTTTACAAACTGAACAACTGTACGTAGCTTCATATTGTCGCTCTTTGTCACGGCTAAAGCTTCCACGGCTGGTTCCATTCTCGACCCACTCATACGGGCCATCAACTTGAGTGCATGTCTCCAACTTGGTGCGTGGATATGCAAGGCAGGAGATTTCCCGTACGGTAATGATATAATATTGGGTAGCGGTCCTTGCATCGGAATTAATTGCGCAGAAATTTTTGGTGGTACAAACCCGATCGCTGTAAATTCATTACTATCAGATGTGCTTCATCATGAAAGACTTATGTACTCACAGACTCCGCGTAAAAGTTCACCATCAATAAATTGATTCACATTGAGGACGGCTGCATCTAAGATGGAACTTGAGGTTGCACTTGATACAGCTTCGGAGGTCTGCGTAGTGTTAGAGGACGAGCTGGCAGAGGAAGTGCGGCGTGCTATGTTTTGAGATTCTTGCGGAGAATTCAAATTCTCGGGTCTCAATAGCGCAACAGGCTGAATATCAGACTTTGTTTGCCCAGCATGCTCAGTAAACGACTCGGTATTCACTGAGGAAATTAGCTGGGAGTGCAACATCGGAGAAGTTCCTACCAAAGATCGCGGAGGATTCCCCTCCAGGCCAAAAATGTCAGAGTCCGATCCTGAAGTCCCCAAAGCTGCATCGACGTAAGAAGGAAGCCCCGAGTCGGGATCTGAAGATTCTTGGAACCCATCAAGAATTATGTTTGACGGCGGAAGATTGCCAACCCCGGCGACAGCTGGTAAAAATTCGGTCTTGGAATCCATGACTGCGGCCTCCTCCTCTGCAGCTAGTTTGCGCGCAAGGGCTTCATCATCTAACAGGCTCGCAGCAATGGTAGGCTGTGATAGAAGCTGTTCGTGCGGCATCTTCTCTCTCGGCGAGTAAACAGGAAGGTCTGGTGACTGAGCCTCCCCAGATGGGGCTGCAGAGGACTCTTGGTTCTCTTCGGATGCTTTTGGGTGGAAATATGCTTCTTCTTCTTCCTCTGAAGCAAGACGACGCGCGAGAGCCTCATCGTCCAGCAATTGAGTATCATTAGCTAATATTTTCCCCTGCGACAGTTGATTAAGTGTCGAATATTTGGGGTGTGCATCTTCTGGAACAGTCGGCTCGCTCATGGGTTCCGAAGCCAGATATGGCAGTTCTGAGATACTCTCTCTTTGCTTTCCCTTGGACTGCTTTATTGTGCATGGGGAAGATGCATCATTGTCGCCTGGCATAGCGATCCTTGATGATGTTGAAGTTTGCAGATTTTCGTACCTCGAGGACGATGCTAATGAGGTAGAAGATGTGCTCGACGAAAGTGATTGGGGGGAAGATGGCAGCGGGAGCCGAGTGTAGGGAGCAGACCGAGCCGACTCATTATTATAAACATGGTTATTGTCTGAGTCTTCCGGTATCTCCCTGAGGCCGTGCGCACTAGAGCTGGTTCCTGCTACAGCTCCATTTGAGGAGGAACCTCTCCACCCTGTTAACCGTAAAGATTCAGCTAGCGCTCTTTCTAAATCATCTGTGGAATCATTGCTACTTGATGCGAAGTCATTTAAAGGACTTGCAGCAGTGGCAGCTAACAGCATAGACTCCGCCAGTGCTCGCGACAATTCTTCTTCCTCTTGACTCGCAAGTTTATCACGATATTCCTGTTGTCGATTCGACTCTGATTGGGAGAGTGCAAGTGCGATAGCTAGACCATCGTCATCGGCTTCTTCCGTGGCATACTCCTCCTCTGTTCGCGATGGCTGGGGCATTTCAAGATTCATATGTGGTGCTGGCAACATCGGTGAAGGAGATCGAGTGTCGTAGAATGTATATGGGACTGATGGGATAGACGGTGGCGAGTAAACGACTGAGGGTTTCTGTGGAACTGGAGGAGACGACAGTGAGCGGTAGGCTTGTATTGCAGGGCGACTTGAGGAAGGCGGAATCGGTGGTGCAGCTCCTCCCGGAAGCGGAGGAGCATTGCGAGGAAAAGGTTGATAATGAGTTGCGGCAACATATTGTTGTGAAGGTGGGCGAGACGAAGGGGGATAGCCCACATCGTACGTTTGGCCAAGTTGACTGTTCGCGTTGGGAGCTGAATTGCTGAAAAACAAGTCGGGTCTGTGTACAGATTGGGGGGCATGTCCTGGAACGAGCGGACGAGGGTGATAGCTTGATGGATTGGAAAGAGGAGGTAAAGCAGGCGCTGTTTGTGCTCTATGCCGCTGACCAGGATGAGCGTCTGGCGGATAAGGCCCATTGTCCCGCGATGGATGGTTGCCCCACGGCGCTGAAGAAAGTATTCATTAGCTTTTATCATTCCAGCAATAAAGTGAAAGCAACAGAAAAACGGGCTCTGCATGTAATTATTCCAGTCTCTCGATGTACACGTTAAGTAATGCCGAACAGATGAGACTCACAAGATGCCTGCTGCATTCAAGCTTTACTGATCTCGAGACGGCCTACCTCCAACTTGGTAGGATCCTATAGTTTGAATGATTTTGAGATGCGCTGAGCGACTGGATGAAAGCAGGATGAAAGCCGTAGCAACTGCAACACCGCTGTTAACCCGAAGCTGAGTGCGGTGGGCGTCTGACAACCCTTAAGCGCCCAGCGCCCAGCACGGTTCTCGCGGGCCTCAAGTACCCAGCATCCTCGTTTATCAAATCATATCAGGTAATACCAAGATCAAGGCCATTCGTCAACGCAGAAATGACGTCCTTGAACGCCAAGTATATTGCGGGTTGTAGGTGTGGAGAAATCAAACAGACCACGAAAGCCTGCAATATTTAGTGGCACATGTATCTAGGTTACAATGCAGGGTGATAGAAACAAATGCTGGATGGATACTATATGATGCTATGATGAATGTGATGGAATGATGGGTAATGCGTGCAGAATGTGTATATCAGAGCTAGGAAATGAGAGGCATGGGCGACGAAAAGAGGCGAGCAAAAAAAAAAGGATATGGCAACAGGGGCATACATAAGATGAGACATAACAAAGGCGTGTTCAAGGAAGGCAGTGTCATGAGGTAGGTACGGCGGGAATTGGATGAGAGGCAGTGACTTTGGTATGTCCTGGTCCACCTTGCATCGTGGAGGTTTTAAAACCGAGTTGACGCATCACACCTGATGAATTAACGCCGTTAGTGATGAATTTCGTCAAATATTAGTCGAGAACCAATCAAAAACTAACTTAGGAGGTCTGCCTTTTGCAAGGGCTTGGATAGAGATGCAGCAAAGAGATTCCCCGCTTCACTGCCTGGATCGGCTGCACTATACGCGCTCACAGCAATAATGGGGGTATTGGTATTTTTACTGTTCGTACTCTTGATATAGCGAGCGGCACCTTCACCATCAACTGTCATCGAGAATGAGTAATGAATAAACCCTAGATCAAAGAGGTGCTTGCGACTTACGAACTGGCATGTGCAAATCCATCAGGATGCAGTCGAATTCTAAGAAAAAAATCTAAGAAACGCGGTAAGATTTAGTAACAATGGACTTACTAATGTCACCCATTGCTACACTAATGGCCTCCGAGCCATCAGAAACCACAACACATCTACAGCCAAGGCGAATGAGCAAAGTCTCAATAATCTTGGCTGTAATGGGATTGTCTTCTGCAAGTAGACATGTAACAACGCGGTCGGCAGGATCGGGGCCCTTCCTCAAATCGATAGAGTGGACGGAAGATGGCGGAGTATTGGACTCTTGCTGGCTTCCGCATCCTGCGGATGAATTCCACGTCTCTGATCCTGATCCATCTCCAGCACTTGAAACTGAAGCTGTCCGGAGGCGACTGGGCATGGAGTTTCGTCTGTCTAACCCTTCAAGTTGGTTGAGTTTGAACCGCTCAACAGCTCCGTATTCTGAAGGTTTGCGAGAATGAGTATTGGCGCTCCCCGGAGTTGCAGGAGGGATACTAGTGCGTGAAGGCGATGAAGCTACTGAGGAAGTCGACGTCGCTGGCGATGGCGGATTGGTGGAGATATTCTTTGGATCCATATTCGTGACCACGCTTGGAGGTTTCTTGATACGCGTGGATACACTACGCTTCCGTTGGTGATAAGCAACAGGTTCGGCCAATGCGTGAGTAAGAGGGGCCATCTGATCTGTTTTCAGTTTGCGGATGACATCGTCATTCGCTTGTTTCAGTACAGGCAGGTTCTTGAAGCTGAAGGAGCCAAAGTCATCGCTACCACTTGAAGGCGAGGTGACGTCTTTATGACCAACGATGGGAACAGGTTGAGACGGTGGCGGCATAGAGGAGCTGCCTGTGGGACTGTCGAGACCAGACTGGCTCGGCAAGGTAACTTGATCCTCGTCGTGGAATAGCTGGGGTATAGCACCGCGAGGATCAAAATAGTCGGTGGACTCAGGGTCCGTAACTTGTGGGACGAAGGCGGCTTCTGAAGTGGTGATGGTATCCCATTCAATGCCATCGAAGTAGGGATGTGCTTTCACCTCTTCTGCTCCGTTAGCGCCAAGACGCTCATTAGGATCGAGAGTAAGTAGACGTTTAATGAAATCGATGGTTTCATCCGAGAGCTCCAGGAAATTGTCGTGAAAATCGACGTGCCCCGATAGAATATTCTCAAACACCTTCTCGGGAGTTTCCGCATGAAAGGGAGGAATGCCATATAGGAACTCATATGTGATCACACCAAGAGCCCACTATTGCGATAATATTAGAAATCTCATCGAAAAAGATCAATTAAACACTGACCCAATCAACAACAGCATCGTCCCCACGCAAACCGAGAATAGTTTCCGGAGCTAAATAGTCAGGAGTACCAACGAACTTTTGTTCACCGGGAGGAGTACCACCACCAGAATTGGAATGCGATCGAAGGTCGGTCGTCAGTTCCGTAGCGAAGGATTGCAACGGGCTGTCCGACATCTGCTTTGCATTGCGTCGCGCATGTAGTCCAGAGAGAGACTCAGATCCGCTGGATTCACTGACATCATCTGTGGGAGGGAGATAAGGGCTGTTTCCTACGCGTGGAACAGCATTTGTCCGTTGGGCGAAATACGAACCTCCAGTGCTGAGATCGGTATACATCAAAGGAGAAGATAAATATGCAGAGTCCATCGAAGGTGGACGTGATCGGGAGCCGTATCTCGTATGGGGCCGACTTGTTGCTGGACTCTCGCGAGTCTGACGACCCAGTAAACCAATTCTACTCAAACCGAAGTCAGTAAGTTTCAGATGACCATGCTGGTCGATTAGTAGATTGTCAGGTTTGAGGTCACTGATGCCAGAATAGATTAGCATAGCCACTAGAAACAATTTCTTATAACGTACCGATGAACCACACCTCGTTGATGAAGGTACTCTAGGCCAAGCACGACCTCCGCCATATAGTTTTTTGTCCATACTTCAGGCAGAGAACCAAGCGTCTTGATGAGAGCTGCGCAATCGCCGCCGTTGAGATACTCCATAACCAGATACAAATTTTCCTTGCTCTGGAAGGTGAAGTATAGCTTCGCCACAAAAGGCGATTCTGCCTGCTTCATTAGGATCATCCGCTCAGCCTTGACGTTTGTGATCTGATTCTTTGCGATCATGTCAGCCTTCTTCAACACTTTGATAGCATAATAGTCTCCAGTAACTTTCTTCCTGGCCAGGAAGACGGATCCAAAAGCGCCCTTACTGATTGGCTTGATGATGTCAAAGTCCTTGATCGACGTTGGGTTTGTTCGAGATAGGGGCGCCGCAGATGACTGCCTGGGCGAGAGAGGACCTGGGGGACTCATAGCCGTCGAGTGCCGGCGATGCGAACGCTTAATCGACGTCTCGCGCGTAAGCCCAGGCCCATCTTTGGCTGAGACTAGTGGCGAAGGCGGCGGTGTGACTATAAACTTAGGTTCTAGCAAGTTTTGGGTAGACTTACGTGTCTTGATTGTCAAACTAGGTCCTCCATAAGAACTCGGGTGGTCTTCGTCAAGAGACATGGGCGGCATGACGTCCTCAGGAGATGAGGGTGCAACGATAGGAGCAGCGAGGGCAAGAGGCGAAGAGACGGACGACGGTGTTGATGATCGAGTGTGCAGCGCTTGCCGACCACTGAACCCTGCAACCTGCGCAGCGGGAACAGGCATCTGCATAGGACGCATCTCCGGAGAGGTGATTTGAGGAATAGGGATCGGGGATAACGACGCCATAGGCGTTGGCTCCAGAGAGACTTCTCCGCTGTACGCATACTCGGAGGTTGTACTAGAATGATCATCCATAGAGCCCTCGCCCCTGCGATCCTGCCCTTCCTCTCCTTCCTCGTCGCTGCTGCTCTCACTGTCAGCCTCCTCAAGAGTAGCCAGAACACTATCAACTCTCTCCCGCCACTCAAGCCAAATCTTCTCCGAGTACCTGATGGTATTTTGCATCCGCACGACGTTGTCAATCTTCTGTCTCATGACACGTTCTGCATCCTGCACCAACTGACCAAGCGCCCCATCTTCCGTGCTCGGCTTCGACCAATTCCGCACTTGCGAAATCTTGCGCTCTGACCCAGGAGAAAGCAATCGCTGTCGCTCTATGGGTTCCTTCGCCTCTTCGTCTTTAGGAGAAGGCATAGATATCTCCGCCGCTACTTGCAGAATATCCTCCAGCTGGTCAAGAAGGCGCTTCTGCATCTTCTTCACACCAAATCGCTGCATTTTGTTGGCTCGGAACAGCTGCAGAGGGGAAGACATTATAGGCGAGCTCGAGGGGCTGAAGATTGGCATCCCGCGGTACTCAGGAACAGGGGAAGAAGAACCTCGGTCGACAGCAGCGCTCAGATCGCGGATGGTATTCCGCAGCTCGGCAATGGACTCGTTGCATTCCATGATCTCCGCCTCCAGACGGTGTGTCTCCGCGCAAGTTTCGCTATGCTTCTCAAAGTACCACTGTGGGATCTGGCACTCGCAGATACGACATAGGATTTCGTTGGTGTTGATGGGCTGGGCGAAAGGGAAGGGCGTTGCAGGCTCGACGTTGGTCTTCTCCGCGAAAGTAGCACGTATAGTCGACGCCGGCTCAGGGGCAGCGTCGTCGACTTCGAGTGTGATGGTGGGGGCGTCGTGCTCGTATCGCGCTGGAGCAATGGGCTTGACGACCCACATCGTATGCGACGGCTGACCATCCTCGCGGTCAATCATTAACATCCCTTTACCTTCCATCTGCTGGTAGAGTGTCCCAGCGGTCGGATCACGCTCCACAGTTGGCTCGATTTGGAGTTTAAACCTGACTTCGACCGTGTGGGAGTCATCTTCTTGAAGACGTTGTGTGGCCTCTTTGAAGACGCCCCAATCGCCAGGGGAGAGTAAACTTGAGATTCGGGTACCAGCTAAATCTTCGGGATCCGTCCTAGAGGAGTGGTCAAATAGGGTGAATCACGGTGTATGTAATTATAGGGTAAAGATCCACTTACCCCACCACCACCCGCCATGCATGATTGATCCATATGAAGTGATCACCGTCTAAACTCAACTCTATGACGATGTTCTGGTTCTGAGCGGTTTCAGCTTGGAGGCGTAGGCGCTCGGTAGCCAACACGCGAGCAGAATCTGGATTCTCGGCGGCTTTGGAAGGAGTAACGTTCGAAGACACAGTGGCACGCGCCGATGCATCTGCAGTCTCCCTAAAAGCTCCTCCCGTGGCAGCAGGAGAAAGTTCTTTCGGTTGTTCGTCTCTTGATCGTCGACTTTGGCTTGCAGGTTTACTAAGCCGTAGCTTATTTTCGTCATCGTCGTTAAGCTTGAAGTTCTCCAGCCCGCTTTCCAACTGCTTGCTGGAGGATCCAATGGGGGGCGTCTCACCCGCGGGCTTCGTGACAAACATCAATGGCTCATCTTGCTCGTCTTCGTTCTCATCAAAGTTCCAGAAGTACTTCTCCGCTTCCCACCATTCCACAACGCGACTAAGACTAGCCACGGCAAGCAACACTTGTACGTACCAATTGCGCCCATGCCATTCAGGATGCTCGTCCCACGCCTTTCCAATGGTCTGCACCCTTTGGACAAGGGACTCGCACACCTTGGGGTTGGCAGTGAGTTGGGCGATGGTCATGTCAATGATATCTGTAGCTACGCCAATAATGTCGTAGAGAGCTGACATGATGGGATCAATCGGGTCATCGACGAGAATTCGAGACGAACGGCGGTTGGCTGAGGTGACACCTGAACTTATGTACTCAGAGAAGCTGGGATGAGAGGACAGCGGGGGTAAAGGGGAGCGGGAGCGGGACGTCGATCGAGATGATTGTCCGGATCGCGTCGGGCGAGCAGGAATATGAATAGTACGAGACAGCCGACGGGATGATGCACCGCCTCCCGTATTCCAGGTCGTGGGCGCGGAGCCTGCAGGAGGTTGTTTGCGAGTGAGGGTGGCTTCGGGAAGCAGAATGGTCGAAGATGCAGGGCTAGCGGAGACGCTGCCTGAGATGAGGCCGTTATTAGCAGGCTTATCCCATGGTGCGGTGTTCTGCCTGCGGAGGGTGGCGGGGCTTATCTGGGAGGTGGATGAAGCTGTATGAAGCACAGGTGATGAGTAGGAGTGAGAAAGGGTCGGAGCAATCCTCGGACGGTCCTCGTCTGGGTACGCACGTTGTCGATTGTGTCGGCTATACTCAACCTCCGCTTCGTAACCTCCATCAGAGCCGGACTCCTCGACGGACAGGGCAGAGCCAAAGTCTGCGGGCTGGTAGCAGAAAGCGTCGCGAAGAGGCTCGATATCGCCTGGCTGGGAGTCGCGGTCGTACTCCCTGTCCCTGCCTCTGTCACGGTCTCGCTGCTCTCGTTCGGTCTCGTGGTCGCCCTCCCTGAGACGCTCCTCGAAGAAGGTAGTGATACTGTTGGTGACGCGCTGGAGCTCCTTGTCACACTCTGCCTTTGCAGCCTTGAGACGGCGGGTGACATGACGACGGACGAAGGGCATAGACACGGTATTTGAGCCTGATCCATACATGCTGGAGTTGCTGTTCTGGGCCTGGAGGGGGATGGGGGAGAGGACATTCTCGGGGGAGAAGACGAGAGGACTAGGGGGCTGGCGACGATGGAAGCCCGAGTCCGACATGGAAGAGCCGGGTGAGCAGCAGGACTGGCAGTAATGACGGCGACAAGCTGCAGGCGGGCAGCGGGGAGAGCGTTACGGATGGAATAAGGCGAGAGATGCGCAGGGGGTCAGCACGACATGAATGCAGGGAGCGGATGGGGGCGGGGATGGGTGGAGGAGGAGGAGGGCAGGGGGTGGGTGAGGGACAAGAGAGTACAGACCCTTGGGGAGGAGGCGTTAGAGGCTTGAGTATCAGGCCTATATTCAATCATCGACATCACTGGAATTACTCTATTTTGCATTTAAATATTTTGATCAGGATAGCAACAATCCCGTCACAATGCTCAGGTGAGTCCCGTCCTCCCGCTTTTCTCGCCACCTGGCCTGGCCACAGCAAGCGGTGCATTGTTCGCATTGTCTTCCTCGCCCGCGTTTGAGCTCACCGCGCACGAATAAATATTAGTTTCGCGCACGGCCTTATCTGCAGCGTGACGGATGTGACACGGCAACCGGGGTCCTTGGATGCCGCACGGAGACAATCTGGCATTCGGTCATCTCCGGAATGGGAAATTTGCAGAAACTGGTGGAACCCTGGCTGCCGAAAGTAGACCGCGACACACCGCGCTCCTACTCCTACTCGTCCCAAGTCCCATGCTCGCCTCTCTCCGCAATAGCTTGCGCCATGCGAATATTCCCTCCCCTCGCGTCCTCTCCTTCTCCTCCACTTCTGTCTCCCGCCAGACATTTGGACAGGAACCCGAGTTCGAGGCGCTGCAGGACATGATCAGCATCGCGGGGGCAGAAAAGGCCGAAAAAGACCTGGCTGCCGGGGGTCGCAAGTCTTTCGCTGGCAACTTGGAAGGTCAGCAAATCGCGTCTCCGATCACCATGTTTGCCCTTGCTTATTCTCCTTAACAGCATCCTCGATAGGTGGGAGACGAGGCAATTTCAAGACCTTCAATATAAATAGCGTACGTCTCCTCCCCATATTTGTATTCTAGACGCGCTCAACACCATCTCTAGACCATCCGACCTCATGAGCTTACATATCAATCACGCGTTGTGAAACCTCCCATTCGTCGCAGACGGATTGAAGTCGCCCCCGAACCAAAAAAGGCTCGTTACAACGACGTCTTCCACCAGCTCGGCATCAACCCCTTGGTCTTCGCCCAAAACCCCGTCATCCTCAATGAGTACATGTCAGAGATGGGCAAGATCTACAGCCGCAGTGTCACTGGCCTCACTGCTAAAACCCAGCGGAAACTGGGTCAGGCTATCCGACGAGCAAAGATGATGGGTGTCACTCCCGTCCTCAGCTCTCATGAACGCGCAGGCAAGGCTGCTAGGCAAGGTCGTAGCAGATGACGCTATCTTCTTTCTTGCTTTCTGATATTTTTATTGCACTCCTCGGCTTCTCAGTGTCTGTAAGAATAGAGATAACGCGAGTCGTTGCTGAGGCTGATATGCTCTGCATATGACTTCAAACTAGTCCTCTCATAGGCTGTCTTCAAATCAGAATCACGTTCTTTTAGCCTTCTTTCCGCCGACTTCGCTGGGCCCCGAATCTAATCCTACCCAAAACCAGTCGACGGGCATCATTAGCTTTATCAATTCACTATTTCGTGATCTCGATTCAAGCAGCCACTAAGCACTAATTTGTGTCTGCTGCACCGCCCAGTGATATCATATACCTTGCTTAGTGCTGGAAGACCGATGGCAAGCGGGCGTGACTGGATGCCGAAATATTCCTGAATATCTCTTGTTGGGATACTTTTGGGGTCATGAGCGGCGAGGAAGCCATCGCAAGGGAAATCCCGGTGGAGAATTGAGGTTACCTCAGCTCGTCCGCCGGGTTCACAACTCCAAGGATGCAGAGAAGTATCTTTGCGCCTGGAAAGGTTCGGCTAAGTTAGCATAGCTGGATAGACCACGTTACCTGGTCGTGTGATGAACGTAGCCTAGACGCACCATTCCCTGCATCACGAATGGAGCACGCCTGTCCATTAATGCATTCGGGTCCTTTACCTGGAATCCCAATTGCCATAACTGACGTGGGTGCAGTGAAGATATATCATCTATAGTACAACTGCAGTGTGCATCAATGGCGCCGTGGTGCCCCATAATTATCCGTATCTATATAGCTATAACTCCGCAAGCAGCATCGTCCCCAGATTCTGTACGACCTGGTCTCCCATAGCCTTCTCGACAGCTTCCTCAAGATGTCGTTTTGGATCTTGCTTTCCCACATGCCTCGTCTTGAGCTGCTCAGGGGTGAGCGTCGACTCTTCTTGAACGGACTTGTTGTACGCTTCTGAGAGTGTGAGCATCGACTGTGCAATTTATTAATAAATTTAGGCAATCTTCTGTTAGTAGATCCGGGGTGCAATTCAGTAACGAAATGGTACCTTAATCGCCTTCTCATTTTCCTCTTTGTGAATATTGAAGTCCCGCAACTTCAGACCTTCTGTCCAATTCCGCTTGTGCAGATTCATGAGCATTGACTGCTCAAGATCCGTCTTGCGGTAGTTCACTGCGATGGAGTAGTAGTGTCGGTTAAGCCCATGAATGAGGGCCTGTATTGACGGCTTATTAATGTGACCAATATTAGATGTCGACTGTCGAGGTTCTCGCCCAGAGATAACGGCATGAGGATTAATAAGACGGAAAGCATCAATAACCACTTTCCCCTTCACTGATTGAATGGGGTCGATGACTACCGCAACAGCGCGGGAATTGAGAGACTCGAAGGACTATCGCGGCGAAAGGGGGAGATGCTTGTCAGAACATTGTGCAATGGAACGCGAAGGCCAGACGAATGACACAAACATACCTGTTGGGTGTTTATATCCACGCTCGACAGCCAGCACCCGAAGCCTGGATGCGAATGATACCAGCCCACCACCATTTCAGGTCTAAACAGCAAGAGAAGCGCTTTGGTCAGGTCACCTGAGAAACGGAGATGATGCAACGAACCTTCCCGTTTGCTTGAGCATATCGATCATTTTCGTCTGGAAAACGTGATCGACAGATTCGACGGTGACAGTGGTACCTGACTGAGGCATGGCGAAGACATCGACCACCTGCACCGTGTATTCGTCCACGAACTCGCCAAGCATGAGACCCATGACCTCCATTGGCACGCCTGCGCGGCCGTGTTTAAGCATCTAGAATGGACACTAAGAACGGGATGCAGTTGAGCGAGGCAGCCGAAAATACCTTGAGGAGGGCCAGAGAGGATATGTGGATAACTTCGCCACTATTGATTCAAGAGGTCAGATTCGCGAGGAAGAAATTTGGACTACAGCGACGCACGTATCGGGAAGGGAACCATCTCCGCGCGCCTGGGGACCTCCAGCGCCGCCCTGCATCATCATGAGTTGTTCTGGATCCATCGCTGAGTGAAAGTAGAAGAAATTGGAGACTGAATGAAGGTGACGCGTCTCTTTGAGGCGTTATTTGCGCGTGGTTGGGTATGTTGTGCAGGGGAATGTGGACGATACACGGAGTGATCGACACGGAATTCTGTTGAATGGACCTGAGTTGGACACTGTCTGACCAAGTTGGGAGCCATCTCACCGAATTACTATCTATCCAAGTTATTAAGAGCCTTATAATACTTTGCTTATCCATCGTTGGCTATGACCAGCGAATTATCCAATGCCCTCAATCCCTACGCCTCCCAGTCCAGAGCACGCAACGTATCTCCCACCTTCCCTCCTCTCCTCCAGCCTCAAGTCCCCCCACTTCCCCAGCAATATGTTCCTCACAGGAGCGAGCTAGAACTTGCCATTTCGGAGCCTGCACCTCTGCCCGTGCCTTCCACACGGTGAGTCGCTTTGTCTGTGCCACCACCACTTGGCTCATGAACATCCAGGACAGTGGCGGCAAGACCTAAGCCTTCTAGTCAAGGCGTCCATGCGGTCCATGAACTCCTTCGCATTGTCTCAGCAACCCGAGAAGCACAGGAGACAGAACGCAAGCGGAGGTTGGAATGGGAGCAGTTGCAAGAGGAGAGGCAGGCCCAGCTCAAGGCAGAGACAGAGAGGGAGATGCTCGAGCTACGCCAAACGATACTTTCCTTGCAGACTACTCTACAGCAAGTCTCTGCGACCAGTTCTGCTTCAATACAGCCTCCTCTCCCTCTGCCTACACCCTCCCTTTCTCAGCTTATGCCGACCTCCTCGGGCCTCTTTACACCACAATCACAATTCAATATGTCTCCTGCACTTCCTGAGCAGAGGGTCCCGCAGCCTGCGTCGCCCATTTCCCCCGTATTGCAGGCTCCAACTTATAGTCAGCAACCAATGTTTATTCAAGGTTCTTCAAGCCAGCCTTTACCTGGCCCTGGTCATCAATCGTACTATGGTAGTCCTGCGGGTATTCAACACCAGTCTCCTCTTCTCCCGGAACACCAACCCTCTCCACACCCTACTCCGACCATCGAACACGGCCCACAGTCTGTGACCCCGTTTCCATCGCCTCAACTTACTTTTATTGAGGTTTCACAGAATGGTAGAGGGGTAGTTCCGCCCGCCAGCAAGAGGAAGAGGGCAAGCGTGCAATCCTCCAGCGACGATGATGACGGAAACAGCTCCTCAAGTAGTTCTGCAGCGTCTGGAAAATACCCATTAAAGCGCGTTAATCATCATGATACACGCGTCCTTACTGTTCAGGTACGAAGGTTACCAGTCACAAGTATTGCCATTTGTATCTTAATGTTCGCCGTTACAACAGCATGCAATGCGTCTACATATACTGCAGAGCATGGATGTGGATACCGACAAAGAACTTCCGGATGGCCATAGAGAAGGCGCTCCCCTCGGAGCTACTGATCCTGTGCGGTTTGTATGGGACAAGACTACCAAACAGTCTGTCCACAATGCCCGTATGAAGTCCCGTATTATTATGGACATCAAGGACAAGCGCAGGTCATATAAACATGTACCGAGCAAGGACTTCGGGAAGAAACAGCTGGATGGTGCCTTCGAGGCAGCATTTACTACATTCAGAGCAAAATTCAAGGCCCAACGTGATGCAACTGCCGCTTTGAATCAGAAAAAGCGCGAGGAGGCCAAAGGTCGAAAGTCAAGACATCTTGCGCGCCGGAAGACTGTATGTTATTCTTCATTTCGTTGCGCGGATATGCACTAATCCCACGTGAATAGAAACTAACAAACCGGGCAGAGGCTCGTCTAAATATCCAGGCTTATGAACACGTAACCTTCGATGGCGCATTGCAGCTTGACTGTATGTCATCAGAGGAATCCGATTTTGAGCTTGATGATCCCTCAACTCCACGTCCCCCGGGTCTTCTGCAGACGCGTGGGTACGCCTGGAGAAGTACCCGCCTAATTCAGTTCTTTTGCACCCTCGACGATGAAGAAAGAGCGGACAAGAGTGGTAAGCCAAAACGGGGGGTGGGCAAGAGGGAACGGTTCGCTGGGCCGCCTAAAGAAGGGTTTTCTCTCCCACCTCAGGGTGTGGCGAGTTGGATGATTAGCAAGCGATGGGTGAAGTCCTCATCGCAAATGCATCCAGATTTGCCGGATGTTCTTCAGAAGCTTGTAGAAGATCCTGCGGGGTTTGACTGGAAAGAGTATCATGAGCTTGGGGAGGAGACAGGGGATGAAGAGGAGCCGCCGACATCACACAACATGCAAAGTTTCGACCCGCTTCATAATTCATTATCGATACCACAGCATCACTATACCACTAGTACATCATCTTTGAACTACGCCTTAGCATAATACTAATGTAGCATGCATTTCGTTTGACCCTTTTCTGAGTTCGCGGCGCTGGCCTTTCGAGTCGTGCTTCCCCGCTTCCCTGACGAGTTTCCAAAATAGGCAACTTCACATCATTCTTGCGAATGTACCACGAAACGCTACCCCGCTCATAACCATAAATCTCTGCGTGAAAAGGTTATGACTTCCGAAGCAAGGGGTATGTAAGGCCATATTACTGTCATGATTCGATGTTTAACGGTTGAACTTTTTGTCATAGAGCCTGCTCGAACTGGAAGCTCTTGTGCGTCACTATAATGATGCATCTCGTATAGCTCACTAATGCATGACTTAAGATCGAGGGAAAGCGAAAGAGTTTATAGAGCTTCATGACCAGGTCCAGGTACGCCCATTGAAAATCGCATGCTTTGGAGATGCTGACCATGAAAGCAGTCCAGCGTAGCACTCCTCGACTCGCTCGAGGCATTCCTCTCGACCTTCCAGAAAGACCTCACCGCAGTGGCTGGGCAAATATCAGAGCTACAGGACAGGAGCAAAGATATTGATAGTAAACTAAAGAGTCGTCGAGTGCGTTCGCCTTCCTTTACAGCGTGGAGCGCTACTCACCAGTACTCGCTGTATTTAGCGAATCGAACGACCGCTGGCGAATCTAGTTTCTGAAGTCACTATTCCACCACATCTCGTCACGCTCATCCTTGATTCTAATGTTGGAGAGCCGTGGATTGAAGGCATTGTTGACTTTGAAAAGCGACTCAACACGTCCAAGTCGCGGAGCCGTGTGAAGGCTGCTAGGGATCTTGGAGAGGTCGCAGAAGGTTTACGAATTGTGGTACGCAGATGATGCACTTATATCTTAACTAATTCGCAAATGAACGGCATTCAGGCTGCAACGAAGCTACGAGCTTTCTTTCTGGCACTATTCCAGCCTATCCGGAGCAGTGTCACAACCAATATGCAAGTCATGCAGACATCGGTGCTCCTGAAGTACAGTCCTCTATTTGGATTCCTTCAGCGGCAAGCTGTAGGCGTGGCGAATGAGGTTCAACGATCTTATACTGGTGCTGCACGGTTATATTATGAGACTGGGTTCCGAAGATATACTCGGAGTCTCGGCTGGATCAAGGTATGCATTAGTGAGGAAGCTGTATATCTGACCTCTAACCCGAAATTTATAGGCTCGCACACACGAGAAGTTTGAGACAATTGTAGCGGGTGAAAGGGAGAGCGACTGGCAGTTCGACATGGAGCGAATGCAGCATGCCAAGATTGACGGACCTGGTGTAACGTTAGGGTATATGGCAGATGACAAAGCTCACGTAAGAGCTCATCGCTACCCTCTACTATGTTTGTTGACTCCAGCGCTAGAAAGAACCGGTAGAGGCGCTCCTGCGGTCCATTTTTCTCGTTTTCATGGATAACGCGACTGCCGAATATAGCTTCGTGTCGAGCTTCTTCTCTGCACAGTCGTCGGTTCCGACAGTAGAACATACTAATGGGATGGTTTCTCCCACGTCGTTATTATCACCAGCCCCCGACACCGGCATGTTCGCAGAAGCACGGTCACAAGCAGGCTCCGACTACGGTGGTCTGCGTTATACGCCAGGTAACACGGCTGGCTCTGGTACCTTCGTTGTTCCTGGTACTTCGAAGGAAGAGCAAGCAACGATCGATGCTCTATGGAAGCAGATATTTGATCCCGTTCTGGAGTATTGTCAGGTATGATTTTCGAGACCGCTGATTTCATGGCTGACTCCTAGCATAGAATTTTGTGCGTTCTGTTTTGGAACCAATGCCGCCGGTCGTTCCACTCCTTACCATGATTCGGCTCACGGAAGATGTAGGCACAGAAGTGCAGAAACGACGTTGCCCTCCAGCAGAGACATATATCTTCACTCTTCGATTGCAAATGTGGCCAGTATTCCAGAAAGCTGCTACAGACCATGTGGAGGCATTGAAGAAGCTCGCAGAAGGCACTAGTTCTGGTTACTTCAGCCGGTCATCTATAATAACCGATGCCATTGTGGCAAATGTAAGTCTTTACTGTGGAACTTCAATACGGTTATTCATGACATGCTATAGATGTGCAAACGATATGTCACCATTTTCAACTCATTCGTGTTCTTGACGGAACATGAGGAGGAAACTATGATTTTTTCAAAGTCAGTGTATCCAACAAAGCCATTTGCTCCTATTCTGATTCTCAGTGCCATCTAGTCTACTCAGATTGCGACAAGAACTCGTAAAGCTTATTTCGCGGCATACAAGCCAGATCGGTGATACTGTCCGTCAGGCCACGGCTCAGTCAACGATTTACGAACTTCTCCTTCAGCAACTGAGCGTAAGTAACATTTACGTGTATTTTGTGCTTTTAGTATTTAATTTCATCCTCATGGTTATCCAGAAGGGGACTCATCATACCGCTCATCCGAAATCTCAGCAGGAGATTGCGTATTGGGCCAATTTAGAAGAGGAGGCACGAAGGAAGATATTATCCGCGGGACACTCAAGACCTGGGCGATAACAGTAGACGTCTCCAGTGTGGATAACACAGACTTTGACCTATATATATACTTTCTTCATACCCAACATAATTACACTGACTCTGTCAGGCAGTAGCTTTGTATGATCCTGGACTCTTCAAAAAGGATATCAATATACATAGCGTATAATATATCTGGAATTTCTTCCACGTTAAGTGGTTTACAGATTAGGGTACAGAAAGAATGTTGCAAATGCTTGACAGGAATTACAAAGAGATTGGCAATATTTACTGGGGATATCTGGCACAACGCGTATGGCCTTGTGGGCAGACGCGTTGAATATTTTGAACATTGAACATTGTATCTGCAGGCATTTTTGTTGAACCCTCTATATATATTTTTTCACTTATCCGCTTCGGCAATGTGCATGTTGTCAAGCGATTCAGACTCCAGCGATTCGGATATCTGTTGAACTACAAAGATGGGATTCGAAATGGAAGCTGCAGGAGTATGCCAACATATGGTAAAGCTGTTATAACCCAGCTATCTGGTTGTCTCCATTTAATGGTTCGGGCGAAGAGAAAAGGCGTAGAATGAGAGAATGTGATATGATGATACGGTGCAAGGAGATGCGCTCTCTGAGAGTAGGTGCTGCATAAAAAAACAACCAAACAATATGCTTGAATATGGCATGAGATAGGTCTTGGTTACATTGTGATCGAGTAAGCATCATTTAAACAATCATCGTAGATTATTGCTGGGGATGTGGGTCCTGAAAGACGAGCAAACAGCGGTGAAGTTATTCGAAAAAGTCGCCTTCCTCATCTGTGGCATCAGTATCATCATCACTAGATTGCATTCCTGGCGCCGGAGCTGCCCTCTTGCAATACTATTTATGCTTTGGCCAGTCCTATCTACATGTCAAGCAGGAGTTTCGATCGGGCATCCGATAAGTACTACAACATACCTTGGTCTGACATTCGCTGCTGCAGTAACGAAGCTTCTGCCAATAACTGCAAGAACCTGCGTAGCCATAAAGATATGTCCTATTTTTCGGCCGGATATCACAGTATGCGCAACGGCGAGACTTTGGCGGCTATATCCCCTTTTCCTCGAGGAACTGCGCATAAAATCTTCAGGATCTGGAAATTATTTTTTCATTGGCTCGTTGCGGTTCATCTCCAATCCGAATCCGTTAAAAATGCCCTTTAGCGAGTCTGAATGGGATTCGGACGGCTACTACGAAACTATTTCTGAATCCGAGGAGTCGTCGCCGAATATTGCAGCTGAGCGAGACGATAGCGAACCCGTGAGTTTTCTCAGGAGATAATGGACAGTCAGTAGATAGTTGAATTTGATACATGGACGATTTGGACATCTAGACTCGGTGGTGTTGGTGTTATTTATGGCCGTTGATGTATGCCTACTTCAGCCTGCCTCAACTAACCCTAGCTAACCCTAGCTTCGCCCACTCTGTTCAACTTAAGCACCTGGACAATTTCAACCTTACCATTCTTATACTCCCTCAAAACCCAACACGTCTAGCGATTCTTCAAAATGGCTGTCTCCCATCCGCAAGATCCACCGGCAACATCGTCAACACAACCAATTATGGTGCCGCCAATGACCCCAGACGAAGAAGGTGCTCATCTCCCTGGCCTCTTCCTGGAAGAGTGGCTGAACTTGGACTAATAGAAGATTCTAACAGATCAGATCATTCATACCCGCATCACGAACGATGACCGTCCTCTGCGCCGAGTCATTAAAAAGTTCCACAATTATACCTCCGTCGCTCATGACCCGATTGTACCTGCAACTGGGCCTTCCGCTAGTTCTACTGAAGACGCAAGAGAGGCATTCTTAGTCGAAGTCGCGTCTTTTCAGCTATCATTGAAGAAGAGCGTTATGATTTGCGAAGCAGAAGCTAGGCAGGTGGAGGAGTATCAGAGAGAACGGCAAAGAATTGGTGTGTACCAGTCGCCTTTGTAATTTACCGTTTACTCATTGTATAGCAGACGAGGAACACGAAACACTGAGAGCACAGATTGAAGAGCTCAAAATTGCTTTGGAGCATGCTCAAATGCTACGACGGCGGAAAATCGAATACGATCTCGTTGCGGAAAAAGTCAATACCTTACCCAGCAGGGAAGAACTGGAACAGTAAGTCCTCTGTATTATCGTGAATTCCATGTGAGGTTTACATGGCATTTTCAAGGTCAATTCAGTCACTGGAGAACGACATGGAAGCTATTCGCACCGAGCACGAGACTCAAAATCGAACAATTCATGGCCAAAAGTCTGCTTTGGACGGGATTATTTCCGAACTGGCTTCATTACGGTTTATGGGCAAGGAGCCCGACGTTACCCTATCTGCTACTACATCACCAAGAGCGACCCCTGTGCCAGACGTTAGCGCAGCAACAACAGCAGAAGGGACTGCAGAGGGAAGTACGGCTCATAGTGCAGGTAGTGTGGCGCGCACTGAGGAAAGAGAAGATGGCGAAGATGATAAGCCCATAATCGAATCTGCGCCCGAGACAGCTCCAAGCGAGGGCGCGATTGAAGATGATATAGAGATGGGAGAAGTGGAAGAAGACCCGAGGGATAAAACGAAGAAGAAGGTGAGGGAGGACCTGGAAGAAGGAGAAGCAAGCGACGCTAGCAGCGAACTGTCAGATCCCCCAGAAGATTGATAAATTCCACTTTCTCTGACTTCCAGTATTGTATATCATGTTTTTATTCGTGTCTGTGTGCTACATCGAAGCTCATAAAATCTCTCGCACAAAGCACATCACCCCCATATTCCCTAGCTGCCAAATTACCGATGGCATCCATTATTTTCAAGCTTTCTTCGCTCTCATCACCTGGATATCTGGCCGAAAAATGGTTAAGCACTAGCTTCCGTGCTCCAATACGCTTTGCGAAGGCTCCAGCCATTTGAGGCGTAGAATGTCCCCTCGACTTAGCTGTTTGCTCTATGATTTCGTACGTATCGGTCGCCTTTGTGTTTTCCATAATCCCAGGAAGATGTGCGTTCGTAGCTTCGTGAATTAGCAAGTCTGCATCTTCGGCCAATGGGATGATGGGTGAAGGGTCGTAAGTATCACCTAGAATAACGAGCTTCCGACCTCTCCTACGAGGTGGCCCCTCCAGAATAGTTCCATCAGCGAGCGTGACGCTTTGCCCTTGCTGCAGCTGGCGCATTACTGACATGGGTGTATTGGTCCGCTTGATGCTAGGTATATATTTCTTCGGGTCGATTTTACCAGGGATAGGTGCCTCTGTTACCGCAAAGCCAACACATGGTACGGAATGCAAGATCGGCGCTGCGGAAACAGAGACAATGTCGTCCTTAAATATGTCTATCCATACACCATTAACTTGTGGTATATTTCGGCCCTCTTGGGATTCAAAAGGGAGTGGAGGAAAGGTCGTAAAGTCTCCTTCTGGCGGGTCAGAGGGTGATCGGAGTTCATGAACAACGTATGAGCCTCCGAGAACGGTGTGGGTGTATGCAAATCCATTTCGGACGTATGCACGAGTCCCAAGTGGTCCATAGATTTCGAGAGCCTAAAGACGCAATAAATAAGACGCTGGAGGATACACGGCTGTACCATGGCACAAACTGGTTTATCGGAGTCGACCTGAAGGCGGGGATCGTCTGCTCCCTCTGCAGTACCACCAGCACCATTCATAGAGCTCGCCAGTAAGAGTAAAAGCCCGAATATATGATCACCTCTCAGGGAAATAATGCTCAGCATATAATAGGCGTAACCCAACATCCGCAATTCACCATGGGTATGGGTAATAAATATTTTCTCAATTTTCCCCATCTTCACCGTACTTTTTTGTATCTGATGCTGAGTAGCTTCCCCACAGTCAAAGAGCCAGACATCTCCACCGAGCCGCAATGCGAGAGAGGAGTGATTTCGCGTTGGCGATGGCTGAGCAGAAGCTGTGCCGAGAAAAGTGACATTCAAGGATGTAATTGGAGGTCTTGTCGATGCTTCCATGATCGTGAAAGCATCCGCATGAAAACGCGAGGAAGAAATGAACCCGAATTGGGCCTTGGGCTGCTTGTTATAGATTGTTCGAAGACATAATACAGCAAATTGAAGCATATGAGTCAGAACGTGCAAGTTTCGAAGCTCGAATCACGATTCGATCATTCGGATCAAACAGTCACGCACTGTGCCTTACGCGGAACCGGGTCACTTAAGCCTAAATCGACAGTTTCTTGCAACGCGCCGGTAGACTGCCGTAGAAAATCGTATATATCAAAATAATAGCTTTTATCATTCTAAAAGTAGTGTTTAATGGTTTTAGACTCGTAGTATATGTTATGAATATTTTGGAGAAATTCAGCACCACACTAGGAAACGGGTCACGGCGTTTTGGCACAGGAATTTGCCGACGCAACCCGACTCCGACTCTCGACTCAAAATCCAACAAGATAACTCGTTGAACTTGGCACTTCAGAATGGCACTTACAGCAGAGAAGCTGTACAGGAAGCTGGAATTCTTGGCTGCCGCTTCGTCTCTTGAACAATCTCTCTTCTGTTGGACAAACCCTCGCGAAGACTGCCGTTACCTATTGGACGCAAACTTAAAGATGTAAATATTGGACATACTTTCATGCCCTCGCTGTGTATGCTCGAAGACTGATTTAAGCAGATGGAAATCCTGACACCAAAAATCCTGTCTCTCGTTCTCCAAGATATCCACGACCGCAGATCTCTCCGGAATGTCTGCCTAGCAGGAAACTATATTCACCTGTCTATCGCGAAACCTCTTATGTTACGGGACGTTGAATAGAAATGGAAGGCGTCACTTCTCGCTCTTAAGGAGGAAAACATATATGAGGCCAAGTTTCTCGCGTTCTGCTCAGATGCAGCTAGGATGGAGGCAGTCCGATGTCTACGCTTCACTATATACGGCGACTTCGATAGTCACGTAGGACTTTTCACCCATGTCTTTCAAACTACGCTCCCCAAATTCACCAATGTAACTCACGTCGATATAAATCCCCTTGGAGTTTCACATGCTGTTTGGCCTAAATAGCAGTTATGATGAATGTCTTAAAGACTAGGAGGTCTAGAAGTCAGGTATCATGGATCCTGGAGGCAGAAGGCGTAGTATTCAGGAACCTTTAGGCTCGACACATGATGTGCATTGTATATATGCTAAATTTCCCAAGAACGAATGACACAATCAAGTAGTAAGCATGGAGGCCCTAAAACAGTTATTCGAGAGTGCCGACGTCTCAGGTACGGTTACGGGTTCGGTACCTGTGAAGCAGTAGCTGGCCGTGGTATCGTCGGCATAAAAGATCGACTGTCGAAGAAAAGGTCAGAAGCAAAGCAAAGGCCATGCACTATCAAGACCTACCGATTGAGCACCAGACCCTTTAGTGCTCGAATCTCCCTCTTCATGTCCTCTTCCACAGGATTATCCATCTTACTACCGGGTAAGCCGAGCCTACTTGGAGGTGGACGGTATGGAAGGTACACTTGCGTGCTAATATACCCCGTGAAGTCTGACAGCGACTGAAGAGTGTGTTGGAAGGGGCTTGTCTTGGTCTTCGGCACCCTCGGAAGAGAAGCAGAAAGTTCATCGAGAGACTTAACCAGTGAAGAAGGAACAATCGCCTCAGGGGCGGTATATGCCCAACGTGTCGGTGTTGGAGGTGTTTGCGCCATTTCCACAGGAGCATTCGGGGATGGTAGCGGTGGTTCGCCTGTAAACAATGGGCATGTGGAAAGAATTTCCCATGTTGTTTGCTATATTGAAATCAATACACGAGCATATTATACTACTGGGACAGAGAGTACTCACCTCGAACGTCCGTCCATCTTCAGACACTAACCAAGGAATCTGGCCCTCCAAATATCGAAATAGATCTTCTGAGGTGGGTTTGGCGTCTGTTGCTTCTTTCCCCTTTCCGAAGTCTGCAATCCCACATCGGAGCAATGTGATTGGTGGTATTGTGCTGAAGTTCGGCTTCTCGTCTCCCAGCGTCTGTAGAATTTCTGATACAGAGCTGCATGTAGAGAATTTAGTAGGTTCTTTATATGGTTCTGCGTGAGGAAGAATTGACAGGGATTCGGCTTGAGACTCCTTCAGTGAAGCAAGAGAGGTGGTGAGTTTCCTTAACAGAGATAGGTGGTGGGTCTTGAGTGAATGTCGCGCGAGCGAGCTTTGGGAAATGCGAGGGAGAAGGATGCGCTATAGGGTGGATGATCAGCTGAAAGTCATAAGAAACAAAAATGACTTGCGTAGTATATGAAAATAAGGGCAGCAGAACCACCTGCTATCCATGAGAAGAGACGCGCCAGTCCCAACAGAAGATTTGGAAGATTCGAAGGAAGAGGCTGCGGATATGTCCTTGGTGGAATAGCCGGTATTTGGGGAGGCTAATGGACTTATTTAACGTTTGGAACATGGTAGGTTCTAGCATACTCACCACTTCTTGGAGTAGAGCGTTAATTTCTAATTCGTTCAGACCTTTCTCTATAAGAAAGCGTCGTTTAGCCTCTACATCTTGGTATCGTATTTGTGGAGACTGAAGGAATGAGCGAGCTCTGGAGAGCAATTCTGGCCGTGACTCGGGCAAGGGAAAATCAAGAGCGCTAGACGCAGTAGGGTTTGCTTCGCGTGACTGTAGCTCAGCTGATTCTGTATCGAGGCTTTTGGACGGATCCGGTGGTGGTTCTAATGGCTTAGAGGAGTTCGACGTTGAGTCAAGAGGTTTGGAAGCGTCGGACGTTTCGTTTGGTGTGTCTTTGGACATGGTTGTTGTGGCAATGGATACTGTACTGGAAGGAAAGATCAGATAGACGAGAAATAACGGGCAGAATAAGAGCATACCTCAAAAATAATATGAAAAGTCGTACTGCGGTAAGTTTTCCTAGCCAATTTCTAGTAGTTCAGATCTCTAGTGGTGGATGGGTGGAGGTGCGGTCAGCTGTAATAAGCCAAGCTCGCGCCTACGGGAATGTGATTGCCGGCAACGTGACCCAGTATCTGGTAGTCGGGCCGGACAGACCGGTGTGATAATTGTACCAGCAACAGTTACACTATCAATGTTAACTTGAACGTTTACGTCCCTTCCGAATCCACAAGCCTTTCATTATTTGTTTTTAGCGTTTTTAACTGTTCGAACAACCAAGGATACTTCTCGAAAATCTATGGCGAGCTTACCACCTCTAAATAGATGCTTCCGCCGACTCACAGGCTGTCACTGGACTCACGTACTGCACTACTTGTGCATGTGCAACTGCTGAGAAAAGATCATTCCCGTTGGATAGAAAGAAGCTAAAGTCACGATGCTACTGATGAACCGTGAACTTGCGTACATTTCAGATCATCAAGGTTGACTTCGGAGGTCTCTACTACTGACCATGATCTTTCTGGTAGTTCTCAAGGCCATCGCAGCTTTCAGCCTCGTAGCGGCCCAACTCCATCCCAAGAAACCAGCCCAGTACCAAGCATTGCCTCTGCTTAGAGACCGGGCACGCATTCAGGATGCTTGGACAGCGGAAAGGATCTCTCACATTCCTTCCTTGCTTAAGAAGTATGGCGTAGACGCGTGGTTGGTAAGTGGGTTTTTCTATGCCATCCATTCAGTGAACGAACGTTTCTTCGTAGATGAGCCAGCGTGAGCACGCAGAGGATGTAATCTGGTGGTCAATTAAGAATGCAACGTTATTTGATGCGCACAGGAGGACTGTGGTCTTGTTTCATGCAAATCAGTCGTCTTTGGCAGGTCAGCCCAACCCGCTCGTATGGGTTGATAATACTGGGCAAGTTTGGCCCGAGCTCCGTGCGACTCTTGAGACCTTTCAACCGGAACGTATTGTGCTCAATACAGATCGTGAAATCCCCTTTGGTGCTGGATTGCATGCGGGAGAATTAGCTGTTATTGCAGAAGGGCTCGGCGAACACTGGATGGACAGAACAGTCAATGTCCCTATGGTCGGCGTGGAATATGTCGCCAGCAGGGTTGCCGGACAGCTGGAATACTACGAAAAATTGCAGGAGACTACGTGGGCGATGATTGAGGAAGGTTTCTCGCACAAAATCATCGAAATCGGTGTGACTACGACAGATGTAAGTGCCATGTTATACGTTGGTCTGTCACTGTCGTTGACTTCGGAGAAGGATCTGGAATGGTGGTTCCGTGAGAAAATGCAAGAACAGAATGTATCTACCTGGAATCATCCTAGCATTTCGGTCCTCGATGAGGCATCGTACCCAGGTTGGGAGGGGTCCGATGATACAATTCAGGATGGCGACATTCTGCACATTGATTTTGGGATAACGGCGATGGGACTTAACACAGACACGCAGCACATGGCATATGTCCTGAAGACAGGAGGACTGACTCTAGAGACGGATGCACCTGAAAGCTTAAAAGAAGGGTTAAAGAAGAGCAATAGAATGCAGGATATAGTCTTGGAAAACATGCGACCAGGGCTCACTGGAAATCAAGTGCTGAGAAAGTGCTTGGACCAGATGAAGCTGGAGGGCATCGAGGGTCAGATATTCTCCCACCCGATAGGTGACTGGGGACATGACGCTGGAGCAGTGATAGGTGTGTTTTTGCGAAGATCGAACAAGGAACAAAAACTAAACATCATGACTGTCAGGCCTTCTGAATTATCCTGAATTTGAACCTATCATGGGAGAACTGAAAATCCTCCCTAACACCTACTACAGCATTGAACTATACGCGTATCATTTCATTCCAGAACGCAACGAAACCATTAGGTTTCGACAGGAAGAAGATGCCCATTGGGTGGAGGAGACAGGAACGTGGCAGTTCGTTAGGGGGCGACAGGAGAAGTTCCATCTTATAGATGGCAGGAAAAGAGAATCCAGGATGTTCACCGTCCAGGATCCTTGAAAGATCCCTAAGTACTCCAAATGCACTTATGATGAATCGAGAAGGCAATTAAATTAATGCATTGCTTTCAGTGAATGCAAAGAGAGTATGAAAGATGCAAGAACTATAAAACATGTAAAAACTGCCTGAAAAGCCAGTCCAACGAAGCGAAAAGTTGTTTAAAACATATTGGCTAGTTTGCTAGCAGCTTCTCTGGGATCTAATCTTGGCCTGGTCGGTTGTACACGAACGGACTGAGCTAGCTGGTGTGGCTTGATCTGGCCAAGGGGATCCAATGGGTTGCTCTGATGTGCCTGACCGTTCATGCCCGGGGAAGCAGCTTCGTGGAGAGGTGAAGACATTGCTCCTGGGTAAGAATCACTGCGGAGAGGGTCGAATGGTGTATTAGAAGGTCCGCGAATAGTGCTTGCAGATGATGACATGCCAGGCAAGGGAGCTGCGAGGGGAGAAGATGTCGGTTTAATGAACATGGATTTTGTTCCATCGACGAAGCGCCCGCCGAGAGGGGGCTCGTCTACAGCTGGCCTTGGTGAAGAGAACTGGCCGGGACCCGGAGACGACGGGCCAGCACCTGGAGACTGAGGAGGAAGAGATTGTCTCGGCAGAGTGCGAGGGGATGGAGAATAGAGACCCTGGCGAGACGCAAATGATTGTGTAGACGATGTCGCCGATAACGGCTCTGTCCGCTGCACCGGAGTTTGAGGAGACTGTGGATAAGGAGCAGACAGCGGTCCGTGAGATGAAGGCCCTTGAGGCGGTAGCCTCTGAGAAGGGTGTTGCTGCCCGGATGGTACGGCAGTGTGAGGAGGAGTTGGCAAATCAGGTGGTGGTCGATTGAAGCCATTACCCAACGGGGCCGAAGGAGCTGGTTGAGGCTGAGGACGTTCTGAAAAGTCTTCCAATGGTGGTATTATGGAGGGTTTGGGTGGACCAGTCGATGAAGGTAGAACCCTCTTCGCGGCATTACTTACGTCGACTCTGAGCGCCTCCAGCTCACGAAGCAATTGCCTCTCGTACATAATAGACGAGCGGGCATGTTCAATGAGCGCAGTTGTGATGTCGTCATTGGCATATCTGTTGTGCGTCTCAAGAGCTTGGTGCAGATTATGGGATATACCTTCAGCTCGCTTGGCCAATAGTTGCTCGTAGCGATTAGCCTGTGCTCAATGTATTAGAGATAAACTTATGCACAGTAGTGATGACAGACATACCTCTTCCATATCCTCCAAGGCTTCGTCCACACGATCAGGGCGTATATTAGAACTTGCTTTTAATCTTTCGATATGCCTTCTCTTCGAAATAGTAGTCTTAACGGCAGTCTGGTATTCTTCAAGAACCCCAGTACGCATCTGCAATGTCTCCTTGGCAGATCTGGCGTTCATTCCTTGGTAGCCCAAGGAGTCTCCAAGAATCACACATTCACTAATTGCCTGTGCATGGTCCAAATCTGCGATGCTGTGCCATGTCCTGCCAATTTTTCTCAACGCATTTCCAAGCGGAGGATGGGCTTCGGTAGTTGCGACATTGATGAGCTTATTTCCCATCTCTGCATGCGCAGTTGCAAGTGCTGGACAAAAGTTCAGAGTATAAATAATACAGAATGAAAAAAACACTGACCTTTTCGGGTAATAGCAAGCTTATCTACTGCTTTGGCAGTATCAAAGAACTGGCCTTCCAATTTCGTCAACTCGAAGCGAGCTCGCTGCAACTCCTCATCCTCGTCAGGCACCCCACGTCGTATAAGACCAAACCCAGAAGATGTCTTCTTCCGAGGTCGCGGCGTAGGCTGGTATCCGAAGTCGCTCTCGATGAAAGACCGCACATCCTCGTCGTGCAGGAGGATGGGGTCCTCGCACACTCGCGTAATCCACCGCTGCAGCATGATCTTCACGAGACGATCATCCTCCTCGTCAGTAGGTGCAGATGTCTGGGCAAGCGGAAGAGCAGGGACTATGGTCTGTGGATTGCTGTTGACAATAGACTCGTAGAACTGTTGGAATTCCAGATAGGAACGTGACACGTTTCGATATGTAGTTCCTGTGAAGTTCGGGAGATTGGTCTGGAATAAAACAACGTCAGTAGGTATACAATGTCCTCTGGATAAAGCTATTTCCTACCTGCGCGTCAAGTTTTACGAGAATATCTCGTCTGTTCCTATCTAGACCCGTAATGCGTACTCTGAGGTACGGCTCTGGCTTCTCAAATTTGGTACCGTTGGAGCCAACAGTTTCGCGAGGCGAGATAAGACCGGCATCGGGCTGCCCATATATCTGGGGCTCCTTTCCGTAAAGCCCTGGAGAAGGGCCCTTGTCCGGTGTTGGGGGTATAGAGCCGTTGGGGGAGGCCGCCCGGCGGAGGTTAGGGATAGGAGAGTTAGGGGTGTGAGGGGTGGTTGGCCATGGAGGAGCGTTGAAGCCGTTGTCAGAAGCAAACGGAGAGGTCGTTGAGCTCAGAGGGTCGAACATGGATGGTTGGGGTCTGTACACCGACTGGAGCTCGTACGAGGGCGTGGACGACACCGCATATGGTGGCAAGCCCAGGCATATGTTTACGTAAGATGCTAATTTCTATCACTGCCGTCTTCGCTTAAAATAGCTTGGCCACCAATAATAACATCTCTGCAGCACCCGCAGCACCGTTTCGACACAAATATCCTGCTGCGCGTTTGTCTTGAATATTCACACAATATAAAATGTATGCCAGCAATAATAAATGGAACAAGGCGTATAATCCACATCTCAAAGCAACAAAAGCATACGTAGATATAGCCGCAGAGTCCGGAGAGAAGAATCCATATATAAGCAGAACGGAACGATGAGCCGGTAGAACGGCTGTATCAAGGCGCGGTGCAGTCTGGTATCGTAATATCCTTGAGTTTCCGGCTACGGCGTTCATCAGCAACTTTGTCAGGGCTCAGGAAGGAGAGACGCTTACTCTGCAGTGAATAGACCCCACCAGCCCTATGTAATATATCCAAGTCAGCAAAAGGAGGTTTACATGAGTTCATGACTGATAGTTCTACCTCGACACCTCCAAATTGCAGGTCCTGAAAAGACGGAGAAAGTCAGAGGAGTGCTTAGAAAGCTGAGATACGTTTGATACATACCTTCCACTCCTCATCAAAAAACTGCGAGAAAAAAATCAATAAACATGGATGTTAATACAATCCTAGGAAAACCTACCTCAAAGTAGAAATAGGGAACACCATTTGTATTTGCTTGACAAACAAAAGTGTCAAGGAAAATCTGCACTGCACATTAGCGATGCGACTCATTGAACAATTTTCATTTACCTGGAGATTTGCAACCGAGGCATCCGACCCGCCATTATTCGCATTTCCGAGATCAGACGATGCCTAAATAAAATGAGAATGAGCCTACAGGCATAAAATATAAGAACTTACTGATGGCCATCCGGTTTCCGCGATATACATCTTGGGCTAAAGAAACTTGAATAGGGGAGCTTATATCAAAAATTATAAACGTGCTGACTTTATTGGCTAACGCAGCGGCAGGTTTCACATTCGTCTCCTCGAAGAACTTGTTTACCCAGGTTGAGGCATCTTCCACAGTCGTGTTCGCAAACCATGCATGCACATTGGACAACTGTGCGAACGTATAATTAAGTGGCTCACACAGAAGCAAAACAAAAAACAAAAAAAAAACACACTCCATAATCAACAGCAGCGAGGACCTCGTTGTTAAAGAAACTTCCTGCGTCGGAGTTACCAACTGGGATGGTCTTGCTCAATTTCATGTCAGTGAGCATGGATCGAGTATCTTCGATATATTCCAGAAGAATTGCAGCGCCTAAGTCAAGTGTTAACAAGTCATTAAATGGATAAATTACTCAGAAGAGTTACCTGCTGCAGCAATGGCACCATTCGCGTCCAGAGAGTCGCGCCCAGTCACGTAGCTAAGTCATTTAGTAAGTGCATCGGTGCGAAAAGTAAGAGAAATGCTCTGTACTTAAGCATGAATTCATTCCCAACGGTGATTCCACCAATATGATCGGTACCGTAAGTTAGTATGGCTTCCTTGATCGTTTCGCGTTGCCTTTCATACACAGTATGGTCATCTGCGACGACGTAGTTCCCTAGGAATACCTCCATCTCGACTTTGGTTTGTTTGATTGCTTCAAGCTAAATGCAAATAAATCTTCCGTTTATGTCAATATGCAAGAAACCATACGTACAACAAGGGCGGATTGATTGCAATCTGCGCCATAAAGACGAACGCGGGTGGTTAATTGAGAAAGAAGCTATAAGGGATGAGTGGATTGGACGGAGAGAATAAGTATCCACATACTTGAATATCCTTAATAACGTGTTCTACACATGGCCCACATTAGAGAAGGTATCAGGAATGGGACAGGTTTTAGTACCGAGTGAATTGCCACAGTCTGGCATTAAAGAACCTTCAGGGGTATATGCCATGCCATAAAATGATTTGTGGAGTTTCGAATTCTTGGTGAAAACGCTGGGGTCGGAGGATAAGCTCGAGCTCGAGCTCGACGTTGACTGGTTCTTCTTCTTTATAACAATGCCCACAGTTACGCCAATGGCAATGAGGACTATGACACCGATGATAGTGCCAATAACCTAGACATCCACGCATAGCTATTAATGTTTACTCCCATAAAACAAGGCAGAGTGAGGCTCACAATCCGCTTTGACCGTCGTTGGCGGGCCTTCTGCTTCTCCAAGGCTATTGACATGCCTCCCAGCGATTGATAGTCCGGCATAGTGTTGAAATGAAGCTAGAGGGGAGAAACAGAAATGAAAAGAATGACGATAGTTTGACAGCAACGGGAAGGAGGTGGAGGGTGTTGTAACTTGGGGAGGCGAGTCAGAGAGTGTGTTACTGGGAACGGAACCATTGCCCAGATGTGGCGGCCACTACCAGGTGATGCGACAAGAAGAAGTGCACGTCTTGGCGGGATTGGCAGACATGCTTGGCAGCCTGTAGAATATCTCATCCAGCCTCACGGCAACCATGCGAAGCTAGAATATACACACCTCAAAGATACTAGATTTCGTTCGTCGGAAGAACATGTTCTTGTCGAGTCGTTCATACGGTCGCTGGGGGACGCAGCAGGAGCAGAATGTGTGCAAAGCAGTAAGCCTCTGAATAACTGGGCCTACATCATGCATATGCAGATCGCCAGCCGCTCAGCACCAAGGGCATGATATTGATGACTACGTGACGCTTGGTCCTTCATTCCCGACTATCTGAAAATTGAAATAGCTGTGACTTGTCCCAGTCGGAGCGAGTCGGCCTCTAATGAAGGGCCATCGATATCGCTTACGGAGAGAGATCGCCAAATAGCTTTATGGAAAACCTTTGTTAACAAGTTATTGACGTATCCGAGACTTCGAAGACGAGTAGATCAGGATCCTCGTGTAGATAAGAATTATTTTACTGACTTTCGCGCGTTTCGGCACTGCTTGTGCGTTTGGAGATAGACTGGACTTGCAGGTTCATGCCTCTGGAGATATCTATACTTAGAAAGAACGAAGGACTCGGATGCAGAACTGAAAAAAGTGTCCAGATCTTGCGGTATAGAGTTATGATGTGGCAGTTTGGATTCAACGTCCAAAAGTTAAAAAGACGCGTCGAAAGTTATTTTTAGAGATGTGTAAATCAATATAGTGTTCCAGTTGTACAAAGTATTATAAGTGCTGGCAGCTCTACTTATGTTCCACAAAAAAAGAAAACGGTATGGGTACATATGATATTTCTTAGATATCAATAAACAGGGGCTTCCGGCTCCTCCATCCACAACGGCAACATGTGTCCCATCCGCAAGACCTTTGTCCGCAGATACTTGTCGAGATCTTCCCCGTAGACAGCATTACCACCAATGAGCGTGGCACCTGCGATCCTCTCATCCTCCTCTGGTATCACTACTTCCACGTGTGCGTCCACTGTCCTCAACGCGGTGGCCTCCGCTTTTTGGTGCCGATGTTGCCAACTCCTGGGAATCATGGGTACGCGTTCCACGATGCGGATACCTTCCTTCTGAAGCGCTTCGACCTTGTCCGGGTTGTTGGTTAAAACACGGACACCCTCTCCTCGTTCCGATCCGAGTCCAAGGTCACGGAGGATGGCACCCGCAATCTCGTAACCGCGTTCATCCGCCTTATGTCCGAGCATCAGGTTCGCAGTCACGGTGTCGTGTCCTAGATCCTGCAAGTTGTACGCGCGAATTTTGGAGAGAAGACCGATCCCACGACCTTCCTGGCGAAGATAGATGACGGCACCCCGCCCCGGTATGGTTGTGGATGGGGAGAGAGAAGACGTTGATGGAATAACGATAGGCTGGGAAATCTGGCGAATGGCCTCATCCAGCTGCTCGCCACAGTCGCAGCGCATGCTTCCAATGGTCTCCCCAGTAAAGCATTCGGAATGAATGCGGATAAGTGGTGACGGAATACTATCCGTTACATTACCGGGTGTAGCTCTCGGTGCTGATGGTGTTGACGCGTGCTGTGAAGACGCAGAGAGCCGCCCAATGTAGGCGCCACGGGTGATACGGTCCATCTCGGTCTCGTCTCCACTCCAGATCTGGTCCAGTGAGCGTGACCGTATAGGAGCTGCTGGAATAGAGGTGGAGGTAGTGGAGGTTTCGGAATACTGTGCGGGGTCGATAACGATAGCGAGATGCTCCTTGTTGTCACGATTGTTGTGATATAGATGAAGGAAAGCGGGCCCATGTGGAGTGGGTATTCGCGTGCGAGCCATGCATTTCACCTCAACGGGTGATAGCGTGGGCTTGGGAGGGGAGATGGATTCGGGATTCGATGATGTCTTTGACCGGGGCTTTCCCTCGGAAAGAACAGGATTTCCTGGGGAAACCAAGGACGCCCTCCTTCTCTTAGGGGGTAGTGGGAGATTGTCCGCCGTCTTTAGCGGATCGGTCTCACGGGGTTGGTCATTCTCCTTGCCCCCGTCACTTTCGGGGACGACTCCTTGCAGTCGTTGCCTGCGAGGAGCTTGCCTGCTCACATAAGTGAGGCGTTTGCGCTCAGGCTTGTTTGAAGCGTCCTCGCCAGTCCATTTCGTCCAGTCGTACGATCCCTCGGCCTGGGGCATCATAACACCGGGGAAGAAGTCATGGTGGTAGTGGTTGCGGGTCACATGCGGCCCTGAAGCAGCAGCAGCCGCAATGAGCAGCGGATCGAGGGCTGCATCGCGTCGTGCGAAAGCAGCTTTCGGAGTGGGAGGTATGGGGGCAGTGAGGAGGTCGAGCAGGGCGGCATCGTCGGGAGTAGGGAGGTGGTGGGGGCGCATTGTGAGGGAGGAAGTGGGTGGGAGACGAATAAATAATATGGGGAGACACGGATTTATGTGGAATAACTCTGGCAACGATCTCCGAACTCATATATGTTATGGAGGTGTTTTCGCTTTCGATCCTCCCGCGCTCCGGCCGTAATAACTTTGGTAAGACTGGACTAATCTATGGGATCAAATCAGCGCACATTCACGTGCTCCGGCCAAGCCCCCGGCTTACGTCGGTTATTCGCCCGGGTCCGCAACGTAACGTCGCCTTGTCAGCTTAGTCAGAGGATATATATAGCAGTCATCACAAAGTCACACGTCGGCTAGGCGCAAATGAATCCGAGTCGACAGCAGCGGCTCTGATGCAGCTGTGAAACTGCTGCGGAGGCGCGCACTGGGCTTAGACTTCCACCATCTTTTCCTCCTGTACTTTCTTCTTGTTCCTCTTTTACTGCATTCTGGTGCAAACATCCCATGTCATGGAATCTTAGAAGTCGCGTACTCTCAGACCATCGGCACCAACGGGGCACACGATGCGGTTCCTGACGTACACTACTCTTTTGCTCTTATCGACGTTTCTTCCTAGGTGACTTTTCTTTTCTTTCTAATTCGAATAAGTATTCTGATTAAGGCTCTAGCATCTTGGCTGCTCCTGCGTCGTCCACTGCCCCATCGGTCTTCACTACCCACACAGCTTCTCATATTACGCCTCATATTTCGTCTCACAACCGACCCACTGCTACGACAACACACTCACTTCATATCTTGTCTCAAATCTCCGTTCTCACCCCAGTCAGACATACCCATATCACTGCTCCAAATCCTATCCATACTGAACCGGCCGACCTACCCCCGCCTCCCCCACCTTCTCGCCAGACCTCTCAAAAACCCATCGCCATTTTTTTTGAGGTTCTAGGGGGCATTGCTGGGCTTGCACTCATCATTGGCATGTTGCGCTGCTATTATAACTATCGAAGAACACCCAAGCGTGATCGAATAGCGGCAGTACTCAGCAGACATCAGCTGGAGCGAGAGCTTGAAGAGCTGGAGCGCAATCCCATTACTGTCCGGCGCTCGTCTATTCGCGATCCCGCTCCCCCCTATTTTCCGCCGCCACCTTCTTACGAGATCCAGACTACTACCCGCGCTGGCCCGAGTAATCGAACGGACTACGTTGGAGTAGCGACAGCAAGCCGTCCTATTTCTCTTTCTTCTTCCGAACGGTCATCGGAAGAATCACTAGCTAGCACTTCCCAGGTGGCACCGCATCCCGCACCTCGCGAGCCAAATGGATAGCATTCCCTTAGGTTATCTCATGTTACAGACGTTTCAGCTACAACGCACTCTATGTCAGGAGCAGCGTCCATGGGAACTGATAGATTCCCCTGCTCGAAGGAATTGATGGGGCTGCGCAGCGAACCTGCTTTAGCGTATGGGATCTTCATCATTTTGATCTTTTCACTCTGAGCTACTGATATTATCAGGGCATTGCACATCGTAACTAATTCGTTTATAACATCTTTGGCAGGAGACTACATTTCTTGTATAACAAGCTATCCCACACTATTATGTAGACAGGAGCATATCCCCCCCATTAGCGGACAAATATAGTGTATGTATTTTGAATAGATGGGTATGGATAGGTCTTCGGGTCTTGAAGCCCGTCAAGGACGAAAATATGACTGTTGTATTCAAAGACACATCAAAGAATCAGCTTTGGCAATAGGTTATATAAATAGATAGGTGACAACTCGTAACTCAGTACTCAGTCACTCCCAGTGGGCTTCAGACTGCTTCACTAAGGTAGAGTGACTCGGAGCTTCTGAGAGATCTCATATCACTTTTCCATATTCATGTTTCCTTGAATCGCTACGACACGACATATTACTTTCAAGTTCCTCAATCCTACAGTGGGAACGTCGGTATGGAAAACTGCATGCATCTTGCAATTCTATCCATCATCAAACATAACACCACCAGTCACTGTAACACCCATGAATTGATTTCATCTTCCTGCTTCACAAATTTAATGTGGAACCTCAAATCTTTTTGCAGGCTGTACACCTGTTTGTACTCTACATAAATATATAGCTTTTTTAGATAGCTTGAAGCCCTAAAAGAAAAGAAAGCAATTTTGAAACAGTGCAACATGCACAAAATTTGACGTTAATTGAATATTGGGACTGCAATTAGTACTCGTACAAGCCTAATAATGTGTTCAAATATTCTCTCATTGTATTATCATTTATTATGCATCATGAGTCCAATAAACTATCATACTAAAAGCATTATTTCATATCCTTAGACTCACTCATGTCAAGTAAATAGTCTTGAGGTGGCAGAGTTATGATAGAGCCAACTTGAAGAGAGGAAAAGCATTGTGTCAAGGTACAAATTATACAAACCAGCGAAAATGGAGATAAGGACGATTCCATAACGTCGATGGGCAGGTGCACGTCTCATCATGATATGGATGGGGTCGCCCTTCGAGTGCGCGGATGCCAGAAACACTCGCCTCCTACCACCATGTCGAGCAGCGGTCATCCTGTCCAGCAGTCCTTCGTACTTTTCAGAAACACGGAAACATTGCCGAGTGTGCCGCCGTCCAGGTACACGCGACCGGGCCGTCGCCGACAGAAATCGCTTAATACGTTACCCTGGGTTTATGGTGTAATTTACTCTAATTTACTCAATTCCTCGCCGCGAAGTGGCAGAGCGTAGTGCAGCAAGGCTCCCCACGAGCCGCTGCAAGCTTTATCGTTCTATACCTCACCATGAATGACCCTTCCTCGTCCACGATGTTGCCACCCGGCGCTACTGCGTAGGTTCCCTCCCTTTCTTCTTTCCTAATCGATAACGAATGTTTGTGCTTCTCAGTAACGTACAAGCGCCGTCTTCACAAGCTCGTCCACCACAGTTACGCGACAAAATCGTAGGAATACTGTCGGGAACAGCGAACGGGTGTCTCTCAGAGCTTGGGTACTACCCAGGCATGTCAAAGAAACTCAAGGACCTTGAAGCCAGTAATGCTCAATGGCAGACCGAAAACATCAGGCTTTTCGAGGATAATACAAAGCTCGCCGGCATGCTGCGCGCTCAAAATGAACACGTTGCTTTCCTTTCAAAGCCGGAGATTGACCAGTTGCATCGTCTGCAGACTCTCGAGCAAGACATCTTCCGTCTGAGCCGTGAAAAGGACGAGCTCCTACGGTGGAGGAAGTCAGGTAAAGAGGGACCGACGGTCTCTCTTGTTGAATATCAACATCTTCGGAACCAGTTTGAGCAACTATCCCAAGAGCTCAGCAGTTCCAAACGCGAGAACCAGCGTCTCTGCGCGCTGATCAACTCTCTCATGCCTGTTCAACGACAGCAGCAGCCCAATCCACAGACTGCTTCCAGCGGTCCATCTCCTAATGCACACTCCCATCGCCATTCCGTACCGTCTATCAATCCAGCGCAGGCGCTAGCAGTGCAGCGCGATCATGGAGCATCGCTTCCAGCTATGCTCATGCCTCAGCCCGCCCAGACCGCTGCAAGGCTTCCACAGACACAACGGTTATATGCACTCCGTTATAATCAACAGCAGGAGGCCATGAGGCTTCAGGCAAATTTATCTAGTCCAACCCCAGGACAGGTTCCAAACCACCCTCCGACACAATGCGCGACAGTTCGTCATGCGAGTAGGAGCAGCATCTCGTCAGTTTCATCTGCAGCTTCGCCCAATATTCAGGTGTGAATTTCCACATTCTGATTATTCGCAAATGGCTAACTCCACTCTTCTGTATTCTATTATAATTAGCAACAGAGGGTCAAGGTGCTTCCAGCAAACGGGTCTAGTCCAATTACTCCAGGACAAGTTCTAAATCACCCTCCAAAGCAAACGGTGGCAGTTCGTCAGGCAAGTATAACCAGCGTATCGTCGGCTTCATCCATAGCGTCACCCAATGCCCAGGTATGCTTTTTTTTTGCATTTTGATTATTTGCAAATTTAACTTAAGCTTTTTACAACCAGCAGCAGGCGCCTATGATGCTTCCACGTAACTCATTTAGTCCAATCGCCCCAGGACAAGTTCCAAATCCCCCTTCGACACAAAACGCGGCAGTTCATCACGCAAGTAGGAATAGTATCTCGTCAGCTTCATCTGTAGCTTCATCGAGTGCTCAGGTACGCCCTTTCACATTCTAATTATCCGCAGATGGCTGATTCAAAACACGTACGCTAGCCTATGCCAGGGAACACAAGTCAACAAAATGCACCACAGGTATATGTTGTTACTTTATTTCCTGTTTTCATGGCGTTAAATTCGGACGAATCAGGACGAGCGTGTGCAGAACTTCCAGAATACCATATCGATTGTCGACGCATGGAGTAATGGCGATGTACGGAATGGTAGTAATGCTCCCATCTCATCCATGGCTCGGCACCTCCAGGAGTTGCAAGCCCGCGAGCCTGGAAGGCAAGGACCTATTCGACCTACACTGGGAACTCCCGCAGGTACCCTACTGAAATCATCCCTTATACCTCCTACCAGCTTACCTCACGCCACTCCCTTGTCTCCATTTACTCCTCGTTCTCTCTTTGCTCCTCCGGGCCCTTCCCCGATGTCAGCAGTAACCCCGCAACAGTCGATAATCCCTTCGAGCGTCGTAGATACAGGGAACACCATAACTGACAAGCCTGCAAACGAGAGTCAGCGCACAACTCCAAGTGATTCCCGACCTCAGTTTCTTCCAACACCACCTCCAAGCGCTGTTTCTGTTTCTGCACCTATTACCGTCCCTCCACTGCCTGCTGCAGCTGCAGAACAAAGTCTGGACATGGCGCCCTCACCCGAGTTATCTCAAGCTCGCAGTCTTTCATCCTCACGTAAATCTGCGAGCCCCTCAGAGTCTATTGAGGTTGTTACGCCCGAAGATACGACAGCGGATGAGCGGGTGCAAGTGGTTGTATCACCGATTATCGGTGGCGAGTCCATGAAGCGGTCCAGCAGCAAAATGGCAGACGATTCGGCTGGTGTGGTGGAATCTATCTCGAGAAAGAAACCACGCTTATCAGAGGATGTTGATGATATGCAGTTGGATGCTCAGCTTCACGAGGAATTAATGGGTATCGATGTGGGGGATGACGAAGGGGAGGAGCAAAAGGAGATGAAGGTGGAGGAGGTAGAAGAGGAGCAGATGGAGATGAAGGTAGAGAAGGAGGCGGAGAAAGAGGAGCAGGCGGAGATGAAGGCGGAGAAGGAGGGGGAGAATGGGGAGATAGACGAGGACGAAAGCGACGAGGAAATAGAAGTTGGCCCTGATGGGCTGCGATTGGTGGAGGACTGCCTCTCAATGCTTATTGAAGAGGCCGAGGACAACCCACAGCTGAAATCGTGTTTACTCTGCATGTGAGTTTTTCGCTGGCTCGTGTCCCAAGTAGCTGACTGAACACCTCCCCATTTTACAGCGGTCGGTACAGCCAAGGATACGTGCAAGAGGCGCCGAAGCCGATGGCGAGCCCTACACAAGACGAACTCGTACTGCATTTCACCATCGAGCACGAGGAAGTGTGGAATGATATCCGTCGTGTATAATCTGCATGAAGTACTGAATATTCAACGTCGAGCACCGATTCTCAGATGGGTTATTGAAGTTTCAATTATCATAGTCGTACACGTATTATTCCCTGCCAACTTATCCTATCGTTTCGTTTTATTCGTATTCATACCTTCGCATTTGTATTTGTAGTTCTTGCATGCTTTTGTTGCATATTGTTCTTTGTCGCACATATCTTCTCATCATGATACACGCTGCAGACCTTCCTATGCTAGTTCTGGCCGCTTTTAGTGAATTATGCTATCCTTATCGTTAATAAGCCGCTTTCTTGTCAGTTGTACATGAGTATGCGTACCTTTAGATATTTACATACATTACGGGATCATATCTAAAGACTGCTCGTCACACTCAAGGGTGAATGTGCTTTGCAATTTTCTGTGACTGAAGATGTCTTTTGTTCTTCGAGCAGTGTGACATCTTTCAGAATGTATTTTATAGTCCTAAATGCGTGTAATCATACATAATTCCTATTTTATCATGTATCGTAATTAACATTCACTTTCAATTTCGTTGATAATTAAATCTTTATCGCCATGACTTGAGCATGCACGGTGCTTACTCCCAATGCCCATAAAGAACGTGCAACCAGTCTCAGTCTGATCTCGCTTGAAGTAAGTCGTTTTTTTCTCTCGGTGGTATATCAGCATACCTTTACTATTTACAATACATTACAGAATCGATATCTACGCTCAAGGCTGGATATCCTTTGCAAGTTTCTCTAGCAGCTGCGTCAGCCGGGCAGCCTCGTATTTGGCTAGAGTGGTATTCTGGTCGATAGTCAACGCCTCGGTCAGCGCAGGGAAGGTGGTAGCCCCGTATCCTATATCCCAATGCAAAGTCAGTGAAATGGCTATCATAGAAAGAAAAAGATAAACACACCGAGCCACTTGCCGGGAGCGACGCCGAGATGCTTGTACCACTCCCTGTCCTTGATTCCTCCCTCGGAGATGAACCCGCGTTCGAATGCAATAAGCCGCTTGTTCGCAGCAGAAACGCGTTTGGCGGCCTTGATGAACTTGCGGATCGGGAAGGGCCGGTGGTGCGGGTGGGGATGATGCGGCGGCGGAGATGGATGAGGGAACCTTGGGTGTCCCGCCTCGTCTTCGTTCTCCATTTCCTCTTCATCTTCCTCATCCTGCATCTCCCATTCCCTCTCCTGCTCCTCGCCCCAAATCTCCAGCTCCTCCTCGACCCCAACGGCCAAATACTCCTCCCACGCGTCCACCTCGCCCCGGCGCATGCGCCTCTGCCGGAGCTGCGCCTTTGTGGGCGGGGACACGCCAAAGACGCTCTTCACCCAGTCCGCGGCGCGCCTCCACACGCCAGAGCGCCGCTTGCAGTTGCCACGCTTATGCGGGAGGGGCGGGGGCAGACGCCGGAGGAGCTTCTTGAACGCCTCTTCTGCAGCGGATTTTTCCTCGTCAAGTGCGGCGCTGGCGGTTTGGACAGCGTTGATGGAGGCGCGGAGGGCGGTGAAGTCGAGTGGGCTGGCGGTGGATCGTGCGAGGCTAGGAACTAAGCTTTCGACTCTAAACTATTGTGTTTAAAAAAAAAAGGATTTATAATTGAGGCAGGGTACTGCTCACTGGTCGAGGTAGTCGTCGAGCTCTAGGGCGTATTGCGTTGTGTTGAGCGGGAGCACGATGGAGTCAATAATGCGGAGGCCTAGCAAGCCGAGGTGCTTGGCCACGGCAACCTATTATGGGAACGGTGAGCAAAAGAAAAAGAGCAAGAGTCGGGAAGGACTGACATGGCGATAGAACCCGGGGTCAGCGTAGGTCTCCTGCCAGTGCTGGCTGTCGTAGATGGAGTGGTAGTGGTAGACCGCGTCGGACGGCGTGAACGCGAACCCTTCATCCGAGCTTGCGACCTACACCATCAAACTGTCAGCAATCACACACATAAAAGGTGTATCCCAAGCCTCAACGCACTCCAAGCCGCTGCAAAAACACCGTAAAATCGCTCCCGCTCCCAAGAGGATAAATGCCCGTCTCCGACGCGCGCAGCGCCCGGTCCTTCTCCTCAAACGCGCGTATCACATCCCTATGCACAGGCGTCGCAATATCATCGCCTTCGACGCCCTTGAACGGGCCCTCGTCCAGGCGCGCGTCCCAGAGGGTCTTGCCGTGGACGGTCGGGTGCGGGATGTCGAGCGCGGTCTGGCGGATGAGGTGCGCGAGGGAAGGCGAGGCACCGGAGGCCCAGCGTGAGCCGGCGACGGAGACGTCGACGTTGAGGTAGGCAACGACGTGGGAGGATATCCAGGAGGGGAAGTCTTCGCCCCATTCGGTGCTGCCGACGAGGCCGTACTGCGCAGGGGGTTAGTGTTTGCTCTAGGGAAAGCGGGAGAGGGGGGGCACCTCTTCGGCGTCCCAGCTGGCGATGACGACGGTGCGGAGGGGCTTCCACCCTGATTTGAGAAGTGCACCGAAGCCGCGGATGATTTCGTGCAGGGAGACGGTGCCGCTTGTGGGGTCGGCGGCGCCCATGACCCAGGCTGTGGAAGGGTTGAGTGGTTGCTATGGGGGAGGAGAAGGGGCTTACCGTCGCGATGGCAGCCTATGACGACGACTTCGTCGCGGATGTGGCCTGGGATGGAGGCCATGGTGTTCCAGATCGGCGTGACCTTCGTGTCCACTACGGAAAGGTCAGCATCGAGATGGTGAAGGCATTACTGTACGCACCATGATTGACCAACCGCACGCTAACCTCGCTCGCCATGCCCGTCAGTCGTCGCTCGCCAGTCACCTCATCCGCGACCTCAAGCTCGCCAATCTCCTCCAGCAGGCGCTCCGCATTCGCCCAGGAGATGGGCAGGCTGGGTATGGTGGGTATATTCGTGCCGTCCTCGCGCGTGCTGTTCTCGTACGCGGGGAGGCCGGGCGTGGAGGGGTCGCCGGGGTAGGAGGAGAGGTACTGCACGCTGCCGCGCTGCACGGAGGTGGGGTTGCGCGCGGGCCCGGCGGGGTAGGGCGTGTAGCCATTGGAGACGGTGACGAAGCCGTCGTCGCGTGGGTCGGAGTAGATGAGCACGCCGGCGGCGCCGAGCTCTTGGGCGCCTTTGATCTTAGGGAAGGGTGAATAGGATAAAAAGAGGGAGAGAGGAGGACAGGTACCTTGAGACCACGGAAGATGCCCCCGTAGCGGACGATGACGATTTTGCCGGTGAAGTTGGCGCCGCGCGCGACGAGCTGGTCATAGTCCTCCTTTGAGCCGTAGTTGGCGTAGACGATCTGGCCAGTGACGTCGCCGTCGCGGCTGAGGCCGTGCCACGCGGGCACGGCGAGCCTGTGCTTGTGCGCCTCCTTATCTCTGGGGTCGCCGTCCTCTTCGAGATCGGCACTCCAGACGGGGGAGCCGTCGTCGCCGAGGATGGCGAGGCTGCGGTTGAGCGGGGTATTGAGAATGGGGTAGTAGACGTCGATCCAGGCGGTGGGCGTGGTCGGCGCGTCGGCGGTGGTGAGTTTGAGGGTGGCATTGCGCGACTCGGGCGTGCCGGCGGAGAAGAGGGGCGCGGCGGCAGGGGCGTCGATGCCGAACTGGGACTGGAAGAGCTCGAGCATGACCTTGGCGTCGGCAAAGTCCTCGGTGGAGCCCGCGAGGTGGGGGTGGGTTGCGTACGCGCGGGAGACATTGAGGGCGGCGCGAGGAGAGGGGATGGAGCTGCGGATGGGCGGTTAGCGAGGAAGGGGCGCGAGGAGAGGGGACGTACAGGAAGAGGTGCTCGCGCTGCGCGGCGGTCAAGGGGCGGCGGTGGTGGCGGTGGGGCTTGGGGTGGTGCGGGCGCGCGAGGCGGTCGCGGTAGGAGAGGGCCTTGAGGGCGAGGAGGATGATGAGGGCAGAGAGGGCGGCGAAGTGGGCAAAGCGCCTGCGCCTGCGCTTGGTGTGTTCGACGCGGGGACATTTGGTGTCCATGGCGTGCTTCTCGACGGGCTCGTAGGGAGGACAGGCGTCGTCGTGGACTGGGGCTGCGCTCTCGCTCGCAGCGAGCTGCTGCTTCTCAGGGTCCATGATTATCATGGTGGAGGATGGGAACCAGCGTCTGCATCCAGCAGCGATAATTATAGCTTCACGTAAGCAACTTCCTCCAACTTGCATGCCGGCCATGCCTTGCCCTCCTTCTCTGCTCCCACCACCATGGACGACAAGGAAAAGGGCACTCTACCTGCACCCCCGCCGCCCCCACGGCCCCGCAAGCTCCCGCTCCTCCGCCTCCTCGTAGCCTTCGGCCTCGCCCTCCTCGTGCACCACTCCGCCTCCTCCTGGCATGCCCGCCCCCGGCGCCCCCACAAGAGGCCGCACCGGCTCTTCGGCAAGCTCGCAGAGAGCGCCTTCCTGTGAGTCCCCATGTATCCCTCCCCCACACCCGCTAACACACCCCGCAGCGCCGTCCCGGACGAGATGAGCGCGCTCCACGCCTCCCGCCAGTTCGCGACCAAACCCCATGTCGCAGGCTCCACCGGCGACCTCGCCACTGCCATGGACTTTCTCACCCTCCTCCAGACCGAACTCGGCATCACCCCGCCCGACGACGACCCCGTCTTCCCCGCCGGCTCTGCCGAGTCGCAGCGCGCGACGCGTGGTATCCCCAGGCTCCGCAGTCCGCAGGCGTGGATCGACACGTACTACCCCGTGATGAATATGCCACTTGAGCGGAGCGTCCAGGTCGTGGACGACGACGGCACTGTCCTCTGGGACGCCGATCTCAAGGAGTACGCCCCCGATGCCGACCCAGAGGCCGCCAAGTATGCCGACGCCGTGCCCACCTTCCATGGCCTCAGCAAGGCCGGTGATGTCACCGGACACGTCGTAGACGGCAACTACTGTACCAAAGAGGTGTGTATGCTCCTTAACGCGCGATCATGCGACCTAATATTCGCTTAGGACTACGACAAACTCGTAAAGCAAGGTGCGTTCCGTCTTATTTTCTTCAAACTATCACTCAATTATGTGCAGACACCCCACTCAACGGCTCCATCATCCTCTGCCGTTACGGCGGCGTCTTCCGCGGGCTCAAAGTCAAAGGCGGACAAGAAGTCAACGCCTCAGGCGTGCTCATCTACTCCGACCCGCGCGACGACGGCACCGTCACCATCGAGAACGGGTACCAGCCGTACCCCTTCGGCCCCGCGCGCAACCCCACCTCTGTTCAGCGCGGCAGCGTGCAGTTCCTCAGCGTCTACCCCGGCGACCCCACCACGCCCGGATATCCCGCCTACGAGAACAGCACGCGCACGGAGGGCGTGAATATACCGTCTATTCCGAGCTTGCCTATTTCTTGGGGCAATGCGGAGAAGCTCCTCAAGGTGCTAGACAAGGGCGGCCCTTGGGAGGGGAAGCGCGTCAGGCTCGCGAATAATGGTGTGTTTCAATGGCCGTCTTTGAGATGTCGACTTACTCTGTGCAGTGGACACCAAGGTAATTCCGATTTGGAATACCATGGGTGTTATTCCTGGACACATCAGGAACGAAGTTGTCGTTGTGGGCAATCATCGCGATGGTGCGTGTTCATCTCATCTCCTGCAGACACGAGCCAATAGATCCTGCATTAGCCTGGGTAATGGGCGCTGCCGACCCGTCCAGCGGCACAGCATCCATCCATGAGGTTGTGCGTGCGTTCGGACACCTCACCAAGAGAGGCTGGAAGCCCCTTAGAACCATCGTCATCGCGAGCTGGGACGCGGAGGAGGTACGTGTACTTTTCTATAAAAGTATATCTTATACTTACTTAGCATCCAGTACGGTCTCATCGGCAGCACAGAATGGGGTGAAGACTTCGTCGATTGGATCGACACACATGTCGTCGCATACGTCAACCTCGGTGAGCATCCCTCCTCCTCCCCTCCAACACACTTCCTCACCTCTCCTCTCTCACACAGACGGCTCCGCCTCCGGCTCGCGCTTCAGCGCCTCTGGCTCGCCTCTCCTTGCACACTTCATCCGCCAAGCCGCGCTGGACCTCCCTCACCCGACGAACGCGAGCCGCACGCTCTGGGACGCGCGGGACGACTCCGGGTCGTTCTTCGGTGCTAAAGCGGAGGTCAGTCCGGAGGTGCAGGCCATGCACGACATGCAGATGTCGGCCGCGGACGCGCTGGGCGTGGGCGTGCTCGGCTCCGGGAGCGATTATACTGTATTTTTGCAGCGCAATGGGGTTAGCAGGTTTTTCTTTGGTTTTATTTTGATGATGTTGGGCTGATTTGGGGGGTTGCTTGTAGATCCCGAGCACGAATGGAGGTGGGTTCGGGTCGACGCTGCATGATCCTGTGTATCATTATCATTCGGTGTTTGATTCGGAGAGGTGGATGGAGGTGTATGCCGATCCTGGGTTTTTCCGCCATGTGAGTACCTTTGTCGAGTCGCGGGTGTGCAAGGCTAATGCGATGGTGGGTAGGTGGCTGCGGCGAAACATGTTGGACTGCAAACGCTCCGGTTGTCGGCGTCCATCGTTCTACCGTTCAATACCACCCATTATGCATATGAACTCGAATCATACCTAGACAAGTACGTTCATTTGTCTTCGGTTTATGCTAGCCTCTGACTCTTTTCATCCTTCAGAGTCGAAAGCATCGCCTCCTCCCAATCCATCGACGTGCACTTCAACCCCCTCCGTAGATCCATCCACTCCCTCCAAGAAGCCAGCGCCTCCCTCGACAGTGAGAAAGTCGACGCAGCAGAGGAGCTGCACAAGATCATCGAAAAGTGGCGCAAGAAGCGCTCCCACATCAAGTGGAAGCTCAGGAAAATCTACTGCCGCATCCGCCGTGCCCTTGGGCACAAGTGCCGCAGGAGGAAGAAGAAGGAATTCATCTGCGGTCTCCCCCCGACCACTCTTGACCTGCGCATCCCTGCGGACATGCCCGCGTGGCTCAAGGCGCAGCACGAGCAGCTGGACCAGCTCGAGGAGCTCGAGAACGATATTGCGTATGGGGTCGCGGTGCATTCTGGCATCCCTATTCCCCGGCGGGCGTTTGTCCGCGGGCATGATCTGGACGACCGCCCCCGGTTCCCGATTGAGGAGCTGAAGCGCGCGGTGAGGAGGATTATGGCGGTGAATAGGAAACTGTCGGCGTTTGAGCGTGGGCTGATTTCGGAGGACGGGATTAAGGATAGGGAGTGGTTTAAGCATTTGGGGGTGGCGCCGGGGAAGTGGCTTGGTATGTCATGCTTTGCTTTTCTTGTCTGTGTTCTATGCTCATGTGCACTGATAGGCTATGGTGCGACGACGCTTCCTGGGCTGACGGAGTCGCTTACGTTCGAAAAGAACGCGACGCTGGCGGATTATGAGGCGGGGAGGTTGAAGGAGCTGATTGATAGTATTGCTGGAAAGATTAGGGTGGACTAGGCATAGTAGCCCACGAACGAGATCACTATATGACCTGGAACGAGATCTTTGTACATGTACTTCGAATACTGACTTGAAAATATATTTATTCCTGTTCGCAAGATTTTGCTATGGAATGGCAAATGTGAATCGGAGGTCTCATAGCACACCGACCATCAAATGCATCCACCGGAGAAATTCGTCGAATATGATGGCACGGAGAAACATTGTGAGTACCCGCCATGATACGCTGTCACCTTTCCTCTTCCTCTCACCTCTGCCACGACGCACCCCCCATGCTCTCTCCACGATCATGGCCAACATAGCGCATTCAACCCCCTTCGCCGCTCTGGCTCTCAATGCGGCCCAACCCCTGCTCGCCACCGTCGCGCTCTCCCTGGTCCTCTTCGCCTATGAGCGGGCCCTAATCCCACTGTATGGCTCCGGACCGACCTCCTTCCTCCTCAATAAGATTGCGTGCGCCGGAATCGCCGCATCGGCGATCCATCCGTTCAAGATACCGCTGTCGAGGAACCGGCTGTACGCCGCTCTCGCGCTGACACTTGCCCCGAATGCGTCGTACTGGGTTGCGGTTTGGACTTCTAGGATGTTGAAATCGGTTTGGGGACCGGCTGTCACTCACGCTGTGGTCCTAGGGCCGCTGGCGTTCATCCTGTCGACTTTTGTCATGGAATCGGGCCCAGTGAGTAAATGTTCCTTTTGCGTTTTACTGTCGTTTTACTGACATGCAATTGTGTTGAAGGGAGCGGGAGCGCCTGTGGATAAAGATAGACGCCCTCCGTTTATGTTGCGCCTGGGACGACTTGCAGTAACCTACCTTGTTAGCCATGGATTGGCGACGCGCGTATGGACTAGGGTAGCGTATCTGAATAGAGTGTCGGAGAGCCAGATTGTGAGTTAACGCGCATGTTGTAACCGTTCGCTATTGATACTGGAGACTGTAGTATCTACTCCTCGCTGGTATAGCGTATGGTGCTTGGATCGCGCTCTACCCGCTGGGGTCGACGACCACTCCTCGGAATAAGAAGCAGAAGCAGAAGGGCGCACCAAAGTCATACCTTCTGCCAAAAGCTGCCTTAGTGGCTGCCTTTGTCGCCTTCTGGTGGTCCATCCACGGCAAACTTGCAAATCCCGTTCTGCCTCACCCCTTGCTGGAAACATACACTCACCCGTCAGAACCCCTCCAAATACATACCGCCGTCCAATCCGTCACTGGGCTAATTACGGTTGGCGAGTCACTGGTACCTCCCGACTATCAACCTGTCGGTAATGACATGTACTCTGCGCGATATTTACGCGCATCGCACTCTATTCTGGGCGGCGTCTGGATGGGCGATAAAGTACAAGTTATAGACGGTGAAGCTCCATTGAGAGATTCCTTCGGAACCCCTTTAGGAGACTCGATCTATGCTACTTTTGTGCTGCAAGAGGCGGCCCGTCTAGTGAACAGCACAGAGAAAGGCCGCGCTGGAAAATGGAAAAATGCTCTTATAATGTGGGTTTTCTGCTTAACCCACTTTTTCAGCCTGTAATAGTATTCTCGATAGTGGCCTTGGTACTGGCATTTCGGCCACTTCGTTCATTCGTCATGGTATCTCGGCAACTATTGTCGAAATCGACCCAGCTGTCTATGAAGCTGCGCGGACATATTTTGGCCTTCCGGATCCGGGGCCAGGGAAAATATTCTTGGAAGATGCAAGAACATGGGTAGCGAATGAACGCAAGAGTATCGAGGCTGGGCAGAAGGAAACTCTGTTTGATATTGTTGTCCATGACTGTTTCTCCGGCGGTGGTGTACCGGAGCATATCTTCACGTCCGAGTTCTGGGAGGACCTCAAGTTCGTTATGCAACCGGATGGTGTTCTTGTCATCGTAAGTGATTACGTGCTCAGGCCCTCTTTATCAATGATCTGACACGTGTTTTTTCGTAGAACTTTGCTGGCATCCTCAGATCAGATTCTTCGCGAATGATCATCCATACTCTAGAGAAAAGTTTCGGACAGTGTCGCGCTTTCCACGACATGTTTGCGGAACTGTCGGATGAGAAATATGAAACGGAATTCATCAACATGGTAAGAGACTGTTCCCACCTGTTTCGTTTTGAAATTAACATCTTACTCTGATAAGGTGGTATTCTGTACTCGATCTCCGGAGCCTATCACGTTTAGGAAAGCACGCGCTTCAGATTACCTGGGATCTCCTTTGCGTCGCTATGTCCTTCAAAGCCTACCAAGTCGCGAGGTGAACCTTGAAGCCATCAGGGCACCATACGATGACGAAGAAAATAGCAAGTATCTATTGACTGATGCACACAACGAGCTGGGAAAGTTGCAAGAAGAACAGGGCAATCACCATTGGACAGGTGGGTTTAATTTCTGCTGTGTTGAGTATGATATTAATGTATACATGCCAGTGATGCGCGAAGTGTTACCGAATGTGCATTGGGAGACGTACTAAATCTTGATCCAACATTGTACAGTATATTGGCGTATGCAGGTTATTTAGAAAGCAGAAAGACTAAACTAATAGATTTCCTTGCTTACTTCTGTTTTTATTGCAAGAATGCTGACAAACGTGTGCAAACGTGCCTTGCTTCGAACCAACGCGATATTCACGCTAGCGAAGCCAAGGGCTCGGGATCGTTAATGTCTGAACATCTGCGCTTGTCTACGCCCTTGTCTTCATCTCCGGGACGTGTTCCAGCCATATCACGCCCAGAGTGGCCCTGGTCCACCCGTCCATATACTCACAGATACTCCCAGTCCTCTCTACCATCTTCTAGCTCTGCCCCAGGCTCTAGTGTGCACAACAGTTGGGATCCACGCACACCCTCTATTACGTCAGGAAGCCCTCTTCCCTCGTCGTTTACCAGCACGTCCTGGCGGTCAAATACCGCTTCTAGGAACATGCCAACTTCAGTGCCAGGCGTGCAAGAGGACTCAACGCGCCAGTGGACCTCTACAGTCTGTCACACTGTCCCTTCGTTGTTTTCTTGGCTTTTATTCATATGACATGCGTATGTAGGGCCTTGAGTGGGTTATTCGCGATGTACACAAGTTACGAAACTATGTTGAAGGCACGGACCAGGCTGCAGACCCTGTCGAGACGGGGTCCCCCTCCCCAGGCCAGGTTGAGTTCGATATACTCAAGCAGTCTCCTATGTTGGGGGACAAGTATAAAGTAGAAATTGGTTGGCATTCAGCTTGTCTATCCGTTGCCACTGCTAACGTTGTAATCTGCAGCTCCTACACCACCTGGTGAAGGTGCCTCCATCGCGACCTCGAGACAAACTTTGTCCCTGTACATAACCCTGGATTTCCCCCACGGTAATTACGAAACATCAGCCTCGATGATGGCTGCTATTAAATGTCAGGATGACCGTCCTGGGGAGCGTGGAGCTCGTCCGGAATGGGTGTGGGAGTTCTGGCAGAATGATTGGGTATTTCGACAGGAGAGCGAGGTCTGGGGTGAGCTTCCTGCTTCCCAAATTTATATTTGCGCTCAAGTTAGGCTGATATTTAGAATGTCCTTTACCTTCGTTGTCGGCATTGCTGGAGAACTCCAGAATCCGTGAAACAGACTCGCTCGTAATTTGTATCCAAATCCATTGCCCTGATGGCCCATTTATTCCTCAGCAACCATCCACTTACTATGTTCCACGGGACTTACTCGACGGTCTCGAAGCTTCTTTAGATAATCCTAGTAAGTCTTTTGCTGCACATATGAGCAATGAATGCTCATTACGGATTCATAGATACTGGTGATGTCCGCTTTGTATGTTTGGAGAAGATGCGACCCGATGCTTCTCCGACGCTTGACGCCTCAAACTCTATGCACAGCAGACGTTCTACGTCTTCGCAATCGTCCCATCCCCCCTTTTCTGCTCAAACCACGGCCCGAAAACGGGTCATTTATGCCCACTCCGATATTCTAACCCGGAGATCCGACTATTTCGCTACTATGCTCTCCTCCACTTTTTCTGAGAATCCAGGATTTGTCACTGGAGAGAGAAAGATTTATACTATTGTCGTTGAGGAAGCTGATTTTGAGACCATATACTGGCTTCTCAAATACTGCTATGCCAATTGGCTTCTCCTCAGAGAGGATGATGATCCTAGGTTAGCGGTGGAGGGCATCGGAGCAGGCTGGAGTGCAAAATGGTTGAATACACGTGAAGGCGAATGGGACTGGAAGACGTTCCATAAGACGAGCCCTGGGGATGACATTGCAGGCGACACCAGGAGCGTGGCTAGCGGAGATAGCCCCTCTGCTAGCGGAGCATTATCCCGATCCACTAGCGGAAACCACCCCGCTCCAGCACCTGCTGTCGTTTCCAGCTCTCCCTCTGCACCAAGCCCAAGAGCTTCTGTGCCCAAATCAAATATGAGCCTTGGTTGTAGCTCTTCTAGGCCTAATTCCTCTCGTCGCCCAGCTCCTGGAGGGCCATCTACTAGTAACCCTGTGACTACGTCTGTGAGTGGGACGAATTCCGTAGCGAGATCAAAACCTGTCGCTGTAGTCGTCTCTAACAGCAGTTACTCTGCGTCTGCCCACTACCCTGTCTCACCACGTTCTACCAGACAGCACCAATCCGTTTCTACGCCTGATCCTCATCCTCATCCAGTACCAGCTCCGCCGCCTGCTTCTGCTTTGTCGATGTATCAGGTTGCTCACCGATATGCGATGCCGCATCTCAGTGCTTTAGCTCTAGAGCACATGATGGCCACCATTACTCCCCAGTCCAGCTTCGCTCTTCTCCTTGCTTCTTCTGTCTGGGATGAGTTGCACTCGATTGTCGAGGTTAGCAGGATGTTACTGTTTTTTTCTTCTTTTCGCATCTACTGACTTGCTTGTCGTCAGGACTATGTGATCGAGAAGTGGGACGAAGTCTCCGTATCAGACGAATTCGAACAATGCTGTCAAGAAGTTGCAGCAGGAGAGTGAGTTATAATATTTTCTTGCTATCGTTTAGGCATGATGTTAATGCGCGCAATTTAGATGGGGTCCAGATGGCGGCAGGACATTGATGACAGTATTCCGCCGTCTTCGCTCTCCGGGTGCAGCGGCCTCCTAGGTGAGAGTCATTTAGCAAACAACTATATTCGTGTATCTATAGAGTTAGCCGTGGATATGATACAATAATTTAATGCGTCCTGCGCCTTAAAAAATAATGACAAAGAAAGTCTCCAGCTACATCAACAGTTCGGGTCTGTAAGCTCCCAAGCACCATAAATACCCCATACACCCTACGGCGGTGAGTCAGCACTTGACATACAGGGTGTTAAACTACTCACACGATCATCACAGGATTTTGGTGCATTGAAATGAACACCTTGAATATTCGCGGGAGTGGTCGTGCACATCCTTATCCAATCTTCTCCGCCACGTATATTCCAGAGGCGTGCTTGAAAGCCCTGATCGATAAGCTGAGTCTACCGTGCAGGAACTAACAAAAAGACGTCATACCCGCAGCTGCGAACCAGCCGATATACATCCCTGAAAGGCATTTCAATAGCCTTTTCTTCACACCAGATCTATGAATGCGCGTACTTTATCAGAATACATCCCCCAGTTTGGTTTACACCCCTCTTCGCCGAAGTTCACAATCCAATGGCCTATTATACCGCCCAATGGCCACTACAACTTAAATGTGAGAGGATACAAGAATATTGTGGATCGCAGAGAATAATCACCTGATTCTCGCAGTATGCAGGCTCCTTCAAAGTCACTCCATGTATTTCTATCATGGTGCTCTTGCAAGCCTTCGTCCAGTCAGAAAAGAAAGGAACTTTCCACAGCTGCGCCGTATACTCTCGAGTTCCATACGCCAGACAGTGCTCGCTTCCTCGAGGCTCGCTCCAATGAAAGGCTTGATCACTGTATTTAGTCTTGACTTGCTGCCTATCTTCTTTCACCTGCCGTGTGGACGTTTCATCTCTCCCGCCTTTCGACATCCTCTGCTGTTCAAGAAATCTCTCTTGCTCGAGTTCTTGCATTCGACTACCTGTGCTTTCGATCTGCCGCTCCTGATAATTATTCAACTTGTACTGCTGTCGAATCCAGTCCTCGCGAAATTTCTGCCATTCCAAGTCATTTCCTTTCGAATGAAAGGATCCGAGCAAGGCAAAAATTAGGATTGTGGCAAACAGAAATAGCATAGCAGAGATCGCGATGGTGATCTTTTTATTGCTCTTGTCTGCATCAAACGCTACGTCGATAAGTGTGCTGCGTTCGTTTGCGTAACTATTCCCGGCCTCGGTCTTAGGATTAGAGCCAGAAAAGCTCTTGTCATCTGACCTTGTGGCATAGTTCGGGACATGATATGTGTCGCCGCCCGACCTGTGGGATATGAATGAGGGGAATATTCCCAGTTGCACGGACGTAGAAGAGGAGTCCCACCCATTATCTTTAGAATGGCTCGAGTTGGAGCCGTGAAATGAGTAGGATGGGGGTGAGCTACCAAACATTGTGTCAGAGAGGAGCAAAAAATGGAGCTGTAATGAGAGTGCCTATCGGCGTTCTTGCGCTTCATGACCATTTTTTATGCTGGGCGTGAGGGTTTGTGGAACGGTTGAGGGGTCAGGACACCTTGCGTTGCGCGTTAAGTAGTCGTGCAAACCACAGAATTGATTCCGCGATGCCGCTGAGTGCAATCCCATTTTCGGCGGCATGCGTTGTGACAGTAGAGCCGCGTGTTTTGTCACGCGAAAGCGCTCCCTTGGCGTCACGCTGGGACACATGCACCAGTAGGCGCTTATCTGTCGTCTGCTAGATATCGAGAAATTATTTTCAAATGATCTACTGCTAGCACACTATATAAAACGCCTTTGTGCCAGGTTGGCTTGAGTACGCTTCTCTATCCTCCGAGTTCTTATGTTTGCCTTGAGGTCGTCCTTCCGTGTGCGCCTGGTGCCGCCCAAGCGCAGTCTTGCCACCGCTGCAGCGGATTCTCCCTCTTTCCGTATCCCTGTGATCGACTTCGACAAGTTTAGAGCAGCTACATCTCAGACGGAGAAGAAGCAAACAGCAGACGAAATTGTTTCTGCGTTCAAGGAAAGCGGGTTCATATATCTGTCTGGCCATGGAATTCATTCTGGTAAGCGGCTTAGCGTCTTCATTATATATGTTTATTCATTTGTGAAGATACCGTCAAGAATGTCTTCCAAAAGGTGATGGTGCCGACTTTCTTTAGAGGTTGATATCTAATGATGTTCGATAGAGCAAAGAATTCTTCTCCATGCCTCAGGAAATTAAGGTAAGCAAGGTTGTTGCAGGTATCAACGTGCAAAGGACTAATTACCGTTCTCTAGGATACACTTGCATGGGAGGATCCTCGCTCTAACCGTGGATATGTCACGTTTGGTCGTGAACGTGTAACACAGTCCTCAGACCCTACGGAAATAGCTGCTTTGCGCAAAAAGGCACCGGATTTCAAGGAGTCGATGGAAATTGGACGAGACTGGGACTCCGAGTGGAAAAACCAATGGCCACAAGACAAGGATGCACCTCTGTTCAAGTCAACTATGCTGGACTTCTACCAGGTAATGCAATTTTCATTTGCTTCAGAAAGCGGCATGAAACGAATGCTCACCATCGATTTCAGACCTGTCATGACCTTCATGTTCATGTTATGCGCTCTGTTGCTCTTGGTTTGGACCTTGAAGAGAATTTCTTCGACAACAAGATCAACGAGCAATGCCACAATCTCAGATTATTATCCTATCCACCTGTCAAGCGGTCTTTACTTACCGGAGAAGGCCAGGCACGGGCTGGAGCTCACAGTGGTAGGTTGCACAACGTACGGGAGTCATGTACTTGTGGATTGATAATTTATTGCTCCCTAGATTACGGGACTTTAACACTTCTATTCCAAGACTCAGTATGTTTATCATAACTCTTCTGGTCATCGCGTTCTCATACTTCGGCAGGTCGGTGGGTTGGAAGTGCGAAATCCTCACACAGGCGATTTTATACCCGCTACACCGATAGTGAGTTGTCGTTTTGCTAATGAATACCACAATTTAATAAAACCTACACAGCCGGATACAATCGTAATCAATGTTGGTGACCTGCTCGCTCGCTGGAGCAATGATGTGCTAGTATCCACGCTTCATCGCGTCGTAGCACCTCCAGCGAAACAAATCAGTGAAAATGAAGCTGTGACCCCGACACGCCAATCTATCGCCTTCTTCTCAAATCCCAACTTCAGCGCGGAGATTGCATGTCTTCCTAATTGCGGGAAGGAGGCAAAGTACCCTCCTGTGAACACGTTTGATTACATTGTTGGCCGGCTCTCTGCGACTTATACCAATTAAGTTTGAGGTGTATTTGTATCATATTAACTCGGATGGAATGCAATATCATTTTTTTAAATATCTCTCCCAGGTGTATGCAGATCGCCTTATATTTTAAGCCTTTCAAAGAACCTTCAAAGGGGAATATGAAACTGCTATGAATGCATAAAGCATAATTGTTTTGTAGGGATCGGTTACATGTCATAACGACATGACAAAACAGGAGGTACGTATGAATTCCTGAGACTAGTGGTTGGCGATAGTTTGAATGGCAACATATGCGTAGTCCTGTGACAGCGGGGCGGTGTGTTTTGTCACGTGAAAGAGTTCCCGCGGTGTCACGCTGAAACACATGGACCGACAGTAGTGTTGCCGCCTCTCGGCTCGGCTTTCGGCGCATCGTAGCTCAGCTCGGCTTCCCAGAGCCATCAATCACAGCTCAACTCACACGGCTTCTGCTTAGCTCCCGCTTAAGCTGTCACTTTCAAACGAATTTGAACACGCTATATTATTTTGTATCCTCAAACCAACATTGGTCACAGAAACTACCCTATATGCTGCTTACATATTCATAATTGATATTTCCCTGTACTCATTTGTCACAAATATGACAATGTGTGACAGTGAAGGTGGAACAAACTCAATCCAACGATGGCTATAATGCTCGAAGTGCTCGCTATGAATGCAGGATAACGCAGAAAGCTTAAAAATGGGCCCAGCATACTTTATAACATCAGATAGTGCACTTCAAGTTACTTTATTCATAGCGGAGCATCGACATTGATATTGGTGTTACAAATGCGGCATTAAAAGTGGGAGCCACAGTCTAGCCCGGCTCCGAGCTATCAGAGTCAGTAAACTACCCTGAACGACGCTGTCAAGCTGCGAATTTGGAACCCATAACACCAGCTCCGCTCAAAATCGGCTCCGCTCGCGTGGTTGGGCAGCTGGGAACGGAGCGGCGGCAACACTAGCCGGTAGACGCTTATATGTCATCTGCCAGATATCGAGAAATTATTTCCAAATGAGCTACTGCTACTAGCAAACTATAAAAAACGCCTTTGTGCTAGGTTGGCTCGAGTACGCTTCTCTTTCTTCTCTTAATCGAAGTTCTTATGTTTGCCTTAAGGTCGTCCTCCCCTGTGCGCCTGGTGCTGCCCAAGCGCAATCTTGCCACCGCTGCAGCGGATTCTCCCTCTTTCCGTATCCCTGTGATCGACTTCAACAAATTTAGAGCAGCTACATCTCAGACGGAGAAGAAACAAACAGCAGACGAGATTGTTTCTGCATTCAAGGAGAGTGGGTTCATATATCTGTCTGGCCATGGAATTCATTCTGGTAAGCGGCTTAGCGTCTTCATTATATATATATATTACTCATTTGTGTAGATACCGTCAAGAATGCCTTCCAAAAGGTGATGATGCCGACTTTCTTTAGAGGTTGATATCTAATGATGTTCGATAGAGCAAAGAATTCTTCTCCATGCCTCAGGAAATTAAGGTAAGCAAGGTTGTTGCAGGTATCAACGTGCAAAGGACTAATTACCGTTCTCTAGGATACACTTGCATGGGAGGATCCTCGCTCTAACCGTGGATATGTCACGTTTGGTCGTGAACGTGTAACACAGTCCGAGGATCCTACGGAAATAGCTGCTTTGCGCGAAAAGGCACCGGATTTCAAGGAGTCGATGGAAATTGGACGAGACTGGGACTCCGAGTGGAAAAACCAATGGCCACAAGACAAGGATGCACCTCTGTTCAAGTCAACTATGCTGGACTTCTACCAGGTAATGCAATTGTCATTTGCTTCAGAAAGCGGCATGAAACGAATGCTCACCATCGATTTCAGACCTGTCATGACCTTCATGTTTATATTATGCGCTCTATTGCTCTTGGTCTAAACCTTGAAGAGAACTTCTTCGACAATAAGATCAACGACCAGTGCCACAATCTCAGATTATTATCCTATCCACCTATCAAACGGTCTTTGCTTACTGGCGAAGGCCAGGCACGGGCTGGAGCTCACAGTGGTAGGTTGCACAACGTACGGGAGTCATGTACTTGCAGATTAATAATTTGTTGCTTCTTAGATTATGGAACTTTAACACTTCTATTCCAAGACTCAGTATGTTCATTATAGTACTTTTGGTCATCACATTCTCATACTTCGGCAGGTCGGTGGATTGGAAGTGCGGAATCCTCACACAGGCGATTTTATACCCGCTACACCGATAGTGAGTTATCGTTTTTGCTAATGAATACCACATTTTAATAAAACCTACACAGCCGGATACAATTGTAATCAACGTTGGTGATCTTCTCGCTCGCTGGAGCAATGATACACTGGTATCCACGCTTCACCGTGTCGTAGCACCTCCAGCGAAACAAACCAGTGAAAACGAGGTCATGACCCCGGTACGCCAATCTATCGCCTTCTTCGCACGTCCCGACTTCAGCGCGGAAATTGCATGCCTTCCTAATTGCGGGAAGGAGGCAAAATACCCTCCTGTGAACACGTTTGATTACATTGTTGGCCGGCTCTCCGACACTTATACCAATTAATTTTGCGGGAGCATTTGTATCATTTTAACTCGGATGGAATGCAATACCATTATTTTTATCTCTTCCAGGTAGCATGCAGGTCGCCTTGAATTTCAATCCTTTCGAAGAACCTTCAAAGGGGAATTATGAAACTGCTATGAATGTATAATGCATAATTGTATTGCAAGGATCGGATACATATCATAACGGCATGACAAAACAACAGGTACGTATGAACTACTGAGACTAGTGGTTGGCGATAGTTTGAACGGGAGAAATAAAACAACATATGCGTAGTCCTATGAGTCTATTATATGCAAATGAACCGGAAAAATGACACAGAGACGTAAAACAAGCAAGAATCCAATCATGCCTTCTCCTTCTTTCTGAAAAGCCCCAGGGCGTGCTGACCACCGCATGCTACGGCAGCAGCGAACCACGCACCGCCTTCCTTCCTGACAATAGCACGAGGGGTGCGCACCTCCTCTTCTGCAACACCCAACTCTCCCTGTGTTCCTTGACCCCAGGTGTACAGGGCACCGCCTTTGGTCACGACGGCATTGAAGTGCGGCCCGCAGGAAATCTGCACCACGGGATCTTCAGGATCCGGGAACGTCACCATCGCAGGCTCAGGGAGGAATCCCTCGTGGAAACGGTCCTTCAATGCAATATCGTTATCTGCCAACCCTAGCTGTCCACCATTGGACCGTCCGCAGGCGTAAACTTTCCCTGCTTTCGTCAGGAACAGTGTGTGGTGCTCGCCTCCAGTAATGTCAATGACGACGTCGTCACCCAGTTCCTCCTTGCTGAGCCGCTTGACCTTCTGAGGCAGCTGCACTATCGAGTCGGCCTCAGAGGTGTATCCCGTGCCAGTTTGCCCCATGGTGTTCAGGCCCCATCCCCAGACGTCACCTTTGTTGTCGACGGCAAAGGAGTGCATGGAGCCCCCGCCAACGGCAACTGCTTTGCGGGCGCGGCTACCACCGAGTGTGATCTTTTCGGGCACAGTGCCGTGGATTTTGCGGCGCTCGATGACCTTACGTCCGAGTTGAGATTGTTCGCCGGCTCCCCATGTATAGATGTTGCCGTGAGTGGTGAGGACGAGGAGATGGTTGTCGCCCGCAGCGATAGAGGAGACCTTCTCGATATCGCCAGGTTTGTGGATGAGCTCGAGGATAGACACAGGGGTGAACTGGTGCTTAAGGCCAGTGGAAAATCCAAGAGAACCTTCAACAGCCTAAATTAGGATAAGTATAATGTTCTGTAAGTCTAGATGAGAAAGCTTACGCGGAAAGAGCCCCACACTCTCAATTCGCCTTCGTCGCTGACAACGGCGCAAATGCTATCGCCGGACACAGCCTTAACAGCGCGGAACTTCTCATCGACGAGCGACTGAAGTGGATGAGGATAGCTAGTAAGCTCGTCTACATTCAAGAAAGAACCAGGTTCGTTAGGATCCGGGACATCTTGTGTGATCCGGCCAAGTGCCGCATCGTCGTTAACACCACAGGTCCAAAGCTTTACAAGGTCATCAGCAAGACCGCCGCCACCCGCAGTTGCATGTGCTTACCGTTCCCTTTTCGTCAATCATGATGGTATGTAAGCCACCGGCAACGATGGACTCGAGTCCAGCGCCTTCCCCGCCGAACGTGCCCTTTGCGATCTGCTGCTCCACCCAAAGGTTCCTCTTGGGCTTGTCAAGCTCATCGAGAACATCAGGGCCCATGCCAAACTGGCCAAAGTTGCCGGCTCCCCAGGCAAATTGAACAAGACCGGGACGTTGATGAGATGGAGGGGTAGGAAGGGCGTTGAAGTAGGGTTTTGTGTTGACATTCGTTTCGCCAATGGTAGTAAGCTTTCTAGGGACCTTAGCATCCTTTGCTCCAGCCTTGCCAACAGAAGCTTTGGAGGCAGTTCTAGAGACAGGTTTGTGAGCTGGCACTGGGGGATCGTTCTCGGTCTGTTTGGACTCTGTGCGGGAGCGCTTTGCAGGGGGAGTAGAGGATCGGTCGGGAGATACAGCACGTTTGTTGCCGCCTGTGCGACTACGAGGGACCGACGCCGTGGCTTCCGCTAGCTTGGCTTCAGCTAGTTTGGCAGCCACTCTGGAGACAGGTCTTGCTGAGGTAGCGCGAGAGGAGCGTCTGGGAGGCATGACAGCAGCTAGATGCCTTTGAGGGGGAGCAGAAGGAGTGTAGAGGATGAGAGGAGCAAGATAGCTCAGAGGGTGGCGCAGCAAGGTAGCGCAGAGCAGACAAGGAGTCTGGGACAGAAGGGATCAGAAGGAGTGGTTGAGTGTTGTAGTCCACTTGAACACCACTCGGTTCCGTCACAAACCCAATACACGAAAAAAAAATGACACGTGATCAGCGCGTTATTTTTTCTTGTTTGTACGATGGCAGCAACTCGGAAGTTGCGACAAAGGCTTCCAAAGGCTCCCTTTCCCCGCCTTTTATAGCTCTATCCAACGTTTGCTTAGGCCGTAAGGGAAGCGTCGATTTCGTGCATTTTAATGCCCTTTGCAAGGTTTTCTGTCGGTTAGTTGTTGCACTGGCCATGAGTTTTGACAATTACTAGTCAAAAACACAACACAGTCATTGTTCCCAACGAACTCAGGCAAGTGCCATCGCTACTCCGGTTGCTAAATTTACAGCTTTGACTTGCAGATTGAACGTTGAAGATTTCTCGACCAGGGTCGAGTCCAACGCCAGCCATGACGTCTCGACGGCAACCGGACAACTTTCGGCCGTTGCACGGCCCATGTTGATCATGTGGCTGCCGGTATCTTATCAACGATTGGCCATGCGAACGGAGGCACAATCATAAAACTCCGGCCTCCGGATGTCTATCTGCCAAGGCCTCGAATCTCAATTTGACCATTTCGCTCAACTGACAGCTCTCCTCTGCGCGTTTACCTCTGGGTCCGCCCATGCTTGCGTATACCTAATGGCTCTCGGAAGGGGAATAAGCTACATTCAACGCGTACGCAAACCTTAAACGTATTCCTTTTCGAAATGTTTACTGAAGGATCGCAGAGACTACTCCATAGAGAAAGATATGGTCCATATCCAAACTATGGGCCTTCGGAGAATGCCAGTGGTGAAGAGTGAGCATCTAATTATTTCGCCCAAGGCAGTTCATTCTTAATTGTTTACTCTTTCAGGTTTGTGGTCTCAAACCCCGCTACTGGGGAGAAACTCTGCACGTAGGCTTATTCAAGCGCCAAAGTCAGAGGACAAGATCTGAATTCGGTGTTCATAGAGTCGCATCTGCATCCCCTGAAGACGTTTCGAATGCCATAAACAAGGCTCAAGCTGTGTTTGAATCGGGTGTATGGTCGAAAGCGCCTGCAGTTACGCGATCGAAGGTGCTCTCCAACCTTGCTCGAGCCCTTGAGGCGCGAATTCCCGAGTTCGCGCAAATAGAGACTCTTCAGACCGGAAGGACTATCCGCGAGATGAATGCCCAGTTGGGCCGTCTTCCTGAATGGCTGTAAGCAGATATTTTGTCTGCAGAATTTCCAAATTTGTTGATTAATCGACATGCAGTGATTACTTCGCAGCGCTCTTGCGGACAAACCAAGCATATGTTGCTCCGACTCAGGGTAAATTGTTGAACTACGTCCAGCGCGTCCCACTTGGAGTCGTTGCGCAAATTACTGTCAGTCAGATGGACCATTCCGAATTTTAGATTATTGACCCCGGTGAAATATAGCCGTTTAACCACCCTTTGTTAATCGCTGTCAAGAAGATTGCTCCAGCGCTGGCAGCTGGCAACAGCGTTATTGTGAAGCCATCTGAGGCAAGTATCTTTACGTTTCTTGCTTGCAGCTCGATCTCATCAATTCCTTGCAGCTTGCCCCGATTACTGTCCTCGAGTTTGTGGAGATGGCTAAAGAGGCCGGATGTAAGAATAAATATTTATCTTTAATTTTTAGTTATCACCTACATATGTCATTTGTAGTGCCAGCAGGTGTCCTTTCCGTTCTCCCCGGATACGGTGCAACAACAGGCAAGGAAATTGTTAAGAATCCTTTGATCCGAAAGGTGGACATTACGGTAAGGCATACATTATACATATCGACTTTTGCGATATGCTCAATTGGATAACGCAGGCTGGAACACAAACAGGTCGTACGTTAGGCAGTGTCGTCGGCGCCAATCTTGCAGCGTTCACGGCGGAGCTAGGTGGAAAGGTGAATCGTTTTACATCAAGCCATGATATCTGTCTCGCATAGCTGACTTTTTGTGCTTATTCAAGGCGCCCATTATTATTTTTAATGACGCAGATATCATATCTGCCGTAAATGGGACAGCTTTCGCCTCATTCGTTGCATCAGGGCAGACCTGTGTATCTGGCACGCGGATTATTGTTCAAGACAAGATTTATGACCGCTTCATGCCGTTGTTCCTTGAAAAGGTTGAGAGCATCAAGCGGCGAATGGGGAATCGTATGTCGTAATTCTTTTAACTGGGGCAAGATACACGATGCGACATTCTGTTTACAGCGTCAAATCCTAAATCTACAATGGGGACGGTGATTTCCTTGCATCACTTGAAGCGTATTGAGGGAATGATGGAGCGCACTGGCGGCAAGGTTCTAACAGGCGGCAAACGCATGTCAGGAGTATCTAAACTAGACGGATTTGATTTCTCTCAAGGCAGTTTCTTCCCTCCAACAGTCATCACTGATGTTGGCCTCGAGGATGAAATGTGGCAAGAAGAAGTCTTCGGACCTGTCGTCGTGGTTAGGCGCTTCTCGGTAAGCCTTCTTTGTTGGGCTCGTTTTTCGCAACATTAATTTCGCTTGGGCCCTATGACCCACAGGACGAGGCAGAGGGTGTCATGCTCGCCAACTCGTGCAAATACGGACTTGGAGCGGGTATCTGGACGTCCGATCTCTCACGGGCACATAGGATAGCAGCCAATATCGAAGCAGGCCTCTGCTGGGTCAATACACACCATCGCAACGACCCTAGTTCTCCTTGGTGCGTACTTATCTCTTTGAGTTGTTGGAGAATCAGATCTCATAATCTCCCGTCTCTCTCGCAGGGGTGGAATGAAAGAAAGCGGCATTGGTCGGGAAAATGGGCTCGAAGCGTTCGCTTCGTGTATGTCACAGCACTCTTTTTTGAGATTGACATGTTTCTGATGACCGGTTATCTACCTGTGCAGATTCGCAAAGTAAATCGACCATTGTTAATATCGCTTCAGCAGAGGAATGCAGAGAAACAGACGACTGGTTTGCGGAAGTCCCCGAGGGCAAGAGATACGGGTAAAGTGTTCCTTTGTGGGACTGGCGGGTTGATCGGGAAACATATACCCTGAAAACATATACATATGACCATCGTCAATTATACATGGTTGATAATACAGTAATGTCCTCCTGAGAAATGATATACTCTAGTACTACATTGTAGATATAACGTCCCGAAATGTCTACCCCGTTGTTCTAATAGCTTCCTTCTGTTCGGTCTATGAGAAGTTGCCAGTCAGATAAAAATAGTCTCAAAAAAAAAACAAATAACGAACCTCTCCAACCTCCACTGGGGGTTCGTCTACAAAGTCAGGGACCTTATTCAGATCAGCAAGATATGATGTCCCCTCTTCTTCCTCCTCTAACGCGAGCGCATCCAGTTCTGTATCAAAATGTAAATATAAGGTGTCTTCCGGATTAATTAACAATGGTTGCTCACCAGCTTCGAGGTCTGCTTCATCAATCTCGTCAGGGACAGCATAAGATCTGCCCAACGACTCCTGTATCTCGTTGGCCTGCTCTAATAAGTCCTCCATATCATAATGAATATTCTATGCACAAACTAGATTAGTAGTTGTAAACGCCGTGAAAGGACCTTGACAAACCTCGATCTTGTCTATGTCAATCTTGCCATACTGCTTTCGCATCTCCTTGTTTGCCACTTGCATTGCGTCGACAGTGGCCATTGTATTTCGCAGGTTCTCCGTTGCCAGCGCCGCGGACTCCATGTTGAATGTCTGTTGCGTGAGCTGCGCAAGCTGGGCCTCGTACATCCGTTTCTGCTTTAGTGTCCGAAGTGCTCTTTGTTGAATGGCATCCTTCAGTCGTCGTGGTCAGATGTGCCGGAAGAAACGGCGAAGAACGACATACCTTTCCGGGCCCGTTTCGTAGTTTGCTCATTTGCTCCTTGTAGCGCCCAAGTTCGCCATCTAACTTGCGAACCTTGACTTCAATTGAGGCGACGCGTGCGTCTGTCTACTTCAATGCAACGTGTTCATGGTTTATTCATGTGCAGAGGTGGGCGGTACTGACCGATGCGATAGCATCTTGAAGGGAGGGCTTTGGCTTCTTGCTTGCTGAGCTGCCGAATATGCGGTTCATTGCGATAGGACAGGGTGCGCGGGTGTACAGTGGATAGGATGAGCGGGTGCGCAGGCGATCAGATCAATTCGGGAGTAACCTAATCGAGATCGCCAGAACGTGCTGCACTGAATTATGACGATGATCGTAGCACGATCATCTTGCTGTAATTCATTCCGCGTTTCATGGTCGCGTTCAACAGCTCAACAATTATTCATCTTCCATCGCGGGCCCGACCATCTCGCCCATCCCTAGCTGACCTCGCAATCTTTCGTGTCCAAGGATGAGTCAAGCTAAAGATGCAAACGAGGTCTTGTCCATATTTACTTTCCATCGTCTTTAAATTTTACCACACTACATTACCTTCCGTCGTGCGAATTTTCTTCATCTCGGCAGGCATTGTAGGCGTGGATGGTGGGCGTTACGACGATCATAGTCAACGCGTCTCTAATTGGAAAGGACATTGCAAATTCAACCCAAGTATTGCAATCCGTCAAGTTCTCTGGCAGCTTCCATCCTTATCTTTCTCGTGATGTTTACCAGAGGCTGTACCGTCCTGGGCAGCACTCAACAAAAATAAGACCTGTATTGTAACTGAAATAATCAACATGTTGAGGTATTTGCTCATTTGACCGGGCAGTTGCCTTCGTTTCCTGTTGTTTTTTTCGACATACCATTACTTGGCAAGTATTGTTTTCCGTCTGTATTCGACTATAAGAAGCCCGTAATGCTCGTGTTAATTTTTCTGCAGCGCTATACTGAGTCAAACAAATGCCCTCTACTTTCTTCCCTCACGTCAATCTAGCGGCTCTTAAGAAATGGGCCATCACCACCGCGGCCAACCACCATCCCGTCCGGAATGTCTCTCGTCGTGGAGGGAAGCCCGTCTCAAAAGCTACCCCGAAGATTATTGGCTGTGAGGATGTATTTTGGGCTGGAACGAAGGTATAGACACCATCGTACTAGAGCCGCTCGTATCTGACCTCTTCGCTGTTCATTGCTAGATGATCCTTATCACTTTCGATCCCGCGAGCCTGCCCATGGGCCCGCGCGTGATGCTTGCCCACTTCCCCAAAGGCCGTCCCCGCCTTACTACGCAGGCACTGGTCAGTGCCCGCCGTCCTCCCCCGTTCCCCAACCATTTATTTAAAATTTCACCGTCAAAATAATTATTTTACAGGTTGGCATGACAGATACGATTTCCAAATACAAACCTGGCCGTATCGGTGCTCCCAAGATCTATGCCTTTATTGATTACATGCCAAATGATATTGGCGCCGAAGTAGTGCTCCTCGAAAAGGTGAGCTGCCCTATTTCTGGAAGACCGTCACTGACAACCCCGTTCCCAAGATCCCAGGCGAAAACCTAGCCGACATATGGCCCAAGCTACCGCCGAATGGCCAGTTTATGGTCCTGGTCAAAGTAGCTGAACTCCTATGCTGTCTATTTAACTTCCGGGGGTCGCTTATGTGCACCGACCTGCTAGGTACGGGAACGGACACGCGGCCGATTCTCCCCGGGGAATCGCGCAAGATGTCCCAATTTCCTGTCCTGCTTGGGCCTGCGTTTGATCAAGGCCCGCTGGTGGATATGGACGCTGTACCAGCACCAAGTTCGACCAAAGAATATCTAGAAGCGCTAGCGGGGCGCGTCGAGCGCGTATTCTCGTACACACCCAAAGGAGACCCAACGCCAGAAAACTTGGCGGCTCGAAAGTCGCCTCTCCCCAACCTGAGCATACCCGAGCTAACGTACCTCGACGTGCAGCGCGTGCGCGACACCTGGGAGCGGCTGAAGACTCTCATCCCGTACCACATCGGCGGGTTCTACCTCCCCAAAAGCCTCTCTGGGAAAGCGCGCGAGGTGGCCAGCAACACACTCCAGTCGCGGCAGTTCGGGATCAAGCACACGGACATGCAGATGTGGCGGTTCATCATTGAGATCCAACCCGTCGACGCGGAAAACCCGGAGCAGAGGATCACGCTCACGCTCACGGGGTGGGAGCACGCGCACCGTGCGCCGCTGTGGTCGTGCGCGTGCCTCCCGCCGTGGCTCGCGCCGCAGCTGGGTGGGCGCGAGATCATCCCCGCGGACCAGAAGGCGTACTACCGCGATCTGCTGGTGGGGCGCATCATGAACGACGACCGCATGCTGCGCTTCTCGTGGCAGTGGTTCGTCGCGTTCATCTACGGTGAGTCGGAGCGGTGGTTCGAGGCGTGCTTGAGCACGCACTGGCACATGCGCGACCATGTTGAGTATCTGCTGCCGTATCTCAAGCGGTACTGGGAACAGCACCGACCGGACATGCCCTTCCCTCTTGTGGTGGGGCGGGACTATGCCGCGCCTGGGGATACGGCTCTGGGTGCAGCGGACCGTCCGGAGGTGAACCCCAACCCGAATCTCATGGCGATAAACGAGGGCGGGAACGGTATCGGGCAGACGCTCGGCGACGAGTGGAAGGCGATGTCCACGAAATGGACTTCGCAGATAAAGAAGTAAACGCACAAGGGAAAATCTTTTGTGAATCGAAATTATATATGTATTACTACAATTTCCCGCTATTTAAATTATCTGATGGCTGTATTTGATATTCATGTACATGCATACCGCTGCCGCCGCGCACGTCACTTGCGCACTATGTATTTAAATTATCTGATGGCTGTATTTGATATTCATGTATATGCATACCGCCGCCGCCGCGCACGTCACTTGCGCACTATGCTTATTACATCCTCACAAAAAAGTACCTTGTGACATGGATGTCAGCAGTAATTCTGTAATGTAGTTCTTCTCATAGCGGCTAGACAGAAGTGACATGGGAAATATATCCAGCCTGCGCCTATGTGCGTCGTGGAGGTGCCTGGTATTACAGTGTGTTTACTATACTGGGGCATATAGGCACAATCCTTTTTAATCTCCAAATGTAGTGTATTCCGGGGAATAAGAACAAGGTGGGCTAGATTCACGATAGGAACCCCCGCAGCGCGCCCCCTACGTTCAGGACATCGATCCTGGAGACTATTAAGCGTGTGTGCGGGGAAGAGGGCAGTGTAGATGAACTTACAGGAATGTATCGTGCCCCCACACGCCGCCGAGCTCGTAGTAGCTGACGTTCTCGTTCCCGCTCATGCGTAGCGCGTCGGCGACCTCGCGCTGCTGCTCGACAGTGAACAGGATATCGCTCTGCACGCCGAGGATGAGGCACGGGATGTGCGCGAGGGGCGCCATGCCCTTCGCGAGGTCGGAGAGGTGCGGCGGGGGGTTCACGGGCGGGGGGTGCGACTTGGAGTGGGACGTCTTGTGCAGCTGCTTCGTGCCCGGGGCAGAGTGGTGCTCGGGTGGCTGGGGCGAGTGGGGCAGCGCGGGGCGGAGGTGCAAGGCGTGCAGGGCGGAGTGCGTCATGTCGAAGAGGTCCATGGCTTTGGAGATGTAGATGAGGGAGTTGGCGTCGTATTTGAGGCAGAAGGATTCGCCTTGGTGGTCGAGGTAGGTTTCGATGAGGAAGTCGGGGCAGAGAGCGGGCGGGCGCGGGGAGGTGGGGGAGGGGGTGGTGTTCTCTGCTTCTGCCTCTGGGAGGGAACGGAATTGGCGGCCGAAGCGAAGGTCCCATTCGGGGCCGGAGCGGTAGGTGATGGTGGCGATTTCTGGAGGACACGGTGAGATAGGAATGGGGAAGAAGAGGAAAACGTACGTCTGGCGAGCTTCATGCCGGTATGTGGGGGAACGCCATCATAGTAGAAGCCGTTGTTCCAATTAGGATCTGCCATAAGGACTGGAGCAGAAAATAAGTAGTTAGCTCAGGGAGGGGGAACAGGGACGAACCACTTCGTTGAGCGTAGCGCATAGCTACGCTAGACGGGCTGCTGCGAGCAGTTCCGCTGATACTGACGAGCTTGCGGACGCGTTCGGGATGGAGCCAGCCGGCAGCCAGACTCTGCATGGCACCCATGGAGCAGCCGACGCTGGCATAGAGAGAGTGGATGCCGAGGTGGTCGAGGAGGCAGAACTGGGCCCTGACCATGTCGAATATGGAGAGGATGGGGAAGCGGGTTGCCCAGGGCGTGCCGGTGGCGGGATCGATGGAGGAGGGTCCAGTCGAGCCGTAGCAGCCGCCAAGGACGTTGGTGCATATGATGAAGTACTGGCTGGTGTCGAGGGCCTTTCCTGGGCCGATGAACTTTTCCCACCAGCCCTCTGCGGGGTTGGCGGGGGTGGAAGCAGCATGGGAGGAGGCGGAGAGGCCGGTGTGGAGGAGAATGACGTTGTCCCGCGAGGGCGAGAGGGTGCCCCATGTCTCGTAGGCGATGTCGAAGGAGGGGAGGGGCGTCTTGGAGTATGTGAGCGGGAGGGGTTTGTCGTGGTGGTAGACATGGTAGCTCTTTGGGTTGGGGCGGGCGTAGGGGGGCTCTGGGCCGGTCTCTACCTCTTGCTGCTGGGAGGAGAAGGAGGCCATGAGGCGGGACTCGCGGGCGGCATGGGCGTCGACGCAGGGGAAGTTGGGCTGGGAGACATGGGCGTCGGAGGACGAGAGCCGGGCGGCGAGGGGCCGTGCAGCGCGTGTTGATCTGGGCAATGCTCTTGCCAGCGATGCGGCGCGTGCGAGGACTCTTGGTAGGGGGGTGGACATGGTGTCCTTACCAGAGTCCTTACCCGAGTCTGCAGGCTTATAGCAGAGCACTGTCAGCAGCACTTCTTTGATGCTTAAAAATGACGTGCTCGTCGGGATCGGGCCCAATTAGGACGTAATCGGCGGCGGGCGGGGATCCCGGCGGGAGGCCAAATAAAGCCATGGCAACGTGCGCCGATCTGTCGTGTGCCCCGCTCTCTGGATGGACTCGCATGACAGACCAGCCACGAACGCACGCGGTGCGGCGCAGCTTCAGCCTGCTTTCAAAAATACCCAGAGACGTGAGTGGCAGCCCAATCAGTTGACCGTGCCTAACACGTGGATACCACCCAGCTCTCCTTCCTGCGCAGGCCAGCCTCGGACGCTTCCTCCCTTCACGTCTGTCCTCCCTCCGCGACGCCGTGCACCCCGCTGACCCCCTGCCAGACCCAGTCCACAGACCCGTCGTCCCTCGACCCGACCCCGCCCGCGCTCCTCCCGGGTTATGCCGCCACGCTCGCCCTCCCGCACCACCGCCGACCCTCGCTAGACATGTTCTCCACGCTTTCCCACTCAGAAGAAGATCGCCCCACAAGGAAGAAGTCCAGGTCCGACAACCGTGTATGTCTTTTCTGCTGCTGTCCTATCCTCGCTAACGCGCCACAGCTCTACAACTTCCTCACCCGCTCCCGATCGCGCTCACGATCCAGAGCTGCTGACCCCGAGCCCCCGCCACACCACCCCGACCCCGTTCCAACGCTGCCTCCACTCCAGACACACATCCGCCACTCCAGTGCGGGCTCCAGCAAGGACCTCCCCCCGCCTCCCTCTCCCAGCTCAAAACCAACCACGCGCCTCCAGTCACGTCCGCTGTCGTCCACCACCACCGCAACCAACACCACCATCACCCCCGGAACGCCAAAAGCCCGCAGAAACCCCCAAGCTCCCCTCCCGCCCACACCAGATGCCCGTGAGAACGAGGACGACGCCCCCAAACCCTCCGCAACCCGCAAGAAGCTCCATAATCTCTTTGGCATCCCCCTAGCCCCCCGCAAATCCTCCCGATCGAGATCGCGTCCGACAACCCCGCGTGCCTCGCTCGACGTGCCCCCTCTCCCCGGACACGACGACGATATAACGCCCAAACCTCGCAAGTCCTTTTCTCCGCACCCCCCGCGACCCCAGAGCCCGGTAACACCGGTAAAATCCAAATCGTCCACCGTCAGCTCTACCGCAACCACCTCCACCATGTCGTCCACCGCATCTACCTCCCTGCGCCTCCCGCGCTTCTTCTCAAGTGCGTACATTCTTTGACTGTTACCACCCGCACTCACCCCGCGCCAGATCGAAGCGCCCCTGCACCCGAAACGCATGCCCTGCAGCGACAACAGTCCACCACGCAGACCCCCGCATCTGCACCTGCCGTTGTGTCAGGCCCCATCAAGCGCGCCTCGTCCCACCGCCGCGGCACCAAGCCCGATCCAGCCCCTCCCCCCGCCGAATCATCCGCAGCCCCCACGATCACCCACACACCTGCGACGCCACTTACCTCGCCGGCCAGCAGCCACCACCCCGCAGCGGCGTCCCGTCTGCACGCGAGCCACGGGCAGAAGGGCGCTTCTCTCGACACAGGGTACCGCTACCGCGCTACAGCAACGATGGGCGTCGTGGACGAGGAGGGGCGCTTGAGTGGCGGCAGCGGCGGGCCCATTCCACTCGAGATGCAGCGGTCGCGGAGTGCCAAAGGCAAGGCGCGCGAGACCCCCGACGCGGCGACCCCGCCTGCGCGTGGCGGAGTGGGGCTGAGCAAGATGAGCAGCAGCACACGCTCGACGAAGCACGGGAGCTTTGACTTTGAGCGACCTGGATGGGGCGCGATGATGATGCAGCGCGCAGGGAGCAGCGGGACGACGGGGAGCACGTGGAGCCGTAGCGGAGAGAGCACGAAGCAGAAGGAAAGGGAGAGTACCCTTGGCGCGGGGTTGGCGGGGGTGGGCACGCTGCAGCGGGATGCCTCGATGAAGAGGGGGAAGGAAGAGCAGTTGAAGGCGTTTGAAAGCGATAGGAAGCGCAGATTAGACCGGGAGAGAGAGAGGGAGCGGGAGAAGGCAGCGGCGCAGAGTGCATCGCAGCGCACTACGCCGCAGGGCTCGCACTCCGACCACGCCCCCACATCGACCTCGACGAACGGCACGGGGCACACGGGCAAGTCGTCCAGCCTCAGCCGCGCAACGGGCGGGAAGCGCAGCGTCTTCGGCAACACACGCACGCGCCTCGCGGGGCTCTCGACACAGCATGGCCCGTTCGACTTTGAGCCGCCCGTGCCGTCCCCAACGCGCAGCACGGGGAGCACGGGAACAGGGCACGAGGTCTCCGTGTCCTGGGGCGGGCGGGGCGAGAAGGAGAAAGAGCGCTCGAGGGAGAACAGGGAGCGGCATAAAGAGCGAAAGGGGGTGCAGCGCGGCGGGGGCGACCGCTCGCCCGTCCCTGTACCCATGCCCTCGGGGCACCGCTCCGGGACCAAAGGCCGCTCTTTGGACCTCGGGCTCGGGCTCTCCTGGGCCCCAACAAAGATGCGCGAAGACGCGCTGCTCCCATCCTCCGCGGCGTTTGTGCGGTCCTTCAGCCGCTCGTCGAGCCAGGGACGCTCCGCCTCGGGGTCGACGAACGGGCGGTCCGTGTCGAGCTCCACGGCTGGGGGCCACGCGCACGCGCAGGGCGGCAGCGCGTGGGCGCGGAAGGCACAGATGGCGGCGGACGCGGACGAGGAGCGGTCCAAGGTCGGGAGGGAGGTCGCGGAGCTGTTCCGTGGTGCGCTGAACGAGGAGGGGTATGCTGCGTTCAAGAAATGTGCGTCCCAGCCTTTTTTACCTTCTACGCGACGGCGGCGGCTATTTCATTTCGGTCTTTCGGGCTTCGCTGACTATTGTCCCCCCCCAGATGTGCACCAGTTCGACGCGCACGAGATGCCATTTGACGGTCCCACCGGCATCATCACGCACGTCGAGCGGCTGCTGCGCAATGCGCCGCGTGTGCGGGAGGAGGACCGCCGCCGGCTCATGGAGAACTTTGTCAAAATCATTCTCCAAAATGCTTGAATCCGGCCAGCTCTTTACCCGCACCCCCCACTTGCATTTTTTGCCCCCTTCTGTTCTTGTCACGCACCTGCATCGTTATCGACACGCCCCTACGCCACTGCATGTTCTCATGTCGCTTTTCTCTCTATACATCATGTTTAGATGAATTTCGATTTCTAGTGTTCATCCTTTTGGGCCTTTTTCGCCATTGGGCTTGTCTCTATTCTATCTACGACCACACTTCATGATTTTTCGACATTTGGTTCATGTTGTATTACGCACGCACGTCTTGATTTTGCCACATCCCCTCATGACTAGTTCTCCGCCTACCTACTATCACGCTGCAAATGCTCTCCATGTTATTTTGTTGCCCTGTTTTTATTATGTCCAGATCATGTGTTTAATGCTTGTACATGCCGCCTTCACAGAACTAATCCACTCTTGATACAAGGTTCGTCATTACTGGTTAAATTATCCCGAGTCCGAGGAAGATGGTACATGTTGGAAATCAAAAACAAATACATAGTATAACCGCTGCTGCTTCTTCATCATACACCCCACCGTCTATGTCGCAGGCCTGAGCGCTCTCAGTCGCTCGGCGAGTTTGTCGTCTTCCTCCCGAAGCTTCTCCCCAGGACTGATTTCTGCCACTGCGCTCAGGTCCTTCGCGGCAAGGTCATGCTGCAGCTCGATGTTGGCTTCTTCTGCCGTCTGGCGTAGAAGCTGGTCGATCTGGTCCTGCGGCGTCGAGATCGCGGTCGTGGAGGACATCGTATCTTCCATATACGATGTTTGTACATCCAGATCGGCGAATTGTGACTCGAATTTCTCCATGACCATAGATATCTAGTAGAAGAAGGTAAGAAAGGGATGCAAGAAAGATAAGAGCGGCATGCCTTCTCGAGGTTCATGGATTGCATGGCGCTGTCCATCCCACGTACGACCGACGTCATGTTGCCTGTTATCTGCCGCATTGTCACTGCAGTCTCCACCCGGCTGGCGACGGCGTCGATGCGACTAGATAGCCGCAGCAGGTTCAGGGCCTCGCTCTTCTTGCGAATAGCATTCGATGCGTATATCCGGGCTCCATCTGTGTTCCCCTGCTGAAGTGCCTGTGCGTCGTCAAAGGTTAGAACTGGATAATTTCTTATGTGCATAGAGAACACACCTTCTTTAATCTCGTCTTTTCTGAGCCCTCGTCCTTCTGCGCCTTCTTTGCCTGCTTGCTGAGAGTCTTTGCTGTAAACTGCGGCCTCAGATTAGAATGACGACACATGTAAACTAGGAGAAGATGCTCACTTTAAGCTGGAAAAGGGTTTCTGGTTAACATCAGCTTCAATAGTGTGAATACAACGAGATGCGACTCACTCTCGAGGTTGCTCATGGTGTTCGGAAGGATGGAGTGGATGACTGCGACAGAGGCAACTGCTCTTGGCAATGGCTGTGGCCGTCGGCGCCAAGTATAGTCCACGTGATGCATTCCACGTGGAGAAGCTCAGACGCGATTCAGGAGAACCACGTCGGTTCCTGGCTGCTCACCATTCTTCGCTTCCAACTCCAACTCTTTTTTTTCTCTTTCTTCCTGTCACGAACAGGAGCACCGGCGTGCACGCTTTCTGCGATGGCGTTGCTGTATTATACGAGGTATTTTCTCTCTTGCATGGACGCCGTGCACACGGCTGACTTTGGCACGCAGCTACCTCGCAGTTCTTGCTGCGTTTGCGTTTGTCACACTATCCCTCGGCAAGTCCTGCCTCATATTCGGGCTGCTTTACGTTGACCTCTAGTTCTCTGCTAGCCAGTGGCCTCCTTTATGTCTCAGAACTAATAGAAGAGCATTCCCGGACCGCAAAGATAATCGGGAAACGGGGTATATATGTATGTATTCCTGTCATGATCATCAATTTGACCGCTGACCCATGTGCAGGCCATTATATCACTTCACGTCCTGTTTTACTTCTCCGACTCGCTGCCTCTAGTGCAGACGTTATTCTCGATAACGTGTCACATTGTCTACCTCCAGAACTTCTCGTATACGTGGCCGGTCATCTCTCTTACCTCTCCTTCCTTTCTCGCTTCATGCGTTCTCGTCATCGCGGATCACTTCATATGGTTCTTCTATTTCGCTCGCAGAACAAATGAAGCACGGCATTATAGATCATACCGAGGCCCCCCACCAGAAGTGCCAGGCTTCACCGAAATCGCGTCCTTCTTTGGGATATGCGTATGGCTCGCGCCACTATTCTTGTTCCTTAGCCTTAGTGCTAATGATCACGCCCTTCCCGTCTCAGCAGGTATTGTATTCCTCGGGTCTTGGGCTACACCACGCATTCTAACGCTGTTATGAACTCAGCTGAACCATCCACTCCATCTGTCAATCCAACGGAACATACACATTCCCGTGTATCACTTATAAGATCCATCTTTTCTTTCTTCGCCTTCGACGGTCTACCGAGAATGCGACCAAAATCTTCCAGAAAGGACACCGCTGAAGGCCTGTTGGCACCCCACACACCCCGTTTACAGCAACGAAATTTAGCTCCTCCCTCTCCCAATCTCACTCCCCAGTATGGCCTTCCTCCGCACTCACCTGGCCCGCGAGTGTTGGGAGCACAAGAGCTTGACGTCCGCCTTTCCAACGCCACTGCGAATAACTTCAAACTTAATCCACCCCCTCGGCGTTCATCACAAGGACCTGTGCGTAGATCAACAGGCGAGGGATCGGTGTTGGGTTTGAGGAGGACGGGTACACCTGACGATGTATTTAGTAAGAACCGATGATGTACTTAGACTGTGACTATTGCAGGGTATAGGCCTTCGCAAAATGTCCCATGCTTGTTATTTACGTGGAGACTCTTAATGCAATGACTGCAATACCGATGACCATGCAATGCTCGTCAATGGACATTGTGGTGAAGCACTATATTTAGGCGCATCGATGTGTGGTCTTGACAAGCTTGACAAACAACTGCCCCTATGACGCAAAGCACACTCTCGATCAAGGTCACGCCTATCCTTCCCTCCGGCCACCATGTCTTATGACCGCTCAGAATCTATCAAGTCCATTTGCAGTGTCTTGTTGTGCACTTCCGAGGAATTTTACGAATTGTACGATAATCAAAAGTACTCAACCGAAATTCTGGCTGACTGAGGCCCCAGTCAACGTCGTCAATAGCAATGTCGAATTCCTACGTTCAGCTTCCCAGCATTACCACCTGGACTAGCTCTTAGCAGGCATGTTGGAACACGCCCCAGATCAACGCGGAAAGCGATATGTCGCCGCTGCTCTCCACATAGCATATGGAAAGGGGAATGATGTGATGGTTGATGTGGCGAATGCATGGTTGGAGCACTTATTCCTTCCGAGTCAGTCCCCAACTGATTCCTCTCTCTTTCATCCACTCATTCCTGACGTTCAGTGTTGGCCTTATCAAAATCCATTAAAACCGAACCTAGCGAAAGTCAGTCCCCTATAATCGACAACACTGCGCAGCACATCGAGCCCGCCAGTCGGCCGGACCAGAAAGATCTCAGAAAAGAAGTGAGGTTGAGAATTAGCTTTCTATCTTCGTTCCAATTAAATAGTTTTACAGGTCGCCATGCGCGAGTTATACTATTGTGCAATCACTATGACATTCGATGTAGATCGTGTATATACACTTGTCAATCAAGGACGGCTCTCGGAAATTCCGGCTGGCCCGCAACATCGAATGGAAACTGCTCACATTATTCCATACTTACTAAACGTCTTTAGTAGCACGGCCATTGGTAGTCATGAAAATGTGTGTTCTGCTCTTTCTTTTCTTTCTGTACATCTAGCCTCAAGCTTTCGGGATAGAGAAATACCACTTGCACATGGGACATGCTTCAGTCCTGGACCCAAATTGACATCAAAGCGCTTGCAGGTTCAAAAATCAACTCCCCATCTACATGACGGCTGACGATCATATTGCCTTTGGGTGATCCCGGTTTTATCTCGATAAAGAAGCCGTCAGCCATTTTCATGAGATTCGTTGCTCCTGAGGCTGACGCTCCCTAGTACCCGAATTCTCCCAACAAGTACAAGGCACGGCTGACTCAACGTGGCTACCTGTTGAGCAGCGGACAATTATCAGCAGACGTTGAGTTTCGAACTATGGAGGAATTAAGTGTCGAACCACCCAACCCTGAGTTCCTCAGAGTTCATGCTGCCTTTGCTAAGGTTCTGAGCCTCTCCGGCGCTGCTGAATATTTTGAGGAAGTTGAGAGGGAGGCTGAAGAGAATAGGACTCTACACCCGAATGGGGAAACAGATTTTGGTTTGATTCTTACGTCTAGGTTAGCGTTCATGGCACATTAGTTATATGTATGCTTGTAGAGACACCTTTGATATTGAGCAGATCTTTTGCAATCATAGCATTTCACAAGAAGGTATAGATAAATTACCAAATATAAAAACAATCATTTGTGATGAAGTTTTCGCAAAAAGTTGAAATAAAAAAATGCCAGTCCTCGGCCAAGCTGTAACGATCGGAACACGCTGGAATCGCACACAGCACAATCGTTGGACTACCTGTCCCACTAATACCTAGTTCATTACAGCCTGTAATGCCCGTTACTCTGGTGATGTAAGGCCGGGTCAGCCACACTAAGCCGTGACGGCTCCGCTGTACCGTCACACAACTTGCGTGAACTCGAAATACTTAACGACGATTTAGACGGTCGTCTCCTCGAACGTCCCTCTCTTGCACATGTACCTATACCTTGGCACTGGACCTAGAACACTTTACCTGGTTACAAGCCACCATGATGAGAAAATAGGTCGACCAGAGCGAGCCCTGGTGTTTCGCGCGGGAGAAAGCCGCTCTCAGGCAGTTGTTGAATTCTTGCCGAAAGATGAAGTTAACATCGGTGGGCTCGTCAAATTAACGAACAGAGTGGTGAAGGGATGTTTGGGGCTGATATCTGTGGACAATGGTGCGTTCTTCTAGAAGATCACGTCCTTGAACAGAGCCTAATTTAACGGACGGCTGCAGACCTTTTCCTTGCTGTAATAACCAGTGCCACTGAAATGGGAAACACCAGGCCATCTGCGGCTGAACCAGAGTCTGTCGCGCGAATACACGAAGTCAGCTTCTACAGCCTAACGTCTTCTCTCTGGGACGATCTCGCAGGAGCTGCGGATCCAGCGGTAGGCATTGACCCCACTGAGGCTCCGCTTACCAGGGACAACTACAATCAAAATCCTTCGGCCCCTCAAACATTTGAGCACCCATGTTTTCCCTTGACGAAAATCCTTTCCTCAGGCTCTTTCTACTACGCTGTGGAGGGCCCATGGGATCTTTCGTCTCGACTTGCAGTTCGGCTCTCAAGAGATCCCTCGTCAGCTAAGGATATTTCAAATTTCGATGGGCGATTTGTTTGGAACGAATATATTGTCCGCAGTCTACTTGATTTTAGAGACCGATTGGATGCGCATGAACGAGAGGACTTGGATCGCTGTCAATTTATCGCAAGTCAAGCTCATCGTATTCCTCCTTTATCCCTCTCACCCTTCCTTAGGTGTTGGCGATCCAAGGTTTCGTTGGATTATTTACGATGGCACTTCCTGCACCACCTACAGACGGAGCTCCTGCCGTCGCTACTCTCTCTCTGATATCCAGATTGGGTTGGAAACGGGCGGGTACGCGGTTTAATACGCGTGGCGTTGATGATGATGGAAACTGTGCAAATTTCGTAGAGGTAAGTAACGCCGGCATGGTACTACTTCAATGGTCGGTATCTGAGGTCTCTTCAGACGGAGACTGTGTTCAGCACCGACCAACATTGCGTCAGTTATGTACAAGTACGCGGAAGTGTCCCATGTATGTATCTTCTTCTTACAAATGCAATAATAATATATCCTCAACTGGGGGAATTTTCAGTATTTTGGGAGCAGCAAGGACTTCAGACATTTGGACAGCGTATACAGATAACACGACCACATGCATCGCAGCCTGCTTTCGAAAGACATTTTTTGCAAATCATGGAGGAATATGGCCCCATTCATGCGATAAATCTTCTTGGAACAAAGGAGAACGAAGCTTCTTTAACGAATGCATATGCAAGACATCTTCAAATTGCACGGGGCGCTCTTGGAGACGACCTTGGTATCACCCATTTCGACTTCCACAATGCAGTGAGAATAGCAGGGCATGACAGCGTCATACGAGAACTGAGGTATTTTTTTGCAATTGCTGATGCGCTTTCTTGGTGCTGAAATTATTTAGGCGTTTAGAGAACATTCGAGATAATGTCGACAAGTTCGGGTTTTCAATGTGTGACGCTTCGTCAGACGAAATCATCACAGATCAAAAAGGAGTATTCAGGACAAATTGCTTAGACTGGTACGTGAAGAATCGCTGCGTACTACATCGTTTATTGAAAATTCACCCTTTCTTAGCCTAGATCGCACAAATTTTGTGCAGGATATTCTCTCTCGAACAACCCTGGAACAATATTTGCAGCTTGTTCGTCGTGAATGGCTTCTGTCGAATTCACTGTGGACAAATCATCGTGAACTGTGGGCCGAGAACGGCGATGCCTTGTCGAAAATATATGCAGGAACAGGCGCTCTCAACACCAGCTTTACACGGAGCGGAAAGCGCACATTAGCAGGTATACCGCTTATTCTGGTATTTATTGATTTCTAAATGCGCTCTTTGAAAGGTGTGCTCTCCGATGCAACGAAGAGCGTTTCGCGAGCATACATAAACAATTTCCAGGACAAAGGCAAACAGGTTGCGATAGACTTGTTTTTGGTTAGCTACCGTTTTCACAACTTCTGAATCTTTCACTGACATTTGATAGGGCAATCTCAGCAATCAGAGACAAGTCACCATCTTTGACCCCATACACGACTCTGTCCGTGCTGCACTGGAGCGGCGGTGAGCGATTATCATCACAGATGCCGAAGGAAGCGCTGATAATTTCATACAGATTACCTGAATATTCGACGACTAAGCAATGTACCATTCTTATTGGAACGTGGAATCTCAACGGAAGGGTAAAGAGCAGTTCTTCATCTTATGGCCATCTCTCACTTTTACGTGCAGCCACCATCCGAATCACTCTTGTCTTGGTTGTTTCCTCGAGAAAGTTCTAATGAGTAGGTATATTTTTCCATCATAACTCGGTGTGGCTCATGTTTCCCCAGGCCGGACATGTTCGTGCTTGGTTTCCAAGAAATCGTGCCACTGACTGCACAGCAAATTGTTCAAACCGACCCTGATAAGAGGTATGTCAGCCAGCTCAAGATTGAGTACTTTACGATTTGACTCGATTTTAGGCGTATATGGGAAGCTAAAATTCTGGAAACCCTTGACCGTCGCCCAAACAAAAAGTCTGATTACGTTCTACTCCGCAGTGAACAGGTAGGCTTGTTATACGCAGTTGATACGGTTTTCTGAGTCTGATGAGTCTTACAGCTTGTCGGAACGGCTTTGCTTGTTCTTGTCAAAACGGAGCTGACTGCTGTAATCCGGAATGTGGAGGCTGCCACGCGCAAGGTTTGCATTCCCGCCTTTGTCCATCAGCCTGCTTACATTATTTACCATGCTCTACAGACGGGTTTGCGGGGTATGTCTGGAAACAAAGGTGCAGTTGGCATACGACTGGACTATCATGATACCAGCTTCTGTTTTTTGACTGCTCATCTTGCTGCTGGGCACTCCATGATCGAGGAACGAAATGCGGACTACCGCACTATAGTCAATGGGTTACATTTCCAGAAGGGAAAAACGATCCAGAACCACGAGTGAGCTACATTTAATTCCTTGATATATCGGTTAACTGACGTTAGCACAGGAATATTATCTGGCTCGCTGATACTAACTATCGCGTTGGCTTGGATTATTCGACAGTGAAGTCATTTGCAGAGAATGACGATTTTGATTCTCTTCTTGCTGCCGATCAGGTGTTTATTATTTTATTCTTCCTTATTTGCCCAAGTTAACTATCCACTGGTGATGTAGCTGAAGCAGGCGATGGACTCCGGAACTGCTTTTGCTGGTTATGAAGAAGGGCCTCTATTATTTCGACCAACCTATCGCTATGATGTAGGAACAGACGATTATGATACAAGCGACAAAATGCGAATACCTGCATGGACCGGTATGTATTTCCTAATTGAACTTCTGTCAGTCCATTAAATCTAGTTAGACCGTATATTATATCGTGGCAACCAACTGGACTTGGCGGTATATTCCAGATCTGAATTACGAGGCTCAGATCATAAACCTGGTGGGCAGACCTTATTGCTACTCCCAGCTCATCCGGGATAGTTAACGGGTTTCTACGAAATTTTTATTCCAGTTTTTGCGATCTTCCGAGCTGAAGTTCGCATGATCGACACTGTCAAGCGTGCGATGCTGTCACGGCTCCTACTTGAAAGCGTGGTTTCCACGGATCCAGGAGAGAAATTAGATGAAAAGCTTGCGAAGTTGGTCTTGCCAACTAATACAGGAGATTGTATGTGACTTTGGTTTAAGCTCCTTCTCTATGTTGAACTCTTGGCCATTTAGTACCACCTCCGAGTTCGGATGATGCTGCGTGGTGGGATGGTCCAGGTGAACTACTATTTACATAGTCAATATCATCTGCTGATGCTAGCTTACAGATTACCCCGGAGGTGTAATTCCGATTTCCGAATTCTTGAAACTTGACACTCGTCTTCGTAAAGGCAATCCATTTGACTCTCCTGCGGATTCACTTCGTTCTTCCTCGCCTTCATCATCAGAGGACGAACTCTATACTCACGCTCTTACTCTGCAAACGCCAATGGCTCCTGTGCAAGCTGCACGAAGACCAGCACCCCCTCCTCCTCATCCACTGAAACCTACCGATCATCAAGACAATGGTCATATTTAGCCATCTTACTGTTTATTGTAGCACGTTATTACTGGATAGAGCTTTACTGTGCGTAGATATAATACAAACATCGCCAGAGCATCACCATGGACATGAATCAATAGGAAGAGATAAATGCATACCTAATGTGCATCAAATTAGTCCCTGCTTCTTGAGATCCTCGTAAGTTTTGCGATTGTACACGTTGCCCTCGTCATCCTCCAGTTCTTCCATCGTCTCCTGCTCAAATATTTCATGACGACCCTCATGTTTGAGTTTCTCCGCAACTATAAAATATGCATTGAGTCATCCGTTGCCATATATATGGACAGCGCGTATGCTTACGGGCAAGAGCATCCTCGATACGGGTGATTTCGTGGAAATGCTTAGTATTTGGAAGACCAAGTGCACGCATACCAAAAGCATGACGTGATTCCTGGAAGTGCCTATCAAAGTTTTTTCTGTAGAAGATAAAGTGTGAGTACCACGGGAAGAGGTAGAAACAGAGAGGCGCTTACCTGCCCATATATACATGATCTGAGCAAATCTCGCATCGATACTCAACACCTAGGCCGTGTAGCTTATAAAGCCAATAGGGGATGGGCTTGCCGTCCCACCCAAGAGGGAGTTTAAGGGGATTGTAAATTCTTTCCTCCTCTTCCTCCTCCTCTGCACCACCATCTCCGGTAGCAGCAGGCGGAGGTGGAGGCGGCTTAGATTGATCGAGCAGCTCCTGCTCACGTTCGCGAGCGGTGAGTGAGAACCGGCGCTCGACATTAGATTTAGTTTCATTTATCACAGGAACGAGGGAAACAAGAAGGGAGGAGGCGAGATGAGTGTAGCGAGCGGAATTGCGAAGCCGCAAGTGAGCAGAAGATTGGTGGATAGGCTGAGGGGTAGATGATTGGGCTTGAGAAGTTGGAGCGCCGTTCGGATTGGCAGGAGGTTCTCCAGACGATGCTTGTTTGGCTACCGCCTTAACGTGCTTTTTGGAGGTCAAGTGTGCGTCGTACACTGTTTGTTTCGAGTAATATTTTTGACCTGACAGAGGAATACATTTCAAATTTTCATAAATATCTCCCATTAAAAAGATAGTACTTACAAGCAGAACACCAAATCCCAGCAGCGCCACTACCATTCGCTGGAGCCTTCGTGTCGACATTCTCTTCCCATCCCGGAACCTCCTGCGTTTCCCACTTCTTGTCAAACTCTGCGGCTGCCCCCCGCTGCTGCGACTCGACGTCAACCAGAGGCTGAGTTCGGTTCATGAAAGAAAGCAAATATGAGTGCAGGTCTTTGATGTATCTGTCAAAGAAATCATGTAAACTATGATAAAATAAGAAAACAGTGTACGCACTTCTCAAAATCTTTCGTAAACCGTGTTTCCTTTGGCAGATCAGAGTGCACTGGTGCCTTCTGAGCGGCAAGAAGTAGGTCGAGATACTGCAGATACCCCGGTCGTTTCCCGATACCCTTCAAGTTGGCGTATGCTATATGGTTGGCGTAAAGGTCAAGGTATTTCCCGTACGCTTCTTCACCCGAAAAAAGCAGAGAAATAGCTGGAGAAACAATTTGATCAAGCATTCGTGTGACTAAAAGTAATGAACACGCACGATCTTCTTCCTCATACTCTTCTTCTCCTTCTTGACCTGGCTCATCAAGGAAGGCCGCTATTTCGAGGTCGAATCCTCCTGGCATAGAATCAGGATACTTGCCGTGGTGCTCTTGGATTTTCACCAACCGCGAGTAAAATTCGGAGAGGTCGTTTTGCTGTGCAGGAGCGGATAGTAGCTCAATTTCAGCCTTCCTGGAGTCTTCGTCCCCATATAAATTGTCTAATGCGGTGACCCTTGAAGAGATGCGGTCGAGGATTTGAGACGCCTTGTGCTCGTTCTGCAAGTTCCGTTCGTGAGTCGTCTGCGGCCTGGAAAGCAGGGTATAGAGAGCGCGTTCAAAGCGCTCAATTTCCTCGTGGGTCTGTCGCTGAACCTCTATGACAGAGTCCATGTTCGGTGCGAGGAAGATTTGGAGGGATGTCAGGTGGAATATCGTTTGCGACGGAGTCCAACCTCAAGTGCCTGTAGAGTATTCACATTCAAACTCAGCTCTTCTCTCAACCACCACCGTGACTCTGCTCAAAAATGTCGGGCATTAACGCAGGCGACGAGGTACACTCTTTCTCTTGCTCTACGAATATAGTGTTCATAAATTTGCTACAGAAATTGGTGTTCGAGTCCTCTGAGGCCGTTTCCGTGGTCTCGACGTTCGATGATCTTGGGTTGAAGGAGGACCTCTTGCGCGGCGTCTACGCATACAGTATGTTACCCTCCTGTCTTGTCGTCCTTGCGCCTACAACTATATTTTAGACTTCGAAAAGCCCTCAGCTATTCAGCAGAGAGCTATCTTGCCGATTACCCAAGGACGGGATGTAATAGCACAAGCCCAATCCGGTACCGGTAAAACAGCCACTTTCTCTATTTCCATCCTCCAATCCATCGATGTCACCGTACGAGAAACGCAGGCCCTCGTATTGTCGCCCACTCGTGAACTGGCAACTCAAATTCAATCTGTTGTACTAGCACTTGGCGACTATATGAATGTACAATGTCATGCGTGCATTGGCGGAACATCGATTGGAGAGGACATCAAGAAGCTTGAACACGGACAACACGTTGTATCGGGTACTCCTGGTCGCGTATTCGACATGATTCGCAGAAGGAGTTTGCGTACGAGGAACATCAAAATGCTGGTGCTTGACGAGGCAGATGAACTCCTTAACAAGGGTTTCAAGGACCAAATCTACGACGTCTACAGATATCTTCCTCCAGCCACGCAAGTCGTGCTGCTGAGTGCTACCCTGCCGTATGATGTGCTGGAGATGACCACAAAGTTTATGACCGACCCTATTCGCATTCTCGTGAAGCGTGATGAATTGACATTGGAGGGGATTAAGCAGTTTTTCGTTGCTGTGGAGAAGGAGGATTGGAAATTTGACACCCTGTGCGATCTATACGATACCCTGACCATCACCCAAGCCGTCATTTTCTGCAACACGCGGCGCAAGGTCCGTAGTGATATACATAAAAGTGTACTATTCGGCTGAAATTTTCTCTTTCTTCGTTCCATAGGTCGACTGGTTGACAGAAAAGATGCGTGCGTCCAACTTTACGGTGTCATCGATGCACGGGGAGATGGCACAGAAGGAACGTGATGCGATTATGGCCGAGTTCCGGACTGGAACTTCGTAAGTTTAACCCAAGTACATATCTTCCTATTTGACCGTATTTTTTTTCAGCCGCGTTCTCATTACCACGGATGTTTGGGCGCGTGGCATTGATGTTCAGCAGGTGTCTCTGGTCATTAATTATGATCTTCCTGCGTAAGTTCAACTCACTTACTAAGTTGGCGTGAAATCGCTCAGTTCCGGTCCGTAGAAATCGTGAAAACTATATCCATCGTATCGGCCGCTCGGGTCGTTTTGGCAGAAAAGGCGTTGCCATCAATGTATGTTTAGGAGGTGTACCTACGTTTCAAAGTTACTGACTATGGTTATGCTAATCTAGTTCGTGACGGTCGACGACGTGCGCATCCTCCGTGATATCGGTATGCAGATTCTATCTCTTCCCAGAAGCATATTACTCATCCTATTCTCTGAAGAACAATTCTACAGCACACAGATCGTAAGTTGGTTCCCTTCTCCCTGTCGTTTGGCGCTAATAGTCTTCCTAGGATGAGATGCCCGTTAACGCCGCGGAGCTCATTTAAGCACCTTATAGGTGATGATTTTCATGTTGAAAGCGAGGCCCTTGGTGTAGAGTCTTTCGATCGCCTTTACTTGTTCATCATTTGCTGTACTTCTATTGTTATCGATTTTATTATGAACTCTATTTACTGAGGCAATTCCGACGCATTCATGATATGTATACCTTTTCTATTCTGTTGCTGATATGACCCACCCTATCCATCTGTACTCAACCCCAGGCATGTCCTGACCCAACTAAAGAAGTTGGTGATAGTAGCTGCCTGCGTAAATAGATTGTGCCTTGTACTAACCAGCAAGGAAAGCGGTGTTTGCACTAAGAAGTTGGTTGCTGATCCTACTAGTACGCTTTTAACTAGATAGAATCAGTTCACCGAGGCGCCATAGACTACCGAGTACTCCTACATAACTGTTAACCTTAACGGAAAGGCCATGTGGCAGCCGCATGACAAGATAATTGCGCCTGGGCCCATTCGGAATGTCTTAGTGTTCTAAAAAATCTCCAATTTAACACATAAATCAAGTAGTCTTAGAACACATGTGAAATGTAACCTAAATATTACGGCGTGGCTCCTAAGTCCAACGCAAAAGCCATGTCAAAACGCCCCCTGGACCATTCTAACTATATAACGCGGATGATGTCCTAGTGCCTCGCATTTCAAGTCATGATAGAGTCTATCAGAAAGCTTTATTATCTGATACGGATCACATACAAAACCAGGTGAGCAGAACAGTTCAGGAGGATCCAGGGGAATATGCAAAGGTCAATCCATCCCCGAGACCATAACGTTGTCCGTGTATTTTGTTAACTATCAGATATATGCCGATAATAGCGATGATTCAGTTTGTTTGTTAAGGCGTATAACTGTTGAATATTGTCAGAGGATCATGGAAGATGAGCATTATGCACAAAGATGGACCAAAGCTATATGGCATGTCCTCGGTTTCTCGAATCACGAACCTTGATGAAGCAATGCCAGGACAGCGAAAAGAGCGTGTGGAGCGGCAAACTCGTAAAAGCTTCTCGACAGGAAGGGCTGCGTGTGATTTGTTCAATGTACAGGACGCTGAATTACCCGAGCGTAGCGCGGAGCTTCCATGCTGAGGCCGAACGAGGTAGATCACCTCAGATACCAAGGGAAAATCAGTCGTACTTACTTTCATGTGGAAGGATGGCCGAAGAGCCCAGCCCGAAGTTAGGAAGGACAAGAACGGCTCCATTGGACTGTCAAAGAGCATAAGGAATTTGGGCCACGGAGTTGGTGGCGCTGGGAAACTTTAGGTTCGGTCTGCAAGGATCACAAGTTGAAGAGGGATGGATGTATGATTCTTCGGAAAGAGTGCTTGCGATACCGACGCTGATACCAAAGACTGGGTCATTTGTTCAGGTATTCGGCTATAAGATGCCTAGGCCAGGGAAATTAATACAATATTCACCATGTAGGAGAAGAGCGATTACCTTGAGCGAGAAGGCAAATTCACCGTGCTTTCATCTCTTACATGGAGCCGGAAGTCAAATTCCGTGAGTTATATCTTACTGAAATATCCAGACATACCCTTCTCGGTAGGACTTGAGGACGTTATCCTGCAATTGTATTGGATTGCTAGTGGGGCTACGCATTAACTTAGTGCCTGAATCGAGTCACCTTTCCTCAGAGCATCTTCATAGAGAATTGCCGGGTGCAATGCCGTACCTTTTCTTGGATCAAAAGCCATCCATGGGAAGTGTTGCGCTACCTGCATCGTATGGGTCAATACATGGGCCAAAATTATATACCAGTAGCTAAAGTCCATTTCATCGGGAGCAGATGGGAATACTGAAGCAAGTAATTGGAGATGTTGAAGCACTAACAGTATTACAGCGCTAACTCCGCCACCTGTGACTCGCGAGAATCAAGACTGCAGAAATATAGCTGTAAATACATAAATAGTCAGCAACACAAAACTAGTCCCGTGAGAATGATGAATTCATCTGAGAATAGCTATTGTGAACTAAGAAAATTAATTGGCGGCCTAATAACCCCAACTTCTACTTACTGTTAGAAAAGCTCTTCGTTGTGAAATTTACTGCCAAGGGGAAAGTCTGGGGCGTGGCTTCTTTGAGTTACAGCTTCCCCGAAGAGTACAATTAGTTGGTTGGGACATCGGTGGAGAAGCCAAAAGGTCTTTCTCCTAGCACATACTCCTGGAGCAAGACTTGAATTCGTCCGATTTCGGAAAGAGGCTCTGGAAAGGTTATTTGCTCTTTGACGACACCAAAAATGGTCCTAGATGCGTGAACGGTAAATGTCATGCGGGTGAGATCATGCGTTTTGCCCGAAGGAAGCACTCATGGTACACATTGAAAAGCTATATAACAAGATGACACTTCCATGGACGTACCCCATTAACCTGAATTCTTCGACATGTGCTACTGGCGCAGGCAAGTTACCGTGAATCAATGCACGTCAAAACAGTGGGATTTACTCACATGTATTTTTAACAGAGTTCGCAACGTATACAAGAAGTGCGTTCATTCTTTATAACATATTTCATTGAATTTATATTTCTTCAGGTGTGGTCATGGCGTCACAATGGTATGTGGAATTCACGAATACATGATGCAGATGTACGACGTTGACATATTATGATAGCCTGACGAGGAGGTGAGAATCTCCAATAAAAAGTTGCTCATCAGTGTTCACCTTCTGGTCAAGATCAAGTGCGATATAGCCCAGTGTAAATTCAGCCCTGCACATTCAAAAGACTGTCAACCCCCTCGTTGCGTCCAGACGTGTTGGCAATAGTATGTCTTCAGCTCACACACCATAATTCCTCCAGCTAACTGTCATAAAGCCGGCAGTTCCCACAACAGTACTCGCCACATATTGACAAACTGTGTCCCACTTGCGAAGGCCGAGGATAACGATATCTGACAGAGCAATGAGTATTGTATAATGCGGATAATATTTGCGTTCTGAGACACCTTTCTAATTATACATACATATGATACAAATAAGCGCATAATATCCATCGTCGGAACTGATAGTACGTGGGCATTCATCATACCAATCAAATCCGAGTATGCGTCGACAGCTCTCTGAATGAGGCGCCGCGCGAGTGAGGTGTAAATTGGTCGCTTAGCGAAGGGTGCATTTTCAAAGAATACTTCCTTGGTTTGTTAGGGATGACGTTCCTCTCAAGGAAAGTTCAACATACATTATGCATCTCCAATATCGTGCTTCTTTTTCAATGCGGCCAGCTCTTCTTCCCGACGCGCCAGATCTGCCTTAGCAGCAGCAGCATCCTGTTTAGCAGGCATATGATATAAAACAACAATGTAGCGCTCTTGCAAATGGAAGCCGTTGAGATGATCAAGAGCGTTTTTGGCCTGAAGTTGGAAAGGATAAGCGGTGAGGCATAGAGGGAGAACCACAACCAAATACTTACGTCCATCACATCGTCAAAAACAACAAAAGCGGTTCCCTTCGTCTTTTGCTCACTCCCTATTCGAATCTGTCGAATGCTTCCATACCGTCCGAACAGATCATAAAGGTCTTCGCCAGTAATTTGATAATTAAGGTTCTTGACGAAAAGAATGCGGTTGGCACCTGGAGGAAGTTTAGCCTAAATAAACAGCATTATAGTTATGAATTGGTCGGTATGAGGTAGCAGAATGACTCACCGTTGGTCTTGCGAGTGCCATGATCGAAGTTGAAGTGTGAGCCCAGGAGGAGACTGTTTACAATATTTGACAATGAGTGGACATGTTTGCCTATGTCACTTGGCTCAAATATATTACTATTAGTAATTACTTACGTTGAGGTTCATCGGGCCGGTAACACCAGTTACCGGCGCGGTTGTCCTTAAAGTTAGTACATCAGTCAAACAAGATTATACGCAACGAGCTTCACGTGTAATACTCACAATCTTCGAATTTCAAAGCGTATAATTTTCACCGCGCTTCAACCGCGCTTTATGTCGGTGACTCCCAAGTGACCGAATACTTAGAATTTTTTGCGACTACAGCACACATTTCAAAGACATGATTAAACTAAGGTGCAGTAGAATATAGCCAGGATCGGTAGGAACATTAACCCAGCCACTCCTGATAACATAAACTCTTTGGATGAAGCCCCGCTTGCACTGCTCGCAGGAGCTGATGCTCCGGTTGTTGAACCCGGCGCAGTAGTGGTCTGAGCGGGCACAGTCGCTGAAGAGGTGGAGCCAGGAGAGGTCACAGTAGACTGTGCCACAGTCGCAGTAGTAGTTGTTGCACTAGTAGAGTTGTCGGGGCCAACAAAGAAAAAGTTGCCTGCGACAGGGTCGCCCAACCCGACGGAAGTGGCAAAAATTGTGAGGTTGAAGTTGGTTCTTGGGGTAGAAGAATTGACGAAGGTAGAGGCCGTAGTATCGAAGTTGTTAGGCTGATCAAAGACAACAAGTACGTAGCTATAATGGCAGGTAATCCGCAGGATGAGAAATTGCGTATATAAACCGTTTCAGTTTGGTTGTAACTCACCGATGTGGATCAGAACCAGCAGGAGGTGTCGGCGGGAAAAAATCCATGAGGGCAGGACTGCTGTTTGCGAGCAGGCTTAGGTTGTCAGAACCACTCCCTACACTGAAATCTCCACCTAGGAAGTGAAGGAATTGAGAAACGCTTCTATTTTGGGGAGTGGGAGCGTCGGGGTCGACGATCGCCAGAACAAACGTCGGATTAGACACTGCAGAAGAGTTCGCCGAAATCAAAAAGAATTCCGGCTCCATCGCGGTTTCTAGATGCAGGAGGTGAGGATGGTGTAGGAAAAAGTAGCGGCAGTGCTTACGTTCCATCGTCAGCAACGCTCCTGGGGTCACATTCACCATCTGCATGGTTGTTGCGTCTGTAAATGTGACGTTGACAACATCCATGGGACTGAAGGAGGGAATGACATCTGGAACGACTTGGGCTTTTGAGAATGCTTGGGTAACATTCATCAGAGGTAATGAAGACGTCTGTGCATTGGTTCCGTGTAGTAGCGGCAGTAGGAAAAGATACAGAAGATTCATGATGTTCTGGAAAGGCTAATAGCGGGGAAAGCACAAGTTAAAGCGAAAGGACGGAAGAAATCGCTCTTCACATATAACAGTTCGAAGCTGAGAGAGTTTGCCTAGATAAATGACGGATGATGCAATTCACCAGGCTGAGAATTCCAAAAGGCGGCACGGCACTCCAACGGCAAAACGAGGCATGGTCAAGTGGGGAAGCCGAAGTGTGAGGTTTGTGAGATAAACATGACCTTACGTAGATCAAGGAAGTGAGAAAGGTAATCTCTTAGCTTGCATTGATCATATTTTTGACATCAGAATGACCATAATTAACCTGAAGAAGCTGACTCACTGGATGGTCACTTAAATATATGTTCCTGCGCAGCTGCGCGTTCTTACCCATTGACGACGTACGGGAGGCCTTGAGGCGCATCGCTATTACCGACTCTGGGAATAAGCCGGTTGGTGACGGCAGTCGCACCAAATTTCGAGGATTCACCTGTTCAGGAGCCGGTTCTTCGGAACTATTCGAAACTCTATCACACGACCGTGTAGCTGAGTATGTGCCGGTGCCGGTATTGAAAATCAGGGAAAACTTACCGCAAACGTCTGAAAGTGACAGCAACTTCCACGTTACTGCATGAGGAGCTCACGGCAGAGTAATGACCTGTATGTAGCCTTTAGTGACAAGGCCAGTGGTTGCAAAGTTCAGACATTCTTCCCAGCAATGATCACCGGGTCTCTGGGTTTGCCTAGTTGGATTATTATTAAGCAGTACATCGCAGTCTAGAAGGCGAAGTCCTAGTCCGAAGCGCAGACCGACTGTCATTTCTTGGATGCAACTCCTTTTCGCATCAGTCTCTCCACCTCTGTGCAATCATTCTGCCCTCGCACACATAACACCGTTGCAGCATCTACGTCTCCCTCTTGGTCCGGAATGGTACACTTCACATCCTCCGTGTTCGGACAGGGACAGTCAACTGGCCGCTGAACACAATCCAGAGTCTCTGGGCAAAGGTATTGGGAACAGGAAACTTAGGGAAATACATCAGTAAATTGAAAACAAATGGGTTACATTGAATGCAACATACCACTGTCCGAGTAAGCGGCCCACTGAGACGCGCCCGATCGCTGTTGTTGTTGCTGTTGGTGGTGGTGTTGGCCGCCGAACATGTTTTCAAAAAACTGGAACTGCGCTGTTGCGAGCCCTAACAGAAGGAAAAGAACAAGTGCTAGAGATCGGTACATAATGAGCCACCGCGCAGCAAATGCAGTGAATGGTTTTTGGAGACACAGACCGCTGTCAAAACTTGGAATTCACTGACGTGTCTCGCTACGTGACACCACGTGCATGCGTAGGGGACCCGGAACTGGGGGCCGGGACCTGTATGTACCGTTTTAAAGTAAGCTATATATTCGAACTTCACTTCAGGGTTCAACGCTTTTCAGTAGAAGCTACCGATGCTACTCTCATTGAAATAGAGGAATGGGACATTAGCATAGAAGTCACATACTTAGCCAACCCGATTGGACTGTACACGCCCGTCACTACTTAGCTATTGCATTTTCTCTTGAATAACGGAGATGAAGGAAATATACTGACGCCAAATGTAGTCTTGAGGGCTGCAACTGCCAAGTGTTTGGTATCAAATATGTCAGTAATGACCGTTGTGCACCCAAAAGCAGATGTATATTGTTACAGAAAATAGCAGGATACAGTACTTGTAGCCGGAGGAGGCTGGCAACAGCGGAATGGCGGTTATTCACGCTGTACAAGGGCTAATAGGCCAAGTCCGCCAAGCAGGGCATATTTTAGCTGCGGGAAGTCGTTCTAGAAGAATTCAATATAAGCATTATAATTAACCACAAGAGCCGCGCAAACATACCATGGCAATAGTGACGTATCCAACGTAAGGAAGGAAGCTATAAAAGTATATCCCCTGGTAAGCATTCATGTGAAGTGAGCATATAAACGAACAGGCTTACCCGCGGACCTTCCCCACGATATGTCTTCTCTCTAACCACTCCAGCCCTTGGTATAGCTCAATATCGTCCACAAAATTGTTATCTCCCTTTGTTAGCAATAGTTGGTCGACCACAGACAAGTTTCCCGATGAGCGTGTTTTCGCAATAGTGTCATGAGTTTCCAGCACGCGATGGACGATAGGAATATCAGCGCCGGGGATCTTGTAAACGGTGATGTCGCCCGTATGGTAGCGTTCATGTGGAGGGTTTGTGAGGAAGAGAAGATCGCCACGGTAGAAAGCAGGTTCCATTGAGCCACTATATTGGAATAGTTACATCGACAGGAAAAGGCGATAGCAATGAAAGTCACCTCAAGACGACGACAATTGGAGACTCTGAATTAGTGATGAGTCCAAGTCCTTTCCAGATCATAAGACCGGACGCGATAACAGAAGCAAAGTTTAGTACTTGTAGAAGAACCTAGAAGTTATGAAATGCCTTCCATCAGTTTACACCGTACAGCACAGGGTATATAATTAACAGACATGGCGAAACCCAAGCCTCTTAAAAGCTTTCAATTCTTCAGAGAACATTGGTAGTAGTATTCCTTCCGCGGCAGGAGAGTTTCTCTTGCTCAGTGGCCTAGAGAATGAGCGGAAGGCAGAAAACGAAAGATGAAAGATGACCTAGGCCGCGCAGGATGAAGCTGGGGATAGAAAGTTGTGTTGGGGAAGGAGCGTTGACAGCGAGCGAACACGTTACCAGTTTATCCGATTTCGGAAATGCGTACCTGCGATCAGCCATGTGGCAAACGCCGTGTCTGTCCTGAAGGATGAAGCCAAACAACCGGATCGGTAAGCTGACGTGCTCGGAGAGTCAAGACGAGACAAAAACTCGACGTTACTCGATGTTGAACGCTGAACACCATCCACATGTTAGGCTGTGCCGTAGCTAAATAGAACTACATACATTGAAAGTAACCATCCACCTAGGGTGCAACTACTCAAAATAGTAGCAAAATATACAATATAAGCCAAAAACAATCGTACAAATCAAGACAAAAAAGGATCTCGAATGAGTAGGTCGTAATATAGGACACCGGAGGGAGAAATCGTAAATTGAGAGATAAATATTCGCATTCAGCAAAGACATGCCGCGAGAGTCGATCTCTACGCGCAGAACAGGAAAAAAACGTGTTGTCATGCGAGGTGGAGAGAGGGATATAATCCTCGCCCTCACAGTTCCTCTTGATATTCGTCCCCTATATCATCAACTTCCTGCTCCAGAATACTCCGCAACTCCTTTCGCTCCTTCTCCCTTTCAATGGGGGTAGATTCTTGCATTGAATGCGCCAAATCACCCTCAAAACTGAAACTGCGAGGCGTTAGCGAAGCCACCATCCTGTGACGCTCAACCTCAGTAGTGCTCCTCAGTGTGGTGGGCATCGACTTGGCCTTGCCTAGCCTCCCTACCTCTCTTCTCCAAGATTCTGGAGAGATGAGGTGGGACTTTGACTCCGTGGCGCTAGGTGCTGTCACAGCTTTTCGCGCTTTCCTCCGTAGCGGCAGGTTTTCTTTTCGCTCGTCTTTGTCTTCCCCTGCCTGCTGCATATCCAATTCAATGGTAGAAATGACAATATATGGGTCCCGGTAGATCGAGAAACCTGGATAATGCACTGACTGCGGGTCAGGCGGTGACGGCAGCTCGCGGGGCAGAACAGTGGAGGTCGGGGTAGGTCGCGGCGAGGGTAAATGAGAAGTAGAACAGAGGTAATCTTCCATCTCTGACGCGTCATCTGATATGGAGGAGGGAAAAGAAGAAGGTGGCGCAGATGAAATGGGTCTTAGCTCTGGAGAAGGAGCCAGACTGCTCGATGAAGATAAGGATGATGATGAGGCCACGCGCTTAGGCGTTGAATCTACGACCATATTGGCTGTTCGTGGAAGGCTACTAGATTCCCCATGATTCTTCGCAGGTCCAAAATCAAGTTTCTTCGCAGGGCTGCCTGGGCCTGCTAAGACCTGCGCGAAGCGAGCAGGCGTCGCTAGCCTGTGCCGTGACGCGGATAAAGGACTTTTACAAGTCTTCTCGGGAGAGAAAATGCCTTCTTCGCTGAGTATGCGGCGTTTAGCTGGGCTGTAGAGGTTTGGAGCACCGGGGGATAAAGAGCGTTTGTTTGATTTGTAAGGTAGCGGCAGGTTCGGGTTGGGAGGCAGAAAGTGCTCAAGCGGTAGTTCCTGCAGAGGTCCAGGGCGTCGCAGCGTAGTGGACATGGATCCACAGCAATTGCAGGGAGAGTTTCGAGAGGGATGGTTATGGGGAGAGAGATGGGAAGTGGCACGAAATTTTCGCAAGGGGGAACAATTTGAACAATGGTGGTTCGAACATGCATCAGCTGCGTGGCAACTGTCACAGTCGCGTTACGTCACGTATTCGTGACAACGTAATTAACAAATGAGCCGGAGCAATTTATTACACAGATCCAAATAGATACTACTCTACACGTACTTTTTTCGTATACCAAGATGATACACCCCCCTCATCGTCATGCGCTTGCGACCAACGCGTCAACGGGCATAACAATGTCGAACACGCCCGTCCCTGTAGCATTAGGACGGCCCAGGACAATATCCCCGGATGGACTAGTCAGATCATCAAAGTCTCCGTATAGAGTGGCGTCAGACAGGAACGCCGCTGTTGTTTCATAGGAGGCTTTAAGCAGCGGTGAGGGATTGGTGGAGATGCCCTTTCGATTGAATGGCTTGTATCCGCCGTCGAAAGTCTAAGAAATCAACAACAATATTACCATCTCTTCCCTGAGCCGCAATGGAGCCATGACATACCATGTAATCCGCGATGAGCTCAAGATGTCGTCTGTCCACTTGAATGCTGTAAGCGCCGAAGACTCCTCCCATCTCGCGTAGAATAGCAGCCCTAGCCATTTCTACTCCATATGTCTTGAGGATGGCGTAGATGTCGTTTGAGTAGATCTCGTCATCTTCCAGAATGCTCTCGTCCGACCCAGCTGCAAACTCCCACATACCGCGGAAATTTGAGCCGTTGGTTGTGAGCTATACCAAATGTGAATAACGCAACTCTAGAACTTTGTTGATAATCAGTCTCACTTTAATCTCTGGCTCCACACCCTTCTTATTGTCATCTTTGACCTGGAAACAATCCGTGATCCCAGGGATTTCACGAATAACCGTTCTACGACATGTCCTCTCCACAATACCAACGAAAAGAAGTTTAGGCATATCGGGACGGAACTACAAGAAATTTGTTAGATTCATATGGCACGGAGGCTCGAAACAATGGGTATGGACGACGTACCTCAAGCGTGAAGGTACACCTAGACCCATCGAAGTCGAATGCGACAGCATGCTGGAGATTGTGTTGGAATAGGTCAGACACAGTATTGACTCGTGTCTTAAAAGTCTTCGATTTCGACTTTTTAACTTCACGTTCGACGACCTCCACATTGTCCACATCAGATGCGTATGCTGCCTCAATTTCCTCGTCGTTATAGGCCCCCATCTCCTCATCCTCGTCCTCTTCGTCACTTTCATACGTCGCTTGTTGCTTCTTTTGTCTCGCCCGCTTCTCGTCCTCTGCATCACCATCACCTGCCTCGCTCTCCTCGTCCACATCCTTCTTCTTCCCACTCTCATCGCCTTCCTCTTCCTCCCCTTCTTCAACACCACGTCTGCGGCTCTTCTTCCCTTTACCCAATTCGTTGATCTGACTCCTAAGGTCGGCATCTAGCTTCTTCATCTCGATTTGCATTTCCTTCTTCAAGGTGAGAGGGAACTTCGTGGCAAATGATGCTAGAATCTCCAACGGCTCGACATCGTATTCGGTTTGGTATTCCTCCTTGGGGAAGAAGTCGATATCGACGGTGAACTGCGTTCGCCTGGCATCGCCCTGTACCTTTAGTGATTCCCGGACACTGACTTTCTCTACCACCTGAGAAAGGGTAACACGGCTCGCTCGCTTGCAGAAAGTGACAATGTCTTCGGGTGAGGTACCAGGTCGAACTTTCATGACCATGGACGGAGTCTTGGGTTTCTGAGAAGCTGTCATGACGATTTCTCTTAGGCGAGGGATACCAAGCGTGACGTTTGCAGCACCGTGTCCTTGAATATATCGTGAGGTTAAGCACATAACATAAAAGAAAGCATAAACATACCGGCAAAATGGAAGGTATTTAACGTCATCTGAGTGGACGGCTCACCAACACTAAAAAATCATGTCAGAAATCATACCTGAAGAATAGAACTTCGAGAGAAACGCACCCTTGAGATGCTAACAGCCCCACAGCCTCGCCAGGTTCCACCAGACTTCGCATGTACTTCGTGTTCATCAATATACGGAACCGACTAGGCTCAGTTAACCTCCTCCGTGAATTGAAGCGCTCTCCTTCCTTAGACTTTAACAATTTGCTGGGATTTGCCTTCACATATTGGTCGACAGCCGTAGCAAATTGTTCAGATGTACTGCCCAAGAATCGAGTTGGGCTATATAGTGTCAAAGCCGGATCGTATTTGTCACGTTTTGAAGGTGTATTCTTGTCAGGTTGATCCGCTGACTTCTTTAGTACCTTCTTCATGTATGGAGGAGCATCCGTATCGTTAACATGTTTTACCGCCAATGTTGGTTTGAGTTTATTCAGGACAGAGACTTCATTTTGAGCAATGAAGTCGAACTCGTATAGATGCTTTTGCTTCGTCACATCCAAAGCGTCTCCTCCGTATGCGAACTGATACACGGAAGAGTCACTGCCTCGGACAGAGTTGTCGTAATGAATACGAATGCCTTCCAAATGCTTAATCAAACATCGCTGGAGGTACCCTGATCGTGAGGTCTTGACGGCGGTATCAATAAGTCCCTCTCTACCGGCCATGCAATGAAAGTAAAATTCTTGAGGCTTTACACCCGTCAAGAATCGACTTCCGACGTATCCACCAGCAATAGCCTTTGTCTCGAAAGGTTTGAATGACGGTAGGGTTTTGCCACTGACCATAACGGGCACGCGACGACCTTCCAACTCCTGCTGTCCCAGTGCGCAAGAAATCTGCCGGACATTGACAGCAGAACCTTTGGCGCCAGAAAGTGTCATAGTTTGCATGTGGTTATAAGGGAACTTGCGCAGAAGTCCGTCGGGCAGGCAAGCATCGGAGATCGATGATGTGAGTTTTGATAGCTTTGTCTTCACGGTGACATCGAGGCCGGCCATCTTGTTGTCGTCCCGGAGCACATCCTCGAGTAGCGAGTTAAGCGCAGCTGGAATTTGGGTTTTGGGCATCTTAGCAAGGGAAGGAAAGTTCTCGACGGCGCCTTCAGTACCAAGATTCTTTCCCTTCCGCAAGAGATCCGTTCTTCGGTCGTCACCCTCGGGTGTAAGGATCAAATCGTCCATTCGACACGTGAATGCACGATGTTGCAGGAATTTAGTGAAGAGTCGACTCAAGATACCGAGCAATTTCCCAGCGATGTCGGCACCGTATAACTCATAGACTGAGTGGACCAGACCGTAGTCACTGGCACCAAAGGCAGCCTTATCCAGAACACCGCACAAGAGCTCGCCATCCATGAATATCACCTTATCTTCCTTTGAGTCTTTACCCCAGAGATATCCGGGCACCTTCGTTTTGGCCTGCAAGTTTAGACCTTCGAAAGGTTCGGGGGTGATGTTCTTCAGCACGGTAGAGATCTTTCATCTACGTAAGCTAAAGGAAGGAGACAACTGATAGACAAATACTCACAATCTGCTTCCCTGTCCACAGTGGCTTCGGCTTCCAGATAGTCGGAGGTAAAGTTTGTAAGCGGCCACCAACAATGCTGTCGTCTTCTGGCCGAAGTGCACCGTAGAGGAGTTGGAAATACTCCTCTCTAGTGAAGAAAGCACCTTGGCTGGTCATCCAAACACCGGCAACGACGTGATCCTGGATGAGACCACGGAGAGGATTTCCGGATGTTGGTACCAAATATTGGTTGTCGGTATTGGCGATTAGCATGCCTTCGGCACGCGCAACGTGGTTTTCTGCAGCGGCATTTAGTTCTCCTGTTTTGTACTTTCATTCGAAACCAACTTACGGGGAAAATGGATGTTCATTTCTAACCAAAGAAGTCAGTAGAAGCTCTTTACAAGATTAAATTTTAGAATACTAACCGTCTCCGTCGAAATCCGCTATTCGTTTGAGATATTAGTCACTGACTGCTGAACGAGAGGCAAGCTTACCATTGTATGAGTTACTATGGAGAGCATTAGTCACAGTCCATGAAAATATAAGATAGAGTATGATGTACGAACCAATTAGCGTAGTGCATTCGAATGGTCTTCTCGCCCCTCAGTACTTTCGCCTTATGCGTCATCATACTTGGTTTATGCAGTGTCGGTTGTCGGTTAAGGATAAGAATATCGCCATCCTTCAGATGTCGATACACCTTCTTGTTCACAGCCGGTGTCCGCGTATAAAGTCCTCGTCGTCCTGTAACGCCGTGATCTCCTTCTTGTGGAGTTAATAGTTGGTTAGCGATGGCTGTCCGTTGTTCGACGGTGAGTTTGTCCTGATAATAAGAAGTTAAAATCTTGCAAGTATATATCAATCGAGGCTCACTCACGAGGGATTGCTGGCGGCCATCTTCATACTCCACCATAGAGGCACCAGGATACCCATGAGCACCTGCAATTACTCGCTGTCTCATTTCATGGAAGTTAGCAGGTGTCACGGGCTCTGGGAACGTCAGTTTCCTCGCGAACACTGGAGGGACACCGATTTCATTTGGTTCGATGTTGACATCGGGTGAAATGACGGAGCGGGCGGCATAGTTGACACGTTTTCCCTAATGCAAGTTTCGTTGAAAGAAGAAATAGTTGATAAGAAATGAACGCACCATCATGTTCTTACGGAATAACCCCTCCTTCTTCTCCAAACCCTGTTTCACACCAGCAGGAGGCAGTTTACCTTGCTTTACCGGCTGAGGGTTTTTACTGCTATCCATGAAACTGTTCACGTCCACCTGCAGCTGGACGAGCCTCTCCAGCAATGCACCCATCAAAGTCTTCCTCGCAGTCTCGTCAGAATCTATCCCCTTCTGTGACAACGCACGTAGATCGAGATTCAGATCGCGCAATTTGTACGACGTACTGAGGACCCTTGAAAGGAGTTCATTCTGTGGATGCTCGAATAGTGTCTCGCCGAGCTTCGCAGGTGGGCGGAAACGGGTAGGAGAGACAGGGATGACGTCCATGAAAAACATATCGGGGGATGCGAAGGATAGTTCATCGGGAGACAGACGCGCGAATGGTCCATGTCGCCCATAGATGAGAGCACACATCATTGCTTCGTTGTAAAACAGACGACGCAGATGGGCGCGGCATTCTTCTGGGGCTACGACGCGCTCGTTGCGTCCTCGTGAGGTTTTAACCTTTCCATTTGCAGCCCTGGGAAGTTGAGCTTCAGATGATACCATCCGCACCTCATTCCCGTCCTCCTCCTCCTCTTCTTCCAATTCTTCGCCTTCCTCTTCATCATCGCCTTCATCTACTTCCGCATCATCCATACCAACTTCCTCCATCGGTCTCCTCGCCTGCTGTTGAGTGAAATATACGGCTTTCTCCTGAAGAAGAACATCTGGCCGTTTACGCATCAATTGTTGCTTCTGCTTCGCTGACAGATCGTATTCGATAACTTTGGTATAACCTTCTTTGCGATAGGTATAAGCAGGGCTAAATACCTGTGGTTAATAAATCCGTACGCAGTCCAACCATCTAACTAAAATACACTTACGAGGCACAGTCGGCATTTTGACACTTGTTCTGTAGAGTACTCTTCAAGAACTCGTTGATTAAATCCTTGCGTGTTTGATACACGAGCCCATCTTTATAATTATCACGTTTGCAGGTCTTGGCTCGCGCGAGGTGAATAGCGACGTATAAATTGACTCTCGTCATAAATTGTTCAGGAGTTTCGTCCGGAATTTGTGGCCTGTTTTCGATCTCTTCGTCTGAGTCCTCTTCACCATCATCTCGTGCTTTCCTCTTCTCTTTCTTTCGGCTGACGTGCAGTTGAATATCGTCTACTCCTTGAGCAGCTTCCAACAGACCACGCTCGAGGAGGCGAAACTTAGCCATATATTTGCAGAGCTACAATAGGTCAATCAGCAGCGTTTTACATCCTGAAAACAAGCATACGCACTACGGTCCTGCTCATTTTAAATCGGTGGCAGAACATGCATGCTCCTCGCAGGAGATTATACATATTGGCCATGAAGAGAGGATGGAACACGGGCGCCGGGAGTTCTATATGTCCATAATGACCAGGACAAGTGAAATATGTGAGGCGGCACGTTGCACATCTGTACAATAATGGTCAGTTCGACTTAAGAACTGCACAAACGGGAGCGTACATGTCATCTCTGTCACTAGGACCTAATACAGGGTCGTAAAGGCCTCCAATATTTGGCCGATTGAGATCATCGAGGAGAACGGGGTTGACAATTTGCTTCACGGATATGCGGCGAATGTCTTCGGAGCTGAGAAAGGAGAACGAGATGCTGGAGATGGTGGAGGGGAGGGAGTGGGAGATATTCATGGTGTCAATGGGTATGGGTTAATGTCCGGTGGCAAAATCGAATGGCTTGCCGAAGACGTTAGCAAACGCGACGAGGCATACAGAGCAACGGTGAGCATCAATTTCAAATTATTCAAGCTAGATTTTTCTGCATCACTGATTGGCCAATGATGGCGCATCGGCGTTACTTAACTCCGACAAACCCACGTCTTCAAGTTCGCGGACGAACCGTGAACGTTTGAACGTTTGAACGTCGACAACAGCCCTATCACTCCAGTGAAGTACAAGTGCTGCCTATAAAGCCATACTGTCGATACTACCCGGATAAAGATCTCTTTGGCGATGGAGACTCCGCTACAACGTAGATGGAATTCTGCTATTGGAGAGCAGTGCCCTGATCCTGAATTTTAGTGGTACCCTTACACCTTATACATGTCAAGCACGATGAAAGCCAACTCCAACCTGTCAAATGTTCTAGTCAAGTTCCTCTAGAACTTGTCCGGATGATTATCGACATATTGGGGCACGGAATGAAGGAAGACCGGCAATGTTGGGATGCATTAAGAGCGTGTGCTCTTGTGTCCCATATCTTCTATTCATGCACCTGCAAATATGTTTTCGCCGCTTTTTCCTTTGTTACGTTTCGGCGTCGACGGAGGTTAGTGGACGGAGAACGGCTTCGCATGTTTTTTGCTCTGATCAAGAATAATCCCGAGATAGCGCTGCATGTCCACGACCTACGCATCTGTGACGACTATGGGAAAGAGAACACAATCAACGGAGAGGAAATTGTACCCTGGGTACTGCGCGCCCTTCCGCGGCTGAAATCTTTGACGTTCAGCGCCGATTCTCGCTCCTGGAAGAGCTTCAGCGACGCTCTTAAATCTTCTCTGATGAGCGTGTTCCGATCCAACGATCTTACACGTCTACTCTTGAATAGTATTAACTATATACCTGCAGCTGTATTTGCCGACTTTAGCAACCTCGAGGTTCTGGACGTCCGTTATACTTCTGTCAACTTCAGCTCTCGAGATCTCGAGAGCGCCCTTTTTTCTAGGCGCTCTGTAGGGAGAAAATCTACAATACTCCACTCTTTCAGCTTTTTACATTCCATGGATGTTGTGCTCCTAATCCTGCAGTTAGGATGTCATCCTCTTTCGCCGTTGGATCTTACACGTTTGTCAACATTCAACGTCCACGCGCATTATAATGACGACGCCCGTGCTTCATGGGAGATAATGTCAATTGCCTCACATTCACTTACTACTTTACGAATCGACCTGGGTACCACTGGATGTAAATACTTCGTGTTATTATGGTTCGTTGCCTTGCGCTGACTGTACCCTTTCCTGTGGCAGTATCGTCTATACTTCTCGAAGTGGATCTAGGAACCTTATCAGCGCTCCGTGAACTGGCCTTCGACACCCATGTCTATGTTTACATAGCTAGGTTCGACTTCCTTATGGATATTGTCAACGTTCTGGATGCAGTTTCGCACGCAAATCAATTGGAGGATATAAATATTACGATTATCTATCACGATGACGGAAACCATCCAGAAAATGATGCTTTGCGGTCCATCCTGGAAGGCTGCTGGGGAGAGTTGGACGAAGTACTTGCAAAGCCAGCATTCCACGCTTTACGACATGCATCCTTTGACATGAAGCATCGCACCAGTGGTACTCCCAATCTTGCCTGTAACAATGAGTGGGTCACAGAATTGTGGAGTCGAGTGAAGAGGGAAATGTCTATCCTATCTTCTTCCACTAGTGAAGTTGAGGTGGCATTCGGTTCTCTGGACATTTCTTACGTGTAGTTTTGAATCTCACATTTGGCGCAGTCCCATTACAATACTGGAACTCGGCCATTGCTCATGTTATCCTCCAACGATTTGATTGCATATTCTGTAGCAGAAATATACTCCACGATCTTTCAACTATATAATATTATTTCAACCAAACGTATTGCCTCTTTTACTCGCTGTCCGTGGTTTGCCTGATTTGATCTTTTGTGCTTCACCGACTAATTCTGCGATCAGGCCATTGTACGTTTCAGAATCCTGCTGCAATGCATCCCGAGTCTGGAGTAAATACGTCAATAGGGTCGATGTATTTGCGGTCTGTGCTCTGAGATCAGCCAGATATCTCTCTAGCGATGGGAGAGGTTGTATTGTCAACGTTTCTGCACAGCAATGTCAGTACGATAAGATAGACATGAAATGAGTCGGACAAACCATTATCGAGTTCAAGTAAATTATTTATTCTAGACAGATCTAGCTCTGGCTTTGGTCCAAATTGCGCTGCCAAGTTCTGGGGACCCGGTTGCGGAGTTCCGGCTCGCGAATTCTGTGTCGTTGTCGGCGCAGCGCTATTCGGATAGGGTTGGTTACGAGAACTAGGAGGTGCCGACATAGGTCTGGTATGAATTTCCAATGGCGGTAAGGGCTTTCCATTGGCGCGGGGTAATACCTCATCGAGGTTTACGGGTATTCCAAGCGCGATGAGGTGTTGACGGCGTATCCGAGAACGCGTCCAATTTGGTGGTTTCGTTGGAGGAGGAGTCTGTAATAGCATTCTGTACAATTCACGGCTGAAAATTTCGAATGTTAATAAACGCGAAGAGAAGTGTAGAATAGGAGGTCTCACCTCCCGCGCGTCAATAATATCTGATTTATACCTTCCACTTCTCTAATCCCCTCGTCGGTCGTGACATCTCGAATGTCCTCATTCTCCCATATAGGCCCCAAAACATCATATATATCCTCTTCCAATTCGGGTCGCGTAGGTACATGATCCAGTTTCAGTGGGTTCCACTCCCGGTGCGTCGACGGACCAGCTACCCCAAAGCCCGTGTCCTCCTCAAAACCTATAGGGTCTGCAATCTGTGCGCCTCCAAAATCCCCGAAGTCGCCAAAGTCATCATCTTGCAGCTCATCTTGCGCTGTATGTGCTGGCGATCCAAAGTCATCGAAGTCATCGAAACCCGCATCGTCAGATACAGATTTGGAGGCGGGCGGCTTTGGAGGATGCATTATGTCCGTTGCTTCCGTGGCACCCCAGACTGCAGCCTCGAATGCGATATCGTCATCCATATGTTTACACGGGCGAGCAGGAATTTAGAAGGTATACTGGTGACGAATGGGTGTTGCGTTGAGCGTCGAAAATGCGGCTAAAGTTAGTCCTTAAATTGGTGTTGTTTGCATTGCAAGTAACAGACAAAAAGATTATGTCTACCAACGACCACAACTTCCTCTTCGCGTCTTTGGACTCCAAAAAGCCTTTGACAGCTCGGAAAGTACACATAAGACGACTATACGATATTCTTCAACTGTCCATCCAGCGTAATGATTTTGTACGCGCCAAGCGTGCTTGGGCGATTCTCGCCCGATGCAAGGAAGTTCGCTGGGTGTCAATGTGGACTACTGGCCTCTTATTGCTAGGCGAAGGGAATTACGCCGACTTATGTAGCGCCCCCGAGAAAATTGATTACTTGCGCACCATGATGCTACAGTATGCAGACGAGGTACGAGCATTTTATCTATTACATCCATACAGCCGTTCATGAACGGAGAAATTCAGCGGGCACAGATTCTCAAAGAGCTTGTCTTCCTACTTCTCGTTACTGGAAAGCATAAGGAAGCTTTGGATGAGTTGGAGCTGCAAGTATTTCTTCTCGCTCACCTATTTATTGCACTAAATCGATCCTGGTAGATATCTACCCGCCTTTCCTTACCAGGACAACCCCATTTTCCACACATATGCTGGGTTAATATCACTCTATCTATCTCAGCCTTTGCCGTACACTGGTGCATTGATATGGTTCTCCATTATGAATGGTTCTTAATGACAATTTTCTCAGCTCATACCTCGACCTTTGACCCAATATCATTAAGGGATGCACGAGCTCACTTTGAACACGCGATAACACTGGACGCAGAAAATGCTGTGGCTCAGGCGTTCCTTGAAAAGGTAGACTTGAAATTTTTCACTATGGGATGTTTGCCAATTTCAGTTATTTTACAGATTAAGAGTCTTCAAGAAGGTGCACAGGGTATTCAAGTTGGCCATCATGATTATGACTCGGGGAACGACGATAGCATGGTCGTGGCTGATGCCATACGAAGACCAAAACGTCTGCGACATTGAAGACAGTTGTTATTATAACACTGCTAGAACTAATAGCAACAATAACACAAGCCAGATATACTAATAGATTCAGTCTTCTTCGGAATCCGAAGCCATATCTATCGCTGGCATCTCTTCGTCTTCGTCTTCCTCTATGGTCATGGGCACGGGAACACTATACTTCGGGACCGGTGATGGAATCGGATTTATAGTCTTGCCAGGGGATGTCGGCTTGGAGAGAGGAGTAGGTGCAACAGGTGCAGGTATCTGTTTTGTAGGAAGTTGTGGAGCAATGTCTTGGACTTGCTGTATGGTCGAGTTGGATGTAGTGGGTATTGTTGGAACTGTTGCTGTTGTACCTACCTCAGATGTAATAAGAGCCGGTGCGGCGATGGGAGCAACGGCACTATGTGCGTTTGCAGAATGATCATTCATTAAGACGTCATCCGCCTTTGGCTGCGGGTCAGGTTGAGCACTCTGCAATCCGAGGGCCTGACGAGCATCGCTCTCTTCTTGAGACTCCTCGACTCGGAATAAACTAATCGCTTCGACATGAGGCATCGAGCGAACGAGAGGTGGAACGCGTGGATGAAGTAGCAGATCAAAAGTGCGTTGGGATTCCTAAAATATAATATTAGTAAACTTATAAGGGAATAGAAAAGCTGTGGAACATACCCCCGTGGCATCATTCGATAATGACGCTCTAATAACTAATGGGAGACTCTTGCACATGGCACTCATAGTACTAGATCCAAGTTCTACGCTCAGCGTTTGTACCTTCTGGTACACTTTGTTATACAGACTGAGGTCGGGAGAAAGTAGTCCCGGTGACATCTGAGGAAGCGCAAGCAGAATGGACAGTAGAACCCGCGAGATTAATGAATGGATCGCTGGGGAAAGGTTCGGGTTGCGTAGCAGATGGTGGATAACTGACCAGGAAGATTGAGAATATTGGTCAACATCATAGTAAGTCAAAGAACATACCGTCCAAGGCAGCCAACACGGCTTTCCCGCCATCAGAGGTCGGGCACGCCACTTCCCTAGAAACCTTGAAGACCTCATCCCCCTCGTAGTTGCGAGCACGCTTCTTGCCTTTCTTGCTTTTCCCAGATACTGTACCACCTTCTGCTGCGCCAGCATCTGGAGATGTCGCGAGAACGATGGATAGCGATGGCAATATCGCCTTTGCCAACCGCGTTGGAATCAAGGGAGAATCAAGTGGGTGAAGGTGGCATAATAAGTCATCGACAGCTTCCAAGAAAGAAAGACGCAGTGACCTGAAAGTATCATTAGTATTTAAATAGACGAACAGTTCCGAAACACGGACGGCGGTAGCTTTTGCTCTAAACGGAACGTTAGAATGGAAATCAGGCGTGTGAGATTCGGAGTTAAATGATGACCAGCCCTAGAAGATCTTCAGAACGACCGCAGAATTGTGTAAATGCCAGAGATTTTACCGTTTAACAACACAGGACAACAGGTCACAGCCATATTTCCAAATTATTGGGACCACGGATATTTCCATATTGCGCACTACGGGGTCCACAAACCCTTCCATCTGGATGATAAGCAAAATTCAGCGCGAGATCGATGGCCGGATAAAACAACCTCCAACTTTATCTTCAGTGGTGCAGCTAAGGAGCGCGATAATGAATCTGATGAGTGGACCAAGTGGGACCTGAACTGTCCGGTATGTAGCGGTGCTAATCTAGGTTTAGAGCAAGCACTCACGCGAAGAGGGCCCGACTCACTTCAAAAGATCACATAAAACAGTGACGGAACACCGCAGACGATCAAGACTGAGAGGTACTGTGACAGCAGGATCTTCGTTCGAAGGAACTGGCGCATTACTTTCACTGTTTCCTAAGCATAAAGTAAGAATAGTGGGGGAAAAGAAGGAAAAACGGATTTACCATCACGAGGAAACGTGGTTCTTAAAGCAGAGAATGATGTCCAACTGAAGGCTACAGTTTCGCCCAACAGCTTCCTCCATGTATTAGCGGCGCCCACTTTCCCCCCTGTGAGGTGTGAGATGCCAAAAAGACGCGAAGCTGAGTCGAGAAGGCTTTTGTTTGTTGGATTGGGCGTGCTACCATTAAGGAAGCGTAAAGAGAGGGCGGACAGAGCGGCTTGCGAAGATCTGTGTGTTGTGGGATATAGAGCAACAAGTCTGGCTAAAGTGTCTAGGCAAAGAACCTTCCACACAGTTTTCATTATAGGGAATAATGCAAAAGAATGTTATATTTTACATACCTTCAATTCGATGTCACTGTGCTGCTCGGCAATGGAGATAATAGCTGAAGTAAACTTGGGAACATTGGGTGTCGATACTTGTCTCTGAAATTCTGTCACATCCATCGCAGAGCTGAATATAGTCCTGATAAGGCGTATGGAAGCTTTCAGGGTAGGTGGCGGCTCGCTTTTCTTTTATAAGGACATTGCATAAGATTAAAGTATTTGAATGCCAGAAACAAGTATACGGACCGACAGCATAGGCATTGCCACAGTCAACCAACTCTGAGCAAACTCTATCATTACTAATTGAGAGTACAGTGAAGACTTATGCGCGAGACATAACCCCGCCCAGCGAGCTCCAGGATCCTTTGAGTGTAGAAGTGAGTGAATCCGCGTCGTCCATTTCGTCAAATGTGAGGATGGCACAAAACATTCTGGGTCCAGAGTGTCGAGCACATAAGGGAGATTCACAGCCGATGAGGCATCAGTTGCTAGCTGGAGCTGCAATAATGCTTTGAGATGGTGGCCGGCGTCCATTGCAGTGCGAAAGGAAGCGCGTAAATTTTGGGATAAGCAGCAGCCACGCGACCGGAACGACGGCAAAGACTCCCGTTTATAACAAAAGCAAGCATCCTGTTCCGTTGACGACACGCCGTGCTTGGCGATCGTGACTGACGGCGTTCAACAGCTTCAGGGTTGTACAGCGCAGTGGCCACCAGCGTCTCCAACATTGCTCCAGCTTCCATTCGTCTGCTCGCTTGATTCCGCTGGGAAATGTCGCGGCCACTTCCCTTGACGCGCGATGATTCAGATATCGCAGAACATCTCGAACTGCCTGCGTTCAAGGTCCAACTGAATGCATTCTTTGGTTGAGGTTACGACTGACCGACAAAGACTCTAGGGAAAATTTGATGTCACCGAGTTTGTTGGGTCAGTCTCTGAGAAACTCATAGCTCAGTCCAAGGTCGATAATGGACGTGTGTTGAGTTTTTCCCTGGCGCCAGTATTATAAGCTCACGCAGCGCGTTTCGTAGCGTTCGATCCCAAACCGTTTATAAGAACATTCGAGGCGGCTGTTGACAAGCTCATCTCGGTTCGGAAAGAGGTACAGACAAAGACTGAGCAAATGGAGAAGAGTGTGCGGGTCTCTGAACGAGAGTACTCTAAGAAGATGTCAGAGCTCACCAGGCAGTTCGAGGTAAAGCCACCTTTGAGTTACACCCCAATATAATTTACCTCGTTTTTCAGGGAGTTGGGAACTCTTTCAATGGAATGGAAAGCCGAATGAACCAAGTTAGCAGCACCGCAGTTCGAATTGGTGCGTGAACACCTCTTCTAGGCGACACTGGCTAACGATCTCGTTAGGGGATCAACTCGAGACCGTACACATCGAACGGCAAAGAGCACAAGCTGCTTATGATTTGATAGACTTTTACAATCAATTCAGCAAGGGAGATACGACACGTTTGGATGCACTGAGGAAGGAGGGCAGAGCAGGAAGGCGACAGGTCGCTGTTATCTTACGCCGGCTAAACACAGTGGCACGCGAAGTTGATCTGCCTTCAGCTGACAAGGTACGTGATTATTGTGCAGCTATTTATTCCGTACTTCGATGGTTATTCGCCAGACACGTGAAAACATTGAGAAATACTGCGAGAAATTCGAGAAAGAGATGCTCAATCTTTTCGATAGATGTTATCGGAAGGGTGACCCTAAGATGATGCACGTTAGTGGTTATTTTTCTCCGCCTTATTCTGACATTTAATACTATCTTTCATTTAGCACTGTGCCCAAACTCTGCTGGAATTCAATGGCGGTACCTCTTGTGTCCAGGTTTACGTTAATCAACATGATTTCTTCATTAACAATATACGCGAAGCAAAACCAACTGAAGATGCACAATTGTAGGTGTCTTCTACATATAATTGGTGATAATCTCATAGATTCTCTTTGCAGATGGAAATCCATTCCTGATCCTGATGCCAGCCCTCCAAAAAGCGAACTAGGGTTACAAGAATTATTTGTAGAAATCCGAGCAACTGTTGATACGGAGGCTCAGATAGTGAAAGCTGTGTTTCCCAATCCTCCAATGGTGATGCAGGTATTCCTACAGCGCGTTTTTGCTCAATCGGTAGGCTTATATGCACAGTTTATTTTCCGGATGTCAATTAATTAACGTATCATTAGATACAACAACACATGGAACAACTACTTCACAAAGGCTCAGACGTCTCAGACCTCGCATATCTCAGAGTTTTACAGCTTGTTCACCATCAAGCTTCTATTTTAGTCGAAGACCTGAAAGCCCACGAGCTTCCTCACATATCTCCTCGGACACCCTACGAAGCTACGGAATTCCGACGATCAATGACGGGTTCAGCACCAGTCACAGGATCTACGTCAGCAGCGATCAGTACTATGTTGGAGACTGCTATGGAAGAGCTATTTGTTCCCTACACGGAGGGGCAGCGGTATCTGGAACGCGAAAGTAGAAATCTTGGGACTCTATACACTAGTCTCCTCGCCAATTTCACTCGATATCATGTATGTTCTCCTTTTAAACTATGCGTACCTGCAGTTAGCTGACGGACTTCTCTCAGAAAGCCAATAAAGCGAAATCCTCTATGTTTGACCGAATGGTTGATCGATTCGGAGCTGCCGCTGCAACAACTGCGGCGACCGGCGGAACAGCATCATCGCAGGCAGCAGCGGCATTTATGAGATTTGGTGGCATTAACTCTGAACGGCTGTCAGAGAGGAGCGGAGAAGAAGCTCTCCGAGAAGAGGATGGTATTCTGAGCATTGATGTAGCAGAAAGGATGTTGAAATGGCACGCAGAAGCCATAGGTAGATGCGTTGAGCTTAGTTCGCCGAACGATGTGTGAGTTTCATTTTTGCACTTCTGTCAAGATTCGTGTTCTAATGTTTTGGTGCGGAAGTCCCAAGAACACATTTGCTTTATTGAAGGTTCTGGCTGATGCCGTGGCCGCCTCATACGTGGAAGAAGCCCTTGAGACGTGAGCAATTTATTCTCACTGATCGCGATTTTCCTGACCGCAGTCTAGTGCTCAAGCACGGTTGGATGCTGCTGATGCAAAAGCCGAGCCCAGCTTACAGCCGCTTACGATATTACGGGCTGTTGATCTCATTTGTCACCTTTGGCAGCAATACGTGAACACTGCCTTGCTGCCGCTCGCGAGCTCGTCTGTGACAATCCGGCGAGAAATGGCAGTATTCAATAATCAGACTGTCAGCCGGGTGGAGGCAGGAGCGAACCACTTACTACAACGGCTTACGGATGGTATGTATCGTTTATAGAGTGATCTGCTCATTCAAATTAATCTTCTTCTTAGCCGTTGTTACATGGCTGTCGTTGCAGCTTACGAAACAGAAGCGAAATGACTTCAAGCCAAGGAATGATGACTTGTCATTTGCTCGTGTCAACACGGAACCTTGTGTTTCGTGCTGCGAGGCGCTCGAAAAAGTCCATGATGTCGCCACTCAAAATCTGAGCGGGAAGAATTTGGAAGTTTTCCTGACTGAGATCGGAGTTGCCTTCCACAGCTTGCTGCTTGAGCATTTGCGCAAGTTCCCTGTGTCTGCTACCGGAGGACTGATGCTAGCTAAGTATGTCACTTTCGTAGCCCCTCCTTTGGAGTGCTGATCTTTGTTTGCCATTTCATTCTTTTTTAGAGATCTCAAGTCCTACCAGGACGCAGTTAGCAGCTTCGGCATACCAGCTCTTCACGAGCGCTTCGAGTTCATCCGGCAGCTTGGAAATGTCTTCCTTGTCCGTCCGGAGATTCTCAAGTCCTACATGACTGAAAATTACCTTGGAAGAATTGATTCTTCCCTCCTCAAACCCTATTTGGCACTGCGAAGTGACTGGGGCCAATTTGAAAAAGGCTTCAACGACTCAGAAGCAATGGCCGAAGAGACAGCTGGCACTGGCTCTGGGTTGAAGGACAGATTTGGCCGACTCAGCCTTATGATGAAAGATTTGGAGAACTTGAAGACAGAGGGTCTCTCGATGGGAATGCCAGTGATTCCGACTAGTTTCCCTGGTGGCTTTTCCATGCCTTCCATGCCTTCATTACCCGCCATGCCTACAATACCATCAAGGCCTTTTGGCAATTCATCTGCCTCATAGTTTAGAGGATTTTATATCTCAGACCGCAGTGTATATTAGTCCTCATCATATCGTGTATATTTATTCTCCTTTGAAGATTGGACGCCGTTTCTCTTTGAAAGCAATCAAGGCCTCCACGCGATCCTGAGAAGTAAGAAGCGTTTCGTACGATGCTCGTTCGAAATCCAGGCCTTCGTAACATTTAGCATTCTGTATCCCCACAGGGGCAGATAAAATATTCACCTGTTTCAAGAGCCAAATCATCAGACCGAGAAATTGCTTGCTTAGCGGCACGAAGGGCTAGAGGTGCTGTTGTACGTGTGAGCGAAGTTTCGCGAATGAAATGTGGTAATGCATACCGTTCTTAACAATAGATTCAGCTAAAGTGAGTGCTCGATCGAATCCCGTAGAACCAGGGCTTGAGATGTAATTTACTAGGCCTGAAGTTGGAGATATGAATACCGATACACACTAGCTCTGTTGGCACTGAAGACTAACCCCATTCCAGCGATTCTGTGGCGGATAGCATCCGCGCAGTAAATATGAGATCCTTCGCTCTTGAAGGCCCTAAGATTCTGGTCGCTCTCTGTGTTCCGCCAGCACCCGGTATAATGCCCAGTCCCGTCTCAGGGAGACCAATCTTCGTGACATCATGACCTGCAAAAGAAACATCAGAATTCAATCGGTACTGGCTACAATATTTCGCACCTGCTACACGCAAATCGCACGCAAGACTCAGCTCCAGTCCTCCTCCGAGAGCTGGCCCGTCTATCGCAGCAATGGTCGGCATAGGAAGCGCTTCTAGTTGCCCGAGTGCGCCTCTTAGGTCTGAAAGGAACTTGGCGACCTGAATCTGGGTCATGGTACGTCTCTCAGCTAGATCAGCGCCTGCGCAGAAAGAGCCAACTGTGGTGGAGCGTAATATCAAGACGCGAACACTAGCAGGAAGGAAGACTATCAGTATTCACGACATATGTAAATGAATGACTGGGTTAATCGTGCCTTTTGTCGAACTGTACTATCTCAAGGCTCTCTCGAAGTTGCTATAGGAGCACCAATTAAGCATAGTAATGCAAAGTTTAAAGATGTTGTATTCACTTGTAATAGAGCCAAAGAGATCGCATTCTTGCTCTTGGGTCTGTTGAGGGAAAGACACGTAACCCCGGGGTGTGATTTAAGGTGCTCCAAGAACGCTTCAGGCTGCTCAGCCGAGATAGAGAACTGCCTCCATTGACGAAACCCTGGGCCTTGACAGCACAGTGACCTCGAGTTAGTAAGAGCGATACGAGAGAGCATGAGAGAATAGCGTACTATCCGCGGACGGAACTCGGTTGCAACTGGAAGAGGTCAGAAGGTCGCACGTTCAAGTGTGACTTTGACCCCCTTCAGATTGTGACCTCACGCGTCGCGTCAATATCCAAACTCATTACGCGTTGAACTCAGGGACTTCAGAATGCGACCAGTGATTGTTGGAATTACATCCGGCACATCATTGAAGAGGTTATCTCGGGCTTAGTAATATTGTTAGTAATTGTCTTAGCAAGTATTGACTCAGTAGTTAGATTCCATAAGCTATCTAGAATATAGTAGAATACTTGTATAGCAGTATATAAGGACCTCTGTAAGAGTCCTAAATAATAATCAGTTCATTCTCTTATTCACTGCGCGACCTCGATTCACAACAGTGATAATGGAGTCTTCTCAAATTCTCAATATCCAGCGAGACTGTGACTTGATTGATTTGAATTCCAGCAAGTATTTGCGCGATATTACATGGTCCAGTAAGCACGTCTATCGCGCAGAATAAGTAAGAGATCGTATACGAATATCTTGTGAAGATGAGGGAATAGAATTTTAAAAAATAAATTAAGTAAAAGGTACGAAGGAGCTTGAATAATGAAGCTTAAATGAAGAGAGTCAGTTGAAATGAATAATGCCTTCATAAATTCCAGACACTCACCAGTCAATGCCTAAGGTGAAGGGTCAGCGGGCTAACTGGCAGCGCCGTAGAAAGAATCAATAGATGGCTGATAAGAAGTTGAGTCTCGACCAGCAGGTTCTCGATAAGCCACAGGAGGTGCTGCTGCTGCGGTACGGTGCTGGTGGGATGGTGCGTATGAGCCCCCAAGCGATTGACCAGCCTGCGGCGTTGACCAGTAAGGGACATTCACTGCATATCCCGTATACTGAGACATAGGCTGGGCATTCTGCACCTCGCGAGTCTCAAACGCATCCATGGGATCGGCATTGATGCTGGGGCCTAGCGACTCGCTGCGGCTGTGCGCTAACTCGGGTTCTGGGTAGGTATCGAATAAGCTGCGGTGAAGTCGAGCTTGGCGGCGCGCATTTTGTCGCTTCATCAAGGTGACAACCAAGATGACAACGCCGACGAGTATGATGAGGCCGACGACCGTGAATGTGCCGGCTACGGCACCCTTGTTGTCCCAGAACCTGCGCAGTACGGAGAAGCTTAGTTGAGATGATATTTCAAATAGGTACCAATAATTACCCGTTGCTAGCTGCAGCTACTGGTAGACTTGTGGCTGTCTCTGTTGTTTGGGATGGATCATAGGTAATCGTCCGCGCAATGCTTGAACTAGGTGGAGTGATATCCCCTGTGATGACAAGCGTTGTACGAGGAGTAGCATCCAAAGGCTCAACGCTTGGGGATGCCTGAGTGGTCGGGGTAGGAAAAATAATAGTCGATGTTCTTGAAGGAAAAGTCGAACTATAAATTCAATTAAGCGGAGATTTTAGCAAAAAAAATTCTAACGGCGCACGAGAATGTTGAACTCGGAACTCGAGTGGAACTCTGCGTCGAACTTTGCAAAATCGACGATGACGACGACGACGACGATATAGCCGAAGAAGTGCCACTGGCAGAGCTGCTTGATGCAGTAGACTTGGAAGAAGTGAAAGAAGAAGTCGCAGAATTGAAGACGCTTGAAGACGTAACCGAAGCACTTTCGAGAACGGCGGATGTAGAAGAGACTGGGTCTGTGGTCGACGTGGAGAGCTGTGAGAGAGTGGACGAGCTGAGACTCTCAACACCCTGACGAGCATCAAAACGCAGACGACGGGGTTGCTGAATATGTGTAAACGAGCGACTGTTGCTGCCTGGGGACATAAGTAGGACCAGAAATAAAACAGCGAGGACAGCAAACACAAAAAGAGGCGATGCCATCCCCGACCGGCAGAAGGCGAATGTGGAGGGCATAGTAGCTGCAGCTACGACAAAAACGCCAGTGCCCGAGTCTCGAGGGAAAGGACCCAGGAGACGTCGGTGAGCTTTTCAAACAGCCAGGGAGGAAGAACGGTAGTGAGAGAAGGACAAAGATAGGGGATACAATGATCATCAATGGGGTATCATAAGTACGGTAGTCCCATATGCATTGATGAGCTCCAGCCTTTCACAGGAGGCGCTTAGTTGCGCTTAGATGCATTATTGTCGATGCCGGAATAGATTGCGGATCAAGCGTGGACCACCGAAATTGGATTGCCGGTAAAGCCCGGTAACCATGCAATTAAGACGGAGACTGACGGAGTTAACGAGCTCAAGAAGCCCGAGGTCTGAACTTGAAATGACTTCTGACGGCGCAGAAGTAGGGCATGTTGAAGGAGGCGGTCAACATGTAGCCTTTGCAATTGATCTACCCCAGTCAGCACCTTTCATTGTCTTTCGAGTCTTTCTAGTATCCGCTTACATCTTCTACTTTAAATTTCAGTGAAGACGTACAACGATAAAGAGCACATGGTATTTAATCACACGAAGAGGCTTACATGGACGACCTACCCAAGGCTTGTAAGAAATCTTTTTTTTGTAATGTTTGTTGACGTTTCGCGCAAGCCTCCTACCGTCAAACCTCTGAATGTGCCGTTCATGCGTTATTGCAGGAACCCCCCCTGAATTGTTCGATATTCATATCTGGTTAATCATCCCCAATACAAAGATTCGCCTGGAGCGAAATATTCTTCGGATTGTGAAATTTCTCCCAATTTCTCCAGCTCTATTTATCGCACACTGACCTGCTGATACAGGTCAGCCCCGTTTTAATCATTCAGATGCTAAAAGATCGGGAGCTTGACGCTGAATCAGATGGCTATTGTCAGCTCAATCAGCGAGAAAACGCTGTTCCTAGCTACTGCTCTCAGTTGGGAAGTTATGAGATGGTGAGACAGGTACGTAGTTAGTGCCGTGATAAAGATTGCGTTCTCATCAATGTTGCAGCCCGTCGATGATGCAGTCGAAGGTAATATCAACCATGCCCACTTTAAGTGGGGAGGGCCCGTTTTTCGAGGACTCGGATTTCGGAGGGAGCTCAGGGATTTGTAGAAGTCCTAAAGCGGCTGGAGCAGGAGAGTAAAGAGGTCGGGTTCTGCTGAGGCAATTGAAGGGCTTTGAAGACGCTATCTCAACGTTGACGGTCATTTTGGCTTTGTCTAACCCCGGCTAATCACTCTTCACTGCTCAACTGCCCTCACTTTTCGGTTTCCCTCTGTCGCAAGCGCAATGCATGTGAGCTCAACAATTTCCGATTTTAGAGTTTGATATCCCACAGGAGGACCCGAATACCACTCTGTGCCAGCTCCCTCGTTCCTATATCACCCATCATCAACGCGAACTGCTCTGGGAACTTGCACTTCCCTGGGTCCCTCTTGCCTGCACCTGTTAATCGCGGTACTCCATCCTACGAAGGAAGCGCTGAGAGACTCCCAGGTCCGGTACCCTCGACAGCTTTATCCAAATTTCTGCCAACTCGCCGCTATCCAGCAAGTGCTCAAGCTCTGCTTCGCCAATCGCTCCCTTGGTTCGTCGATGCAACTTGCTGATAATCTTTTGCCGTGACTAAGAACGAAATCATTGTTAATTAGTTCCTATGGTATCGAATACAGCTGGACGCACCCTATTATCCAATGTTGGCCATATCGGACTCTCGCCGGCTATGGTCCACTCCTGTTCACCAATGTAATACCATTTTTTCTGCGCGTGAATTGGCTCATTAAGAGCGTTGCTTCGGATTTTCAAGACGACACTTACCTGGTTTGTAGGAAAGGTAAATGTGTGAAATACTGCACTTTCTCCTGCTCGTTGCAAAATGCTGTGCTTTACATTTTGGTTAGTGTTTTGGAATCCCCAGTCAACAAGATGACTAGTGAAATCGTTCTCCTGTGTTTCAGCGAAGAATGGATCATATATAAAAGCCATTTCCCCCTCTATGCCATCAGCTTGGGTGATTTGAAGCCGTAATCCAAGGTCAGCCATGATTCCAAGGCTAGAAGAAGCAAGTTAGTGAAGACATGAAGAGAAGATCAAGCAATGATGTTTGAGTGCAGTATCGTACTCACCTGGCAAGTGACTCCGCCTAATCAAGCAGGGGGTGTATGAGTGATGCAATGCCAGCTGAGAATTGAACTAAGCGCTCTACCTCGTCGTCTTGTAAACCGACAGAGCTTTGAAGGTCCTCGGAAGGAATGAGCCAACAAAAATCGCGTGCACACCCAGGAGGTTTCTTGAACTGAATCTGATACCAAGTAGAGTCCGAGCTACGAGTATGAGAAGAAACATGTTCTGTGTTAGCAATTGACTCTGACTGGATCTCATCATCGGATTGGAAAGATCGTTCTGAAGGCTCATGGTCGTTGGAAATAGAATTGGGATGGGTGCGTTGGACCTCTTCAGGACTGGTACGTGGCAACTGGCGAACTGTTCCACCCGAACTGTCTGTGGTAGGTGGTGAGTTATCCAAAGCGTCATGGAAATCCTCATGGAATGTTTCATGAATATCTTCCTCAAGATGGTCGGATTGTTCTCTGCTGCCTGAGCTGGCGATATTTTCCTATGACCAATATGACTATCCGCCACAAGCAATATCAGAGGAAAGTGGCACGTACCCGTTCTTGTACAAGATCCCGGATGACTCTGCGCGCATGTCGAAGTTTCCGCAAAGAGTCGTCGCGCTCTGAAACAGTGTTCTCTAATTCGACCTGTTGTGCTTCAAGTCTTGCTTCGAGGTCTTTAATCCGTTGCGATTGCCACTTAACAGCATTGGTATATCGTACGTTGTCGGCTTTGAGGTCATGCACTTCGTCTCTCAATGATTCGATGTCTGCCGGTGGCGTTCTTCTTGGGGGAGATTGTACGGCCAACGTGGCAAGATTGTTTACGCGATCGTTTGCTTCGATGACGAGGACAGACAACTTGTAAATCTGTGGATTCATAATGCCAACGCGAATATTGAAGGGACAGAAATAAAGAAGCTGAAAAAACCACGGACCTCTTCTTGCAGCGCGGTGCGTTCGGCGCGACTGCTGGATGCCATCATGGACACTCAGCACACAGCAGAAGCAGGATTCACAATGCAATGAACGATATGTTTCCGAGCGCGACGTTCTCAATCGGGGCTGCGAGATCTTAGCTTTGCTTCCGCGGCTTTGGACGTGCTTGGCTGGCGCGTCTTCTTCTAATCATCCTATCAGTCTGATACCGACACCCGTGTGCCCTCTGGGCCGTGCCCGCCGTAACATGCGACATGCTCTGACACTGTTCTGACACTTCGTTTTTCTTTCCATTCCTCCCCCCAACATGGCCGCTGCTGGAAAACTCCTCGTTGACGTCCACACTCATGTGTACCTCCCCCGCTTTGCTTCCTTGCTCAGGACACGCTCTTCCGTGCCCTTTATTCGGTCCACAACGACACGCGACGGAACTCAGGAGGAGCGGTTGCTCATTTTGGACCATGAACCCAGTGGCGGAAGACCAGTTGGGCCTCAGTACTGGGATCGCGAAGGTAGCTTCGCTTCTGCTTGAGTTAAGCCTCGCTGATGATTCTGTGGCCAGAAAAGCTGAAGTTCATGGACAAGCATGGAATCGACGTGTCTGTGGTTAGGTAGAGATTCTCGGCTTTATACACTATGCGACTATTCTAACTTTTACCAGCACTGCCAATCCTTGGCTCGATTTCCTTCCTGCGTCCCAAGCACGCACCCTTGCTTCCGAGCTTAATCAGGATCTCGAGCAATACTGCTCCACCTCACCCGGTGTCAGCCCAGACTATTCCATTAAGCGCCTTTATGGCTTCGGACTCCTTCCTCTTGTACCGGAGATCACCACCGCGGCACTTCTCGAGGTCGTGAACCAAATTTCTGAGCTTCCGCATTTGCGCGGCTTGATCATGGGCACGCGTGGAATTGGCAAGGGGCTGGATGACGAGGCGCTCGATCCTGTCTGGGCAGCTATTGAAAAGGCCGGACTGGTGATATTCCTTCATCCCCATTACGGTGTGGATGGGAAGGCATGGGGAAATAAGGACAACGGGCACGTCTTACCCCTCGCATTGGGATTCCCATTCGAAACTACCATCGTAAGTTCTAACAATTTCGAAATGGATCTTGTGTTCAAACATGGCGCTCGGGAATTTAGGCAGCAACTCGCTTGATTCTCTCTGGCGTGTTTGACCGCTTCCCGTCTCTGCGCTTGCTTCTCGCGCATTCAGGAGGCGCACTCCCTGCACTCTCCTCTCGCCTGGCATCATGCATCGACCACGACCCCGTGGTTGCATCCCGCCTCAAACGCGACGCCCGCTACTATCTCGGGAAGCTTTACCTTGACGCCGTTGCTTACGGCCCCGAAGAGCTTGGTTTCGTCAGCGACACAATTGCGCGCGCCGAACGCTACAAAGTTGAGTCTACAACAGCACCGGCTCCCAATAGGAGCATTGGCAGCAGAAGGATGCTCTTCGGTACTGACCATCCTTTCTTCCCCCCGCTTCACGAGACGGAGAAATGGAAGAGTGTAGTGGAGAATTTGGAAGCCATAGACGCAGTGGAAGGCTGGACTGAGGAAGACAAAACAGGCGTGCGCGGTGGGAATGCATTGGAATTGTTTCATTTGAAAGAATAAAGTTAACAAAAGTGGGTAATCGTGGGGTAATCGCAATTAATGCATTGGTTTACTTCCTATATTCTCTCTTTATTACTTCTGCTCCGGCATTTGGATTTTGAGGCTGAAGTCTATGTGCTGTACTGATTGGTGAACAACACTTGTGCTCAAGATATCAATTTCTAATGTACGTCTTTAGTATATTTTCATATCGTGAAGCTTGAAATTGACTAACCATTGATAGCTCTCTCTTGCAGGTTGGCCTCCGTGATGTTCCCGCTGGTTTCGAAGAGGAACTTCCTCTGGCCCTTCCACTTCTCCTTCAGAGCCCGAGCCACGCTGATAAGTTCGTCGCCCTCCATGTTATCTAGCATGATAATATCGGCACCAGCTTCGATGGCTTCATCAGCCTCAACTTCTGAGCGGACTTCGACATCCAGCAGGAGACTGAACCCCCCGACTGCGCGAGCCTGTTGGATTGCAGCTGTGATCGAGCCTGATGACCAGATATGGTTGTCCTTCAGCATGATCATGCTCGAGAGGTCATGGCGATGAGGATCTATTCCTCCAACCAGCATGGCATACTTCTCGACAAGTCTGAATCCTGTGAAACCAGTATACAAGGAAATCCGTGCTGCAATGCAAGGATACGTACCAGGAGTGGTCTTTCTCGTCCCAGCGATGATTCCTTTGTATCCGTAGCCTCTTGCAAGGTCTTTAATCCGCTTAGACCTTTAAAATATCTATCAGCGGTAGGATATGAACGAGATGAATCTCAGCCACTTGGTAGCAATACCACTGCATCGTGCGAGCATATTAAGAGCTACCCGCTCCCCAAGGAGCAGATGCCTTGCCTTGCCTCTAACTGTAGCCACATGCTTGACGGGCTCGAACGTTTCTCCCTCATTTACATGCCATTCTACTCTTCACCGAAGATCAGTTACTTCAAAACGCAAATATGGCAAGGTTATACGCACTCACAACCCACCTGGTTGAAAACTTCGGTAAAGAAGGGGGATCCAGCCAGAACAGCAATGTCTTTGCCTTTCCCGAACAGAAATGCCTCTCGGTGCGCTTCCCCGACCACATATCCGCCGTAATCGAAGGACGGGGTATCTTCCGCTAACCAGGCAGTAATTTGGGGTTTCCAGCTTGGAGGTAGGAGATGCTCGTATGAGTTCGTCATTGCAGTGCCTTGAACGTTGAAGATTGGCAGCAGCTGGTATCGATTCTCCTGCAATGTATCTGCGCGCTGCACAGTTATCAGTAAGACTTTTGACCAAGCTCCGGTCCCTGGGGGCCGGAGCCCGGAAGAAACAATTCCGTCACTCCACGTGATTTCGATTTCGCACGGTTGTTTTTATCCAGCCGTAGAAAGAGAACATTGTTTGTTGAACGAGAACAGTCCCTTCACATTTTATTGCTTCATAGAACTCGCACTTAAGCGCCTTCGGATTCGTTCAGGAAATTCCAAATCTCTCTGTGATCTGTTATCTAGATTTTAACGTCATGTCTTGGCGAAACCGGACTGCACGTGTGGACTGTGGATCGCAAATCTTGCCATTTAATGGCGTTAAGGGTTTACCTCCCTGCGTCTCGGACTTGGCCCTCAATCAAAGCCTTGCCATGATGCAGTTCATCTGACCTACTGTGTCTTCTCGATTTAATGGGTTCTCTGAAGTTGTCGGCAAGATGGAACCTTATAACGATCCACGGAATCGTTGGTTTTGATTCCTGAACACCCTCACTTCCTGAAGACGCTCTCCACTGATTGCATTCCATGGACGTGCCTTTTGAGCCCAATACTTCCAAGCTTTCTTCTCGTCTCTGGGACGTATTTCTGCGCACTTATGATCTTGGATTTACTGCGTTCGGTGGTCCACCAGTCCACTTCCAGATCCTGCATCGCAGATTCGTGGAAGGACTTGGTAAGACGCCCTGGATCGATGAAAAAATGGCAAGTGCCTCGACATGTTCAAACTGCAGAGAAAGAATGTTGACATTGACATATACTGTATAGTACCAAGAACTCTTCGCTATTAACCAAGCTCTCCCTGGCCCTGCATCCACGAAAATGGTGTTCAGCATCGTCCAGGTTCATGCTGGCCTCGTGCCCGCTATTTTCAGTTTCCTGTTGTGGTCGCTTCCAGCTGCAATGGCAATGTATGGTCTATCTCACGGGGTGCAGCACATTGGCGAAGTCCTTCCTTCCCCAGTATATGCACTCTTATCGGGCCTGAACGCCGCCACTGTCGGGATCATAGCGCTTGCAGCCGTTCAATTGGCCAGAAAGGCCATCACCGATAAGCTCTCGCGGATATTAGTGGCTTTCGGGGGTTGCGCAGGATTGTGCTATAACGCCCTCTGGTACTTCCCTGTATTGATCATGCTGGGGGGTGTAACAACACTCCTATGGGACTTCTGGGGCAAGCCATATTTGAGGACGCTTCATTCAAGAAGAATGTCCTTAATTACGCCAGGGCTGGACGAGAGAGAATCTACTCTCTCAGAGTGGACAGAGAGGAGCAGTCTAACTCTTCCTGGATCCATCTCGCGCCACAAACAAACAGCGTCCACCTCCACATACGGCACCTTTAATTCATTCACCAGTGCCTCTCACCCAGATGGATTAGAAGACGAAGAAAATACCTCCTCCCCACCATCGCAAAGCGATATATCTGTTCATCATATTCCTGTTAGGATCGGGGCCTTGATAATCGCTATCTTCTTCATCTTGTTCACTATCTTGATGATACTTCGTGCATCTCTGTCCTCGCCTGCATTGCCGTTTTCTCTTTTCGTCAATATGTTTCTCGCAGGAACTATCATTTTTGGCGGAGGACCCGTCGTCATCCCTCTTCTGCGCGAATATGTCGTCGTGCCTGGCTGGGTGAGCCCGCGCGACTTTCTGCTGGGCCTCGCTATCATCCAATCGTTACCAGGACCGAACTTCAATTTTGCAGTGTATCTTGGTGCATTAACCATTGCAGGCAGCAGCTCGCTCACATTTCTGCCAATGCGCTCCCTCATTGGAGCTCTCCTCGCCTTTGTAGGTATTTTCACCCCTGGATTATGGCTTGCCGTCGGCTTTCAGAGTGTTTGGCGGGTATTGAGAGGGAGGCAAGAGGTGGTTAGCCTCCTGCGAGGGATCAACTCCACTGCTGTCGGCTTTGTGTTCACTGCCGTATACAGACTCTGGCAGATTGGATATCTTACTCCTGAAAACAGCAAGGGTAGCAGCTTGGGAGACGAGCCGTGGTGGGTCGTGATCGCAGCTATCACGTTTACCTTGGTGGAGTGGTTTGCTGTCCCATCTGCGGCTGCCATTGTCTTTGGAGGTATTGCTGGCATAGGTTTTTGGGGAATTGGTCTTGTTCGTTGAACGTTGGTTATCTCAGGATTCCTGGACTGGTAACGGGTGTCATCTGTTGTCTTGAATCTTCCGTGGCATTATGGAAATATACATGTTCCTTATGCAAACATCCCACTGTAATGGCCTTCATTTATACTGCTAAACTGTGACTTTCTTGACAGTGAGGTTGGATGCAAATGCATCCAATGCTACCTAGTTGCCCATATTTTTTTCGCTAGTCTTTCTTTCAGTTAATGCTTCCAAGAAAAATTGGAAACCAGGCGCTAGGTAGATGATCAGCCGAAATTCTTCCTTACACACACGTGCGTCTTTTTATTTGTTCATGACATTCATTGTGAAATATATATAGCTCAAGTCAAATTCAAGGTCAAATGCTAAGCAGATCCTCTCACTGCAACTTCAATAGGCATTCCCTGGACAGAATCTCAAGGGGACCCAAGTGGTAGCTGAAAGCTTCACGAATGTCGCTCAACGCGCTCTTTCATCGAATTCTTCGCGGCTAGCTCTCAACTGAGGGCTCGGATGCCAATCCTTACTGGCCCAATACTTCAAAGCTCCCCGCTCGCCTACGAGATGTCTTTGCTCGGGCATGGGACTTAGGCTTCACCGTGTTCGGAGGTCATTAGTTCACTTCCAAATCCTGTATCGGAGATTCATGGATGGAATGGGCAAAACGCCATGGATTGACGAGTAAACTATTAGTTCTCGTTTCCTTCTTGCACTGTCGATTGGCGGATTGAGCTTATATCGTATCAGGAACTGTTCGCCATATGCCAAGCCTTTCCTGGACCTGGCTAAACCGAGATGGTATTCAGCATAGCTCAATTGACGCTGCGCTCTTGCCTGCTCTGTCTGTATTCTTCGTCTGGTCCCTTTGTGGCGCAATAGAAATATACGGTCTATCTGTCGGGGTTCAAAAAATCCAGGAGACTCTTCCTGCTCCCGTGTATGCCCTTCTCTCGGGGCTAAACGCGGCTACCGTTGGAATAATCGCGCTTACAGCTGTCCAGTTCGCCAGGAAGGCAATCACAAACAAGTTGTCGAGAATCTTGGTTGTCTTTGGTGGGTGCATGGGGTTGTGCTTTAATGCACTTTGGTACTTCCCGCTATTGATTGTTTTAGGTGGATTTTCAACTCTCGCGTAGGATTACGGTGGAAAGCATAGATAAAGAGGCTGCGAATGAGAAAGAGGACCATAGAATTGGAGGTCATGCTGGAGGATCGCATTCCTATATCCTAAGACCGACGCGAGGCTGACCCGGATCAGAGATCGAATGCATCCACCATCAATGCTACTTCGGTGTCTAAACACAAAGATGAATCACTTCCAGTTCCATCATCTAACGATATTTTCGCTATTTCCTTGAAGCTCGGATTCCTTATTCTGGTTCTATTCTTTGTCATTTTCGCTGCCCTGATGGTCCTCCGTAGAGTGTTATTTTTCCCGCCTCTACCTCTCTCTGTATTCATTAATATGTTCCTCGCTGGGACGATCATCTTTGGAGGGGCCCTGTTGTTATTTCACTTCTCAGGGAGTATGTCGTTCAGCCGGGCTGGGTGGGCCCCAGAAACTTTTTCCTGAGTCTTGCAATCATACAGGTATTTCCAGGATCGAATTTTAACTTCGCAATCTCTTTAGGATCTGGCTATTGCAGGTCCCGCCTCCATGCACGGTATCCCTAGCACAGTAGGTGCCTTGCTAGCCTTTATCGGCATATTTGCGCCGGGACTATGGATTTCTCTTAGTATTCAAAGCATATGGCGCTTATTAGTAAGGAAACAGCGGGTGGAGATTAGTATGCTGAGAGGAACTAATGCCACAGCCGTAAGGTTGGTATTCATTGCAGTGTATAAATACTGGGAGATCGGCTATCTTACTCCCGAGAAAAGTGGAGGTTCAAGTCTGGGCCAACAGTCGTGGTGGCTTGTGGCGGCCGCTATAATATTTACCGCGGTGGAATGGTTTGCGGTTACACCGGCACTAGCCATTGTTTTTGGGGGATGGCTGGGTGCCGTTGGCCGCCTTTAGTACTGCTTCATTGCGGGCATACACTGCCTACCATTATCAGTATGAACAGTGTAGTGTTTCAAATAGTTGTGTTCAACGGGGCGAACAAATGATCTGATCATTTTACAACACGCCCGCCATCCATCTGTACATCACGCCCAACGCAGCAACCTTTGAGGCAAAAGACCATCAAAGCCAGTCCTACTGTATGTATACGTGAATTTATTATAATACTGTCCGTTAACAATATACGAGAGTAAAGTCCAAGGGAGACAAACTCGGTCGGAGAGTTGGAATCACAGGTCGAAAGGGTATGAAAGAAAAAGTCTAGAAAGTCATTCCAAATAAAGTAAACGCCCGGTTTTAAGCAAGGACGGCTCCTAGTAAGGCGAGAGCGGCCATGAGGCCAGCGGAGCCCACAACGGAGGTGGCACCGTTTGAACCAGGAGCAGTTGTGTTGTCGGTACTGGTGCCAGAAGCAGCAGACGTGGTGCCCGAACTAGTGCCTGAACTAGTGCCGGTTGTGCTAATAACAAGGGTAGTGCCAGTGTTGGTACTGCGGATAACAGAAAAGTCAGATGAAATGAACACGTAAAACAGAAGGAAAATACACACGTCTGGATAACAGTGGTCCCCGATGCAGTACCGCTTGTAGAGGTCGAGGCGGTGATGTTGAAATCGTTTGACTGAGCAAGAATTGTATCCGTGTCGTTGGCGGCCTTCACAAGGTTCAGGCGGAAGGTATGGCCGGTGGGCCAACCACCGCTTGGGGGGTTGACAGAAAGAGATCCTTTGGTACCATCGACTTCTGCAACGAGCTCCAGGTTGTTAACGGGGAGAGCAGAGCGATCCTGGAGTCCGGTACATTCAGTACTGGTAGGAAAGATGACATGCAAAGACATACAGTATTGGTGAGGAACAGAGCGAATGTCGCAGCATCTGTATCGACGCGAGTCCAGGTAAAACTAGAGAAAATGTGAGCAAATAAAATTTAAAGCGACTGAAATGAACATACGTCTGGGCGCCCTGGTTAGTCCATCCCTGGGTAGCTGTAGGAGCGGTGACCTGGTAAGCAAACGCAGAGGCAACGCAGGAGAGAAGGACGGCAGCGGAGCGCATGACAGACGATGAGGGTGGAATTAGAGGGAAAGAGTCGTAGTTTGGGAACGAAATGAATGTGAGGGCGATATTTGAGGGGACGGAAACGAGGATTGCTTCGAGGTCTAACGGTGGACAGCTTGTCACGCCCGCTTCTCATATAAATTCCTGTCACAGCATGACACGGCCTATTTCTGCCATCGTGCGCTTGGCCATCACGCACGTGACCGATGGTGGCGACTAATTGTTCGCGCCACTCGGGACGACCATAAATATTCGTGGCTCTGCTCTCTAAGCAAGTATGTAGGTCTATTTATGAGCTGCTCTCCGTACGGGACTCCTCGTCGTACTTTTGAAATCGACAACGTTGCGGCAATGTTTTTCCGCTTGCAAATTGCTATCTCCGGAAGGGTTATTTATATTTCTCGATCAATCAACCGGATCAACGTCTTGGGCGATGCGCGCTCGTTTTGTGACATCCCTCGCGACCAACTTTATGCCTTTTTACCACCTCGATAGGAACCTGAGCACATACGCTTTCAGTGGTCAACGGAGGTTGATGGACCTAAGTTTGAGATAGCCTCGCCTTCTAGTACAGTAGAACCTCTCATAACCCATACTATCTAAACCCACACACAGTGGTTATCTGCCGTCCTTTCGGGACCTTGACTAGGTGAATAAAGAGTCTGAACTAATAGCTAACAAACCCGTACCATCCGATAAGCCTAGAGTCAATGACCCATCCCTCGGGGGCCTGCCGAGGGGTGTGGGTTATGAGAGGTTCTATGTAGTTGCGACACGTCTAAACTAAATACTCTGTTGCTCACTTCCACACGCTGTCCAGTATTGGTTTTTCAGGATTTTTTTGCAGTATACGGCGCGCCAAACGACATGTGCTCGACACGACTCAAGTGTCGTCTGTTACTACCGCGATAGTCACTAATTTTTGTTCGCAACGGAAGAACAGCGCCGACGTTTATCACAACTATTTCCGACTTGTATGATATCCTAGTATGGTATCTCAACACTAGCTCAAGTGCACCTGTAATGGAACCGATAGCTGCAGATAAGTCTCATCCATACATTATATTAGTTATTCATTACAACTTTGCACGATCCTTGTATGAGGATTCTATTTTTAACAGGCTTCGGAGCACCTGCCCGCCTTGTCCCAGTTATGTGAAATAGCCACAACAAGAAGTAGAAATTTACTTCTTAATAGTCGAACGGCCTGGTGTGTATTCTTTATAGGAGTTTGTGAGTCGGTTATCGCCATTTACTGAGAAAACTGTTGACTTCATGAGCTGTGTATTTGCCTAGATTTATTGCACTACAATAGACTGGACTGCTCTAGTATTTTACCAGCTTGATTGTCATCTCGGCTGCTAGTGCTGGCCACATGGATAAACTTCAAGTCTCGCACCGTCATCCGAGACAAAAATCAAGCAGCCTGCGCGCGTGTATCCTTCATAGGTTTTGAGCGCTTATATCTATTTACTGAGGAACTGCGGATTTCAAGAGCTACTTGCTTACCGTCTTCTCTGCTGTGCACTCGTGCAGTATAACTAGGTCATCTTGGTGTCCCACAGCTTAGCTTTTATCTCAGCTACCGATCATGGGAATAAGCTTCAAGTCTCGCATCATCATCGAGAAGGCCCAAGTTAAGCCCCTCATGTACCGTAAGTTGAATTTCACTCCGCATAGCGTTTGCGTGCGCCTGGTGGGCTGCATGGTAACGAACTAACTTCGTATTCCCTTCCATGTTCTAGTTCATGTACCTAAAGCGGTTTCAAGCTGGAATGACGCATTCGTGAATGATCCTCTCATGCGCTATATGGACGGTTCAAACGAAGTGCGCCAGCTCTTGCTTCAACCTTTGATATGCTACTAATAATTTAGTATGTTATCTGAACATTGACCTATTCTGCAGGAATTTAAACCTTCATTTGTCTCCCAAATAATTAAGCGCATTGTACTTTGGTTATCTCTAACTGTGTGGATAAGAACAAAAATTTCGCTCACTGTGAACTCAGGATCTTCTCTTGCCGTCGTGTAAGTACGCCTTCTTCATCACGTAAAGTCTGATTTTACTATAGGGGGTTTTATACGCAGGTCTCCGCCTAAGAGTGGCTCTCATCCCAAACCTGGCGCTAAACTTGCGGATCGCTTGATTATGCTGATGATATCAAATAGAGTATGGCTGAGATCAAAGGAGGCGCGGAAGGCAAGATTTCCCTGTTCATCGACTTCTCACTTGACCACTGAACACGCCTCTCTTTTGTTAGAGGCAAAAGGAATGTAACACTAAACTGATGACAGCCGTATCGGACCTGCTGGGCGAACGCGTGAACGACATGTTTACGCTTGAGCTCCTAGCAACTGAACCTGCCAGCCAAGGGCAAGGACATGGAGGCGCCCTTGTTGATGCTACAGCTACTATAGTGAGGAGTTCATTGGAAGTCACGGTTTATTTGCTAGCAGGGTTCTGATGAAGCGAATATGCAGGCTGATCTTAACTCGCAAGCTGCCTGGCTTGTATCTTCCAACATCGACAATACTGCCTTCTATGAATCGCATGGCTTCTTGGCGGTTGGCGAGTTCGTGGTTGGTGATCAAAACCCAACATGGCGGAAACCGCCTGTTGTAGTGAAGATTGTAGGTATTAATGGCCCACAGTTATCCTATCAGAACTCATCTTGCGGTATTTCCTTTGTAGATGGTACGAGAACTTCAGAAGTATGCGAACGAGAAAGTATAGTTCTTTTAGGAAACAATTCCAGATGTCGTTCCGCAGGTGCAATGAAGAGATTTTACATAGATACAATGCTGTTCAGTTGCTTGACAAGCTTGGAATGCGGCACATATTGGCTGTTGCCTCTAACACCACATTTCCGTCTTTGAAATCCATCAAGATGCCCGAGGGCCGATGCATGTCCGTGGAGTTGATCTGCAGAAACCGAAGAATGATACCGCTCTTTGTAAACACCGGCTTCAAATGCATACTGATATCATCGTGTGGATAATTAGCAGTCAAGTCAAACCAAAGCGTCAATTGTGAACCTTACTTTATTCGGGACCGAGGCACATAGTGAATCGTGATCGCCGGTGCCGACTTCTGAGAGATGAGTACCAGAGTGATTTTCGGTGCATAGCGTTTTATGGATAGCTAATATGCGGGATCCCTATTGGACACGGATTCCTGTACACGTGTATGAGTCGTTGGCGTTAACCTGTGGATACTATAGTTTATTCTGAATACAAGCAAGAACTTGCTGTGACATACGTCATATCCGCCGACCAATGAGCACGAAAGTAGCTGTTCTGGCAATGGAAGGGATCTCACAATACATAACATAAAAGAAAACAACAGCACGTTAATCCCTCTCTTGAGAAATATATTCATGACGTATAACGAAACCACTGCCTGCGTTCCTATGAACGACCAATACTAGTAAGCATGTCTTCAGCATCTATCCACAAATCTCGCTGCTTCCACATAGATACGATTATCCATATGATAACCCAGCACGAACGTCCACCCATAGGGTGTTTCTCTATAGTTGATATGATCTGTTCTGGTCTCAACGGAAGGGAGAGGGTCCGTTCCTGTATCGATATTTTCAGCAACGCCAGACATGCACGAGCCAGATTTCGTAGAAGGCTCATGTCATCAGCAGATATATGATCGTCGATCCGAGACAGCAATACAAATATCCATCGGGCATGAGATTCCGTGATAAGATGATTCGGAGGCTCAGGTTGCTGGAGGTGAAGGTTGATCCAGTGAGTGAAATACATAAGAAGATGCAAAGCCATTCGCTGACGAAGCATTTTCAGCACAAACACCGTAGCTGTTAAGTGAATAACATACCTCGTCAATAAGCTTCAAGATAGCGGTGGATGGCTCTCGGGGTAGGACGAAAGGGGATTCTGAAACGACCGCTGAGAAAGGTCCCGCTCGACACGGCTCCCCGAAAATCTCTGACGGCGCAGGTGTTCCGGACGGTGTAGGCAATGACTCCGCAGGATCAACTCTTAGTACCTGTGCTACTTCGCCCTCATCGTTTGCGTACAATGTCTCTACCGGCGATTCCTCGCGTGAATCTCCCAGTGCATCGTCACGCCATCCCCGCATTCCATGATGGAACTGCCGCTTCAATCCATTCTGAATGGGTTTCTTCGGTTTCTTAGGAGGATTCCATTCTGACTCTGGTTTTCCGGCAAGGAATGCCCACCATAGATCGCGTTCTTTCTTGTCCGGTATGAGTCGCCGTTTCTCAGTATTAGGAGCATCAACATGAATAGTAGGCTGATTGATGTTCTGTGTCTTGTAAGTACATATAATCGCAGACCATAGTAAAACTTACCTTTCGGAAATTCTTGAACCGAGTTTCGAATAATAAACACCATTCTTCTGAAGGCAATGCAGGGTGACTACCACTTGTTCGATCTTTTGGCGATGGCACTGGTGAGCGTTCCGTTATTTCGTAGGGATTTGGCACTCGAGTAACATGTGGAAGATAGCGAGCATCACGGCTATAAGGAGAGTCAGCAACTAAATTATCGCTGAAAAGAGGACATACATACCGAACTGTAAAGAGATATTGTAGCCCATCTTCTGGTACGCCGCTGAAGTCCTCTGGGAGATTGGCAACAGGTAAGATCTGTCTTCCAAACGACGCCTCTTCATCGTCAGAGTCCTCTAAACTGTCGTGTTTTCGTTTGAATGGCGCCATGTTATGAGCTTGTGAGAATGCTAAGTGAATGTGTACCGAGTCTCAGTACAGATGAATCAACGCAGCAAGTTTTTCGGCGAATTGTTTATTCCCCGCACATCTTCTTGAGGTCCTCTTACATAAACTGAGGCTCACTGAACCGCTCTCTTACGCACTTGGCGCCTTAATCCCCTCAACTCAGCACTTTCGCAATCGACACATCCTTTCTGCAAACTATCTGCCACATTAATGAGCAATCCGGATGTCGACGAAGATGCCATAGACACAGAAGCTCTACAGGCACAAATTGACTTGTCAATGTCGTTCGCCCAAAATTTGGTGTCTTCCTGGGTAAAGCCAAATGGCGCTTCTACAAGTTCGCGCAAAAAGAATCTGGAAATTGAACTGAAGGAATATATGCGACGTCCTGCTAGGTATGGTGGATGCTCATTGCTACATCGTGATTTAAATGACATTTTCTTCAGACTTGGTGTCGGTGCACCCATACCTGAGACTCAGAACCTGTCTAGGGAAACCGCGCGTCTGAAGGGTCAGATTTCTGGACCGAATTCTAATAAACGTCCAAGAGGCGAGGCTGCTGAGTCAAAGAAGGCAGACACGTCTGATGAGGAACAAGAAAGTAGGGCTGGAGCCATCAAGAAAAAGGCAAAAGTAGATCCATTTGAAGGTGTACACGGGAGGAAGAAAAGGAAGAAAAGGGAGGAAGAAAAACAAAGCCTTGTGGTGGCCTCCACCGCGACTGTTGCCGAAGTTAGCCTTGTCACTCGTACAACTTCGGAGGATGCCATGGCAGTAGACGAGAGTTTACTAACAGAACTGAAGGTTTCGGAAACTCATGCGCCAAATATGTCTCCAAAGTCGAAAAAGATGGTGAAGAAGGAAGCATTGAGACTGCTCGCTAGTTTCGATCATGCGAAGCTCGATGTCTCTGCGGAAACATCAGGACGAAATATCGCTCCTGCATCTCCGCCCCACTCTGAAGTCTCGAAACCAGAAGAGGACAACAATAGATTGCATGTGGATGCTCTTAGGTCTCCAGAACGTAAGATAGTTCTTATCACAGCTCCCAGCGCAATAATTTATAATATCTATCATGAAGCCGCTTCTAAATCGAAGATAACTCTCAATGCAGCGCTCTTTTCTTCCATAATTCCTCGAAAATCTCTACCGGCTGCGCTGCTTAACCAGCCAATACTCAACCTCGATGGCTCTGCAAGCGACGAAAGATCAGGAGACGAAGTATACGATGAGATACCCGCTGGAAGCCCGAAAAAGAAGAGAAAGAGACGAAAGAAGAAAAAGCATTCATCGGCATAGATTCCATATGTTGGTTTGAAGTCTGCTGCGCACAATTTCGGAGCTTGCATGGTATTTATCGGTCGTGAGTCGATTTCATCCTATGTCAAAGTCATAATTCATCCCATGTATAACACGCATTGCAGAATATTACGACCACTCGTCCTTGTCTAGTTCTTCATATGTAAGCATACAGGACGATGTGCTGGATGATTATCAGCTACTCGGATTAGGAAGTATCCCGTGCCAAAGACAGCCACGAGTTCATATGGCTTGCTCATGTTTGTTTAGGTCCATACGCTGTATCATTTTTTGCGTGCTCGCCGCTGTGAGAATCGCTGTGCTTGATTCCGGGTTGCTTCGCGCAAAGGAGTGCTATACTATTCACGAAATATAGGTACACACTTTACTTTGATGTTAGGAATCCGTCATCTCGACCACGTCTATATATTCGACCCAGCTCACTTCTGCGGAAGAAAACTGCCACCAAAAGATGGACACTGTGCATATTGATCATGTTTGCACAGTCGTCATGCGATGCCCAATTACCGCCCTCACGTACTCAATTACATCTTTACATTGCTCATGCTCAAATTTGTCAGGTCCAACTCGAATGACTACAGTTATTCAATTTCAATGGCATATCAGGGGCAGGTGATGCATAGTGGACACAGGAATGCTGAGCCTTTAACATTTAAACTTTTTTTAACCTCTTGATGAATTGTGGCTCATAAGCGTATTGGTTTCAGTCGCGACTTGCAATGTCTATCAGAAGTATGTGCCTGCTTCATGACGTTCAAACTGGCTTACGCTTCCCAAGTACAGCATGCAACAAGAAGCACTCATTGGTACCATCCGTGCACCATCTGACGCCCATTCCAGTACTTGACAATGGAGTTGTGACAGACGCTGGCAAAGGAAATTTGGATTTTTTTCCTTGAAATTCGCAGTTGGCTATTTTGCAATTGAACAGGAGATTCCTGTACATCACTTCATGGATCCTGTCATGATTATACTAGTAGGTATGTATAGCTTCGCATCTACTTAGCGCTTGCCTCCGACTTATTTTCTGCGCCTGTTTGTAGTATGTACCTGTTGATCTTATCCCGGACTTCACGGAGTTGTGATTCGTGAATTCTAAAACTGACGGAACCTGGACGGAACGGAAGCAAAATGAAAGCTTGTCATCCGGGCCGCCGTAAGCCTGGCGCCGAATCCATCGTCATGCACAATAAGCTTACAAGAGCTGTAGACTCCGAGGTGTAGAGTCCAGATCCTATCATCAAAATCGATTTCGTCCTCGAATTCACTATACTATAGTTCAAACTCCAAAAGGTCATGTCAAAGATACGTCTATTTTTTGTATGCGTGTACTCAAATTAATTACATATCCAAATCATACATATTTACAGCAAAATACAATGAAACCACAGAAGCGACCTGTCTAATAGTGCAATAACAAATATATGGCACGAACCCAAAGTCCCAGAATATCGTCTTGTAAGTAAGAATAAAATTTAACGAAGACTTTGGTCTATCGCCGACTGCCTCTCTGGCCGCTACTGTATTGTGGGCGGAGGGAAGGTCGCTGGCTACTACGGCTTCCCTTTGTCGTTCCTCGGGACGCCCTTCCAGAGGAATAACTTTGGTAACTGTGCTGTCGAGATCGACTGCCATGTCCGGGTCGAGTTCCTCGTGTTAACGTTCGATTTGACCGCTTCTTTGGTGAGAAGCGGAAAAATGAGAAAAGACCTCCTCCGGTATGCGCTTGATGCTGCTTCCTGTACTTTCGCACTGCTCTTGCTTCCTTCATTTCTCGCATACCCTGTAGCACGACAAGTGCCAGTCAATTCACATTCATCCTTCCAGATCATGCTTAACCTACTTTGGATCGAAGCGACTCATTTCCAAGCAAGGTTCCTCTCATCTTGGCCAACCACCCATGCATTGTAGAGGGAGGTGGCCTGCGTCGACTACCGTCAGAGCGAAACTAACCAAACGGCGCCATACAAGATTTAAACGTCAGAAGCGATCGTCTTGGGTTGATATTCCTTCACTTACTGATGATGCCCATTCTATCTTCATTGTAGTGTATGCGCTCGGCAGATGTTCGTAGATAGTGGAAGATCGCTGGATGGTGTGTAGCGAAGAACGTGCATCATGATTTCATACCCATCGAGCTTTTATCGACGACTCATCACCCACCATGGTCAACTTATGGGCAGTGATTCGTTACGTAATCGACCTCGTTGTCCCCACGCACAAGGTCGCTGCAGAAGGCCATTTATGTGACCTTGAGGACACCATGCAAGAACAACGGTTCGGGGCACAATGCGTGTTGACTCCTGTCTAATAAGCCTCTCGAATTGAACGTGTATTCCTTACCGTGATATGGCGATTTATTTTAGTTAAGAGTTTCGCTTACATATATCCATCCAGCAGATCAATACAGCGAACTTGCAGCATGCATTGCACAAGTATAATTAAATACAACAGGCAGGTACATTCCAGGTCCATAATACATTATGGTGGCTCCGGATATTCTCTTGTGCGAAAAGGGCTGTTTCAATTTTTTTTTCCTGTAGGAACAATGCAGTAGTGGTCGATTTTTGGCTGTTACGGAGACGGACTTGTACAATGTTCTGTACGTGGAGCTCGGACTCTTGCTTTCTTTCTCTTCCGGTGTCATGCATTATATTGAAGAGCGCTTCGATGGCAGCAGTAAATATCTGACTTCTCGAACGAACGGCAATTTAATGGCGTTGCTGTTTTTTTGAAGACGTCCAGCGCTTGCGCACGCCCCCTTCCCAGGAACGGGCGCACATCAACCTGTAAGATCGAATGTAAAGGAGATATGATGCTCAAGTCCGAGAAGTTTGGGGTAGACTACGATTGCTCAGCGTTGAAGCCCATTGAAGCTCAAAGTCGGGCACCGCCTTAGCGACGGTTTGTGTCCCGGCGAACGGAACAGGCCCTGGAAAGTGGCGGAAGGCATCGAAGGCGTATATTTGGTCTTGTTAGAATCACCTTGTGTTACACTCTTCAGGGCGCCACGTGGGCATCGCCTTCTTTTGACTGGCTGTGAGCTCACTGACACCGCATTAACGTCTAATTCCATTTTTTTTGACTAAGTGGTGAACCATGGCGCAAGCGCCAACGGGAACTCTACAGTCCCGTACTCGACTCGGTCAACGCATTTGCCGCCTCAGAGCAAGTACAAAAACAAGCCGCAATGGCTAGCTTTCTATCCAACTCGTCCTGCATCTTCAAGTTAACCGATAAAGCCAAAAATCAGCAAGATGGCCTGGAGAAATATCGATGCTGTCATTGAAAACAGACTTTACCTGGGAAAGTCAGTGGCTCTGCAATTTCTTCCCGATCACTTCTAATATGAACTTTCTGACGTTTGTAGCATCGACGCGGCGCGTTCGACACGATCACTGCAAGAACGCCGCATTACACATATATTATCAGTGTGTAACGAGCACATTCCTGCGGAAGTGCCTGAGTCTGGCATGACGCACATGCGCATTCCGGTTGAAGATGTGGACTACGCGGATTTATTAATTTATCTCCCGGCGGCGTGCCATTTCATTGACAACGCTCTAAGGCATGGAGGCGTGGTGCTAGTGCACTGTGTCCAGGGTATCTCAAGAAGTGCGGCAGTAGTTGCAGCTTACTGTGGGTATTATTCTCTACTTTACTCCCTTTAAACTGAACCCTACGTTTTCCCAGTAATGAGATCGCGGAGACTTAATCCCACTGCCGCTTTGAATTCTGTCAGAGCTGGTATGCTCAGCTTTCTCCAATTAACATGACAAACAACTTATATTTTCTGCTAGCTCGGGATCAGATTTGGCCGAATGCCGGGTTCCAGGAGCAATTGATTCTTTTTGAAGTCTGCCAATATTCTCCCTCTCCCGCCAACGGCGTATACGTCAATTGGAGAACCAACCTGGACCGCAGACTGCGCGCAGCCGGCTTAATACGCTGAGTTTCTGCGCTTCAAATGCATCTTGTATTTTCCCAAAAAAGATTGCTTTTCGATCCCCCTCTTTGCATGTTTGGCTGCTATTTCCACTACAGCCTTTATATTAGTACCGTGCTTCTTTGCCCTAGAATTTTAATGACTGTATTGCTTCATGTTCACGTTACTGTATATTACTTCTTTCTTTAAATTTTGCTTTTATAATCTGGCATTATTATAAATTTTGAACATGTCTGGACCTTCGGATCTCTTTCTCTATTAAGTGGGCTCTTTTACTGACGTTTGAATTTCGAAATAAACACCGAGAAACTTTTGGTCGATCTCACCGCCAGATCTCCCTTGGGACCTAATGATCGTTTTGAGAACTCAATCTACCTGTGTGATCAGTTTCGAAGCCCTCTCTATCAATGCTAAACAGAAACCTTGCTCTCCGTTCCCACTTGGCTAGTTCGATCAAGATACGGTGTCATTTCTCAATATCTGCGTAAGAATGTTCGCTGAGGCTAAATATATCACCTTGCTTTAGCAAGATGAAGTAAGATCGCATTCGAAGAACTGTCAAGGGCGCGTCAATTTTGCTGCGCCATTCATTTAAATGTACGTGTTTTCTCAGCAGCTTTTCGATTATTTATACTGTCCTACCATTCGTGCGTCATACTAATATGCTGTGTGTAGTCTGACCCTATGCTGTCGGGACCGAAGGTATATGTCACGAACTTACTATAGATGTATGCATGACTGCTAGTAGTGACAATGTAGACTGCGCGCTAGGGTATCATCTTGTACGCACGTATGTGGTAGGAACTGCGGTATCACAAAAGCAGCAGCAGCGTCTACAACGGCTACGTATCGCTGATTGAAGTGGCCCTGTAGTACGTGGAAGAGTGGGAAACTGGAATACGATCGTGTTTATAAAGGCTGGCTGTGAGTGGCCATGTTTGCCAGCATTCCCAGCGGAATTTGAATTTGAGAGTCACACGCAACAGCCTCGCTCGTTCTCAATCTTTCGCCTGTCCCAAGTCCCTTCACTCCATTTTCTCAACTTTCTCGTTTCTATACCTCCTGAAATCATGGGTCTCTCAGTATCTCGTCTTCTTTCGGGCCTCTTCGGCAAGAAGGAAATGCGTGCGTGCCTTCCTTCGCGAGAAGTTGCTTGTGAATCACTGACGCTCTCCCAATTCCAAAAGGCATACTGATGGTATACACCTTGTTTCTCCACCCAGATGAGCATCTGAAGCTGATTTATGTGTCCTAGGTCGGTCTCGATGCCGCTGGTAAGACCACTATTCTGTACAAGTTGAAACTCGGAGAGATCGTCACCACCATCCCTACCATCGGTACGCAACAACATGACTCTTTTCGTAACTAGGCGCTAAATTTCTTTTTCAGGATTCAACGTGGAGACTGTGGAGTATAAGAACATTTCATTCACCGTCTGGGATGTTGGTGGTCAAGATAAGATTCGCCCCCTCTGGAGGCATTGTGCGTGTGATCACCACTTCGACCCTCTGCGGCTTATTCACTCCACTTTCAGACTTCCAAAACACCCAGGGCATTATTTTCGTCGTCGATTCGAATGATAGAGAGCGTGTTTCTGAGGCACGGGAAGAGCTTCAACGGATGTTGAACGAGGATGAGCTCCGTGATGCCCTTCTCCTTGTCTTCGCCAACAAACAGGATCTGCCGAATGCCATGAACGCTGCCGAGATCACCGATAAGCTCGGGCTCCACGGTTTGAGGCAGCGAACTTGGTATATTCAGGTTTGTGACGCATCCCGCTCCTCCCCTATGTTTTGTGCTAAAGCGCTTATTCCCGCTACAGGCCGCGTGCGCTACCTCCGGAGACGGTCTGTATGAAGGCTTGGAGTGGCTCAGCGCCAACATCAAGCGTCGGGTGTAATGGATTTCTGTTTTTCAGTCTGGGTACCTTATTAGCGTTGTTACACGTATCACGATCCCCTCACGATACCGAAAACGTTTACACCGCTGTTCACTCGCGCTATCACTTATCAATCCAGCATCTGCTACACTTTCCGATTTCTTCTGGTTATACTCCTATTCATTTATTTCGCCTCCTTTCAAGCGCTTGATACGGCTCGTTAGCACTCATTCTGTGTATAATGAATGCCAGCCTGAGGGATCACTAAAGACTCTCTTTCTGCAATAGACCAATGATACTAATATACATGCCATAAGTTACAAGAATGGAACATAGAAGAAAAGTAAGATCTGATTAACGTCCTTCTCCAGGCCAGATTCTCGCAACGCCCTCTGACTCCCTCCGCCGTTTTTCCGCCAACTCGCGGGCTGCCGGGTCTCGTTGGGTCGAACCAAACCTGGCCAACTTCTCCAACAGAGCTTGGAGACGTTTAGGTTTCACGGCTGAATAAGATGCAAGCCGATTGGCAGGGACGAGATACTCTTGCACAGTGCCGCTCAGCGGCATGGAAGTTGTCTGATCGATATCTTTCTATCAGTGAACAATCCAGCAAAACAAAACAGTCGGACGTACAAGGCGAAGCTCTGTGAAAACAGAGATCAAGTGGGATCTGCCGATTCGCTTCAGCTCGTCTTCCAGGAAGTCAACATCGACGAGGATGTTCGAGATTGCATTCTCGTTCATCATGGGTATATCCCGACCAGTCAAGAATTCCTATTATTCTCGTCAGGCTCTGCTTGAGGTGGCGACAGGCTCTCACATACCATTAAGCACTCGGCGATATACTCAAGTGCTCCCTTATAAGCCTCATCTTTGTATGTCTCCTTTATGACCAGGGAGTCAACGACGGTAGTGAGCCAGTTGACGAGCTCGTATAGGTACATGCTCGGGGCGTCTTCTCGGGATTGCGGTGTCCATTCATACTCAGAGAGCTCGAAGAATTGGTCGAGCTTCGAGGTAATGATACCAGTTATGCGAGCCAGGGCGCGAGATAGAGTTTCTCCGAAGGAACTGGATGCAGTCAACTTAATGGTACTGCCCATTTGTGCTGAACTAGAAGAAACGCCAGTTAGCTGGCCCGTTTTCTCCAGTGACTGAACAAGTTTTTACCCAAGACTCGTAACAGACTGTTCCATTTCCGCGCACGCACCCTGGAAGTATTCCAGGTTGGTGACAATCTGGGCAATTTGAGTCAGTGTCGAGATCCCCGTAAGTCGTTGGCTAATTGTATCGCTGATATTCTTGACGAGGTGCTTATCCAATGACTATGCAGAGAGTGATCAATGAACGATGTAGGTGGCCTCAATACACGATGTTGCATACCTTGCTCAACATATCGTTGATATCATGTTGAGTTGGAGGCACGTCCTCGACAAAGGTATAAAAGCTTTGTACGAATAGTCGTAGCTAATTTCACGTTGGTATGCGGTACATAAAGAAAATAGTCAGGACTCACGTCTTGGCAGCACAGATAGAATGTTTGTGACCATGGGAGAGGGGCGGGTATGGGTGTCCTAGATGCCTGTTACGAAGGCTGCATTGCTCAAAAGTTGAAACATACTGAAGAATATCCCTCTTCTCTGTTTCGCTTATCCAGACCACATCAAGCACCGTGTCGACTTCCTTCTCTGTTTCCATCTGCATTGGAATGTAGTCATCTTGACCTACAATCTGCCGGCACATGGAAGGTTAGCACGAAATTGCTCTCGTTTAACAAGGAGACTACCCACAGTCTCAAACTGGCGACCAAACTGAGTCTCAAGTACGCTAACGTACTTTTCAAACAGAACAATAATAAACGAATGAAGCGACGTTGTAGAATATGCTGAGATCTTCGAAAGCAATTAGTGACATGAAATGGATGTTTGAGATATTATGCTGACCTCAAGCGTCATGATGAAGCTGAGCAGGCTTTCTTTAACACGTAGAAAGACTTCCGCCTCTGTTTCTTTTCTAAGGGAGCTCTCAATCTCAGCGGTGAGACGTGTAACCATGGCATCCCAGAGTTCTTCGACATCGCGAGAAGAGCGGAAGGAGCCAGTTGTCTCTAGGACGTAAGATTCTACAATGAAGAATCCAGATATTTCCTGAGTGAGAGCGGGAAGAGAAGCAAGAGGAAGTGGTGTTGGGAGAATGAGGTCTGATTGTGCCTAGTGATGAGAATAAGCGCTGAGCACGAAACATGGGATATACAGGCATTACTTTTCGATCAGCTTGGTACGATTTCTGCAGCTCGTGCAAGGAGTCCAGCATAGTGTAGATGTGGATGCATTCGAATAAAGGCTTGAAATCAACATGGAGCTTCTCGTTATCCAAAACATTAACTGGACGCAATTATTAGCCAGGTTCACAAGAATTACAAGCTGGATCTTACACTCAGTCTTTTCGTACGTGACTAGTTCCACGGCGCTTCCAACGCGGCTGGTGCGCAGCAGGGGGTCTTTCTCGCGACGGTTGCGCCAGCGTCGTGTTCGTGTATCCATGGCTTCAACGGCAAGCCTTCCTACCTCTGTGCTAACATTACGAATCTCAAGGAGCCACTGTTTCATGGAAGCAGTGACAGCATCTTTGATTTGGGCGCGGAGAGAAGGAAGAGATGTCAGAAGATGCTGGAAGAACGGCGTCTGCGACAATGAAGTCGGCGGCATACTCTGAATGTCTTCGAGTGACTGTAAAGACTACATGTTTATTGGTGTATTCGACACGATGATATATTGGACAGACCCTCAGCGCGCTCCAGTACTTTCCGTCCTTGACCATCTCACTGACGCGATCGACGACATCCAGCACGCGCAAGCACGCCTGGAGGGTGTCAACGGCCTCGTCAAGATTGGCGGCAGTCTTCTTAGACTGCAACAAGGCGCGTTTCTTCTCGACTAAGCCGCCTCCGAGCTGAGAGACGCTCGTATCCAGGGATGAGATGTTGTCTTTCATCTTGTCGGTGTACGACTTGACCGTGAACAGCGTCGACACGGAGGAAATAAAGTCCTGGTAGTTGTCACTGCATATTTTCTCAATCTCGGCATCTTTGGACTCAATGAGGGCCTGCACAGTCCTTAGGTACGCCTCCTGCTGGCGGTTGCTGTGGATCTGCTTGATAATAGGGCCGAGCTGTTCTAGGTTTTCAGAGGAGGAGGATGGATCAAGCAGGTGGATCTGCTGGAGCTGCTGGTCGATGTTCTCCTGAGTAAATTGGGGGCGCCTGCGCGGAGGCATAGTTATACCGATGAATAGAATGAAAACGAGCGTATGTCGAAAGTGAAATGAGCAGAACGTGACCACCTGGTGACCACGGAGGTCCCGCGCAACGAACCTCCGAGCCAATCGACGCGTCGCATTCTATTTGGCATGTGCCTGCGAAGCAAACAACTTGTTCCCATTATTGACACATGCTACCACGTTCATCAAGACAGGGGCGGCGAACGGCGTTCAAAGGGCGCTCGCGTAGATTTTGCCATCCTCTTGCCAGCCTAAGCCTCGGATTTACAGTATAGCTGCCACACACTAAGCCGTGTGCAGCGGGCTTAGCAGCGCTTGCTTACCCCGGCCGTTTACAATGAACCTCTCTGTGATTTCCGATTGGTCGGAAATACAATTTGACTCCTTCCAAGATAGCGCAAAGACAATTTGCGAACCCTTCCTCGGCACATGCGCAAGGAGCCGGATTGATCGTCTTCATCTCTTCCTTTTCTTGTTCTGTATCCCGAGTCATCTCCACACTCAACCCTAAGGCAATCCATTCACTTTAGACATTCGGCTAACTCTTTCAAACATGCCCGACACCGTTTTCCACGTCGATGCAATGTGCGTCTCCTCCTACTTCTTATCGCAATCCCGACATCGATTCCCCGATATCTAACCCATATGGCAGCCTCTTTGATATGGACGGGACCTTGGTCGACTCCACTGAAGGCGTGGTCGGTGCCTGGGAGACCTTCCGCGAAACCTACCCCGACATAGATGTCCACGATATCCTGAGCTGTGAGCATCACACGTAACTGAACTTGAATTACGCCTCATTTGTCGGGTATTCTTTAGCCGCGCACGGTGTTAGGACAGTCGAAAACCTCAGAAAATTCTGTGGCGTTGAAGACCCGGAGGAACTCGAGGTGCGTAGCTATTCTGGCAAGTTAGCGTACTACATTGATGCTGTCCTTCTCCAGCGAGAGGCGGAGCGCTTTGAACAAGCGATCGTCACCTCCTCCATGAAGGGAGGCCGTAAAGGCATTGTTCTTCTTCCAGGAGTCACCGATGTTATGGCAGAGGTATGCAGGATCGCGGCCGCTCTCTTGTGATCGTAACTCAAGTCTTGCGCAGCTTGGCTCTTCCCGACACCTCCCTAACCCTCGATGGGCGATCTGCACATCCGGAACACGCGTCTATGCTTCCTCTGCGCTCGCGGTCACAGGCATCCCCATTCCTGATGTATTTGTCACCGCCGAGGACGTGACCAAGGGCAAGCCTTTCCCCGATCCTTATTTGCTTGGAGCGGAGAAATGTGGTGTGAAGCCAGAGGACTGTTCGTCTGGATCTATCTCCGTGTACTGCGATGCAGAGCTGATCATCCTGTACAGGCGTTGTCTTTGAAGATGCGCCCAATGGAGTCCGAAGTGGTCGTGCCGCCGGCTGCAAGACAATTGCCTTGCTTACAAGCCATACCAGAGAACAGGTCGAGGCCGCACAACCGGATTTTATTGTCAAGGATTTGTCCAGGTTCGTGAGAATATAGATTCAATAACGCATATCGCTAACTTCCCTTAAAGCATATCTGTACGCAGAACAGAGAGCGGGGTGGAGATCACTGTGAAAGAATCCGCTTGAAGTCATGGAAATAGAACTCGTGCTACGCAGATAGATGGAATATACATACACCAGATCTCTATAAATAGAGTCTGTAGAAAGACATGGGTATTACGCTTAGATAGACCAGCAATTTACTCTCACAAACTCTGTCTAGAATTCAAAAGACAGTACAAAGGCATTACGGAAAAGTTATGCACTAGAATAAGCGGAGAGTGGTGCAGTCTGAACAACTGACAGATGCAACGGTGATCGATAATAAGCATAGCAAGACAAAAGCCAAAAGGAACGTGCAAGAGGAAAGGTTGAGTGCGTAACACAAAAATTTGGTACTAACGGGGTATTTTAGACGATCAGATGAATGTGCCAAGCGAGAACTGAGAATGGAAGAAAAACAATGCGCGCTACAGACACGTCGTCTAGTACTCGCCCTCCTCCTCGGCGTCTGCAGAGTCGGTGCCAACCTCCTCGTAGTCCTTCTCGAGGGCAGCAAGATCCTCGCGAGCCTCAGAGAATTCACCCTGATGATACCAGAACGTTAGTAAAGCCCTCTTCAGAAAGCATTGATAAGCTTACCTCCTCCATGCCCTCACCAACGTACCAGTGCACGAAGGCACGCTTAGAGTACATGAGATCGAACTTGTAGTCTGCAATCACAGAGTCAGTATCTATAACACACAATATGCAACTGAATAGACGTACCGAGACGGCTCCAAGCAGCAGAAATGGCGGTGGTGCTAGGAGAGACCAGCATAAGAGACGTGAAAATACACATATATACACGATTACTCACTTGGAAAGCATGCAAAGACTGCGGGTGGTCTTAGCAAGATCGCCTCCAGGAACACATGCCGAGGGCTCGTTGCAGATACCGAGCTACGGAATAGAATCAATTAGAAGAGGCTCATGTGAAAATATAAGATTAGATTACCTTGAATCCAGTAGGGCACCAGTCAACGAACTGGATAGTGCGCTTGGTCTTGATACTGGCAACAGCAGCCTGTACGTCCTTGGGAACGACATCGCCACGGTAGAGCAGGCAGCAAGCCACTGCATAGATATAAATATGTGAAATAATAAACGTCACTATGCCACGCACTGTATTTGCCGTCCTTGGGATCGCACTTCACCATCTGGTTGCCCTGCTCGAAGCACGAGAAGGTCATCTCAGCCACCGAGTTCTGCTCATGGGTAGCCTTGTCTACGGAGAGTAGAGGAGAATAGGTAGCTAGAGGGAAATGAATGCGAGGGAAACTGGCATTTGCAGGTTAGCGCACGGACCACTAAGGATGAAGTAAGCAGCGAAATTAACTCACGGAACCAAGTTGGTCTGGAACTCGTTCAAGTCGACGTTGAGCGAGCCATCGAAGCGGAGGGATGCAGTGACGGAGGAGACAACTTGAGCGATCAGCCTGTTGAGGTTGGTGAAGCCGGGCTGGGAGACGTTGAGCTTCTTCTTGCAGATGTCGTAAATAGCTTCGTTATCGACCTGCATACACGTGTCAGATCGAGCATCATCCGATTTTGAAGAAAGGGGTAATTTACCATGAACGAGCAGTCGGAGTGCTCGAGGGTCGTGTGCGTCGTAAGGACAGAGTTGTAGGGCTCAACAACGGAGCTGGACAACTGGGGAGCGGGGTACACGCAGAACTCGAGCTTCGACTTCTTGCCGTAGTCAGTCGACAGTCTCTCGAGCAGGAGAGCACCGAAACCAGAGCCAGTTCCTCCACCGAAGGAGTGGAAGACAAAGAAGCCCTGGAGACCCGAGCAGTTGTCGGCGAGGCGTCTCAGCTTGTCCATCACGGGGTCAATGAGCTCCTTGCCGACGGTGTAGTGGCCACGAGCGTCTTTGAGCGTAAAAACGCGTCAGTTTGGCTATACAACGGGCAACAGGAAAGGGCATCGCGCTTACAGTTGTTGGCGGCGTCCTCCTTGCCGGTGATCAGGGTCTCGGGATGGAAAAGCGACCTGTAGGGGCCGGTCTTGACATCGTCGATGACGCCGGGCTCCAGATCGATGTACAAGGAGCGAGGGACGTGCTTTCCTGAGCCAGTCTCCGAGAAGAACGTGGAGAAGCCGCTGTCAGTGGTAGAGGGCGACCCCTCAGTGATACGACCATCAGGCTACGTGTATCGCGTGAGCACGGGTAGATACACGGGCGTCAAGCACAGAAGACACAAGATACTCACGCTCAGGCCGTGTTCAAGAGTGTACAGCTCCCCTGTTGGACGTGAGCAGGGAACGGGTGGTGACGCGATCGGAGTGGGACGACTTACAGCAGGCATTTCCAATCTGGACACCAGCCTGGCCGACATGGAGGGAGATGACTTCACGCATGATTCGTTAGAGGATGGGAGGCGGAGGATGGGTGGATGGGTGGGATGAAAGCTGGCTCTGAACGACAAGTGGTCAGAGGGCAAGAGTTCACTAAAATTGTTGGTGACATATAACTTCCTTTTGGGGCCTTTCGGAGCCGGTCACCGGCGCATGCCGTCTTTGTCTCGACCATTCCTCACGACACGTTCCTTCAAAGAAACTATCCCAATACATCCATGCATATTATATCAGTCTAATCTACCTATGCAGCTACCAATGCGTGTAGGTTGTATATCTCTCGCCGCACCGTATAGTACACGTCCGACACATTCCCCTCCAGCTCCACCGTGCCCCGCCCCAGCTTCCTCACGGCCACCGACCCGCCCAATGAGTCAGTCGTGTTTCCTTTTGCACCGGCGCCGCAGATCAACACACCCTCGCCGATAAGCTCTGCCTGCACGCCAGCTTCTGCGAGTCTGGCTTTCAGGGCAGTCAACTTCAACTCGCCGATCATCGTCGAGTGTGGCAACGCCACCTTCGGTCTCGACCCTAGTTTTCGTTGCTTCAGCGTCTCCACTCGGTCCGCTGGATCTACAGGCAGAGGTGCAGATGAAACGGGCTCCAGAGTCGGGATGGTAGACGTGGCATGCCCAACGACTCTACCCCTTACATACCCTATCTCATTGTCCTCGAACTAGAAAAATGAGCACGCCGATACCAGCACCGAATGAGAGATAAACTTACCCTCGACATCTTCAGCGTAGCAAGTAGTTCGTCGCTGATGGAAATCGAGAAGCTGTTGGTCTGTTGACCAATTTGCACGCTCTCGCCGACAGCAGGCGCGTAGATGTCCTTCGTCATTGCGCGGATATTTCCACAACTCTCTATGAGAGCATCTGCGGCATTTGATGGCGCGTGCACAATGATCTGAAAAAATATCTTAGTGGAAAGACTTCGCGAGAGGTATTTAAAATCACCATTTTGCGAGGGTTGATTTGGGGCACGATAGTTTTAACAGCACGGCCATCGTTTAAGCCCTCCAGATCGACAAAGAGCAATCGGCAAGCCAGTTGCACCTCAATCTCGGAGGTCACATATTTTGATGGAGGCTCTTTTATCGCGTTCTAAAGCATAATGAGTTTGTTAGAAAGATCGGGAAACAAAAAAAGGCTCGCCTTTGCATCCTCCTCAGCCTGCGTTCTCCGCTTATAGTCCTTCATCTCCTCACTCTCCGCCTCCTCCTCGAGGACCTTTCCCTTCCGCAACCACATCCCAACGTCGATCGTCTCTCCATATTCATCCACCCTCCTCTTCTTCTCTACATACGGGAACATCCTGAACCTCTGTGCCTGTCCGCCAGCAGTTTTGAAGAATGACGTCGCCTTCGACACATTTCCCTTGATGTAGATATCGAACGAAAGGAGCTTGTTTGTAACATCATCCCCGTCCATCCCCCAGTCTGCACCATCCATCCCTTTGTCGCCTTTTCTTCTCCGACCGCCTTCTTCTCTGTCCCCATCAGTATCCATCATGTCGTCATCTAATGTCTGCTGCACCTCATCCTCATCATCAGCATCAGAGTCCGAATCTTCTTCACTGTCACCTTCGTCCGCCTCGAGAACCATGCGATCGCGAGCTAGAGCAGCTTGATGACGAGCTTTCTCTTCCTCGGCAGCACGCTCCTTCGCTAAGTGTTCTTCCAATTCTGCACCTTGCAATGGAACTTTGCGATGCATCTAGAAAACAAATACATTTAATAGCAGGTCTCGGAATAAATAGCGATGCAGTCTTTACCTGGAGCTTAATAGCACCATCCATCATAACATTACTCCCGTTTTTGCCCTTGTCCCATTTGTCGTCTGGTCGTTGTGAATCGTTCCATTTGTTGAAAAGGGCACGTCCCAGCGTGTCCTCTTCGCCACGTCCAGTCATCAGAACGACATTATCAGGGACTGCGGCGAAATCTATGAACAAATTTCTTGATGGGCCGTGGGAGAGAGATGCCGGTACTGCGAGAATTAGTTTTGGATCCTTGGAGGAGTAGGTATGTAGAAGGGCTTGAGGGTTAGGGAAGAATTCAAGGTGCCTAAGGAAATAATGTTAAATTCACAGGAAAAAGAGATGGAATTGTAGAATACATACTTGAACCGCAAAGCAAATGCACCAAGAGCGTCTTCGTCCCCATCATCATCCCCTCGTCTTCTTTTATTACGGTTCTCTCGCCCTCCTGTACCTTCCTCTCCTACATCCTCCTTACTGATAGTTCCACCCAGCCACTCCATCATACTCCGGACGAACGTCAGCATCTCTCGGCCTGTCCGTGATAGAAGGCATATAGGAAATCGTAATCGAGAATAATTCCAATGTTGGTCAAGCAAGACGAGAAGTTCAAGGACACGAGTACTGGAGTCGCAGGGTAACAGAAGGGAGGAGCGGGATGTGAGGGTGGCGGTTATCGTATCTAAAAGAGAAGTTAGACTTATTTCGTTCGATTAAATAGTGTAGATGTACCCATAAGCGCTGCATCGCGGTCTTTTCGCCTGCTGGTTGTCACAGCCGCCCGCTCAGCGTCTGTAATAAGCAGATCTGGCCTCGCTAAGGGCTCGAAGATGCCGCCGGCGGATTGCCTCATAAGGACAGTTCCATCTAAATGGCGTTCGCGCATGTGGTTGACGTCCACAGCATACAGAATAGTTCCCGAAGAGGGCGACCGAATTTTCCAGATAGTACCACCCAATGTGTGGCCCGCATTGAAAGGAGTAATAGTTAGACCCTGGCATTTTCCTGAGAACAGTATGAAATGAACAATCCTGGACAACAGTGAAAAGGAATACCTTGAAGATGCGTTGGTTGTGAATATCGAAGGGTATTGATAGAGTCAAATGTGTCCTGGACTTCCATGAGGGTGGCCACATATTTTCCTCGCGTTTTCACCTTCTGAGGAGGCGGGGTATTCGAACCTTCACCAGCATCCAGGCCTTCGTCCTCCTGTGCTGGTTTTTGCTCTGGCTCATCCCCGACGTCTTCTTCCTCTCTGAGGCCCTCCACATCTTCAGTAACGGCGATTCGCCCCATTGCTTGCACCGGAAGCGTTGTGTACGCTGGGGCTTTCAACCCCCATCTTGAGTAGGCGTAAGGATACAAGCCGGAATGTGACAGGTCGCCATGCGAAAGCAACACTAAATCTATTGACGGTGCACATCTACAGGAATAACAAAATACATCATGAGCGCAGCTCCAGTGTCCCCTTGTCGTTCACGTACTCGCGCAGAGCTTGACAGTATTCTTCCCAGCGGTATTCTCCCTGCTGTTGTTCCTCATCCTCAGAGCGCGTCTGGAATGGTGAAGGCTCGGGCGACCAGTCCGGCGAGCCGCAGTCCAGCAGAATGCGCACGTCGTCTACTTGCAGCAGATATGCAAGCGGAGTCGTATGAGCCGAGCGCGCAGAACCAGACAGAGGTGTGAATGTGATCATTGTACCGTGAACATAAGAGATACAGACCAGGAAACGTGAGCGCTTACTGTTACAGTTTGACGAGAAGTGTTATTGATTGATCAGCCTCGTGCCAAACACCAGGTGACGTCAAGACATATTTTTGTTGTTCCAGGTTGGCAATGGCCTACACGGCGACATGTAGTACTTTAAATACCCGCGGAGATCATCAGAGACTTTCTCCTCCACCTCTATCTTCCCCTCTCTCTGCGTCACTCTTTTACTGCGTCATTTATTTTCTGTTCTCGTTTTAATCATGCCAGTTACCACCGTCAGTGCAGCGGTGCACATCACACCAGGTGAGCTTATGCTTTTCTCAGGCTGAATCACGCTAATAGTGGAGCGTATAGTCGTCATAAAAACTTTCTTGGAACATAGCAAACGGAAAGCTAAAAGATTAAAGGATGGAAGTCATGAGAAGGAAGTGCCGCAAGATGATATCTTCTTCGACGAGTGAGTTGCGACGCCATACTTGGTATTCTGTGGCGCTGGTGTTCATGGCATATTCAACTACTGCAGGGCATTCCACATAGTAAAGGGTGCTTGGTTATTTTCTTCTTTTCAGACAGTGGCTATAATGTTTTATTTCTTTCTAGCATTTATTGAAATGGGAACGAAAAATACCATCGAGTCTCTGCAAGCCTTGTAGGTGCCGCACAAGCATTTCATCCTTTACTACATGCCCTTACCACCCAACAGCACCAACACCCACGTTCCCACACCGTACTGGGCTGCTGTGTCCCCAGTTTGCATACCCCTGTCGTCGTGTAACCGCGCCGCTGACGTTTTGATCGACTGGTTTGGTCCTGAGGAGCTCAAGCACGTGGTAGGCGGTGAACGGTGGTGGCAAGTTCGTGGTTTGGACGGAATAGATGCTGAATGGGTAACCCAGAAGGAATATCTCGATCCTCAGCCTCCGCTGGTCGGCAGGAATCTTTCAGATGAGGATAAGAATATATTGCGAATGGAGAAGCTGGATCGAGTTATGGTACGTCAGATATATTTTTAGGTCTAGTAAACATGTGCTGGTTCTCAAGATGGCTACTTTGTCCTCAGCTGTATATCCATGGAGGTGTGTTTTTCATCTACGCAACGCGATAAACCATCTGCTAATGGCACATATCTTGTTATACAGGAGGATATTTCTGGGGATCTATTAGTAAGTTTAATCTCATTTTATGCGAAGGCAATCAATTAAACCGATCAATTTCTTCCAGACACGCATAGATACCAGATCATCCGATATGGTATTTGCTGAAGTTCGCATGTTGATTCTTGACTGACGGTTTTTCTAGCGCGTAAATTCAAGGGGCGGGCCTTCGCCGTAAACTATCGGTATGTGAGCTACGTACCAGTCACTTACTGGCCTTCTCTCTTATTTATCTATATCTCAGAAAAGCTCCTCAATATCCATGGCCTTGCCCATTGCAAGACGTTATTGCCGCGTGTAAGCCATATGATCGCTATGGTCATGTCGCGTTTTAACTCGTCTTTTAGATTTATACCTCATTCAGCCTCCACCTGAATCTCTTCACAAGCCCATCGCAGCATCTAAGATCGTTTTTGCCGGCGATTCTGCAGGTGGAGGCCTCTGCATAACTGTACTTACCATTCTGCGAGATCTGGGGCTTCCTATGCCCTCAGGAGCCGTACTTATAAGCCCTTGGGTGGATATGACACACAGTTTTCCCAGTATCATGCAAAATACTGCAACGGTAGGATTTATTATTATTCGCTTCCTTGAAAGAAATGCTCATTTATTTTTACTTTACAGGACATTATACCTCAGCACGGATTTCTCGCCAAACCATCCACCGCGTGGCCTATGGATCTGCTTCCCCCAGAAGGAGGTCGTGTCGTCCCAACAAAGACTAATCCCCCACCTGAACCTGGACATGGGGATACTCTGAAACCTTGCCAGAGTCGGATAGAGGAAGGAGATGTCGGTGAGACCTCAACGAGTGAGAAAGTAAAAACCCAGAGGGAGATGCTCGACAAAGACATCCCCATCGCATCTTCCGACAATCTTCCTGAAGGACAAGTTCGGTCAAACCCTGAACCTGTGAGCAATGGGTCTAGCGTCACGATGAACGTTGACTCTGACGCCTCAGCCAAGGGTTCAGGAGATGATTGCGATGATAAGAAGTGGGAACCTAAGCCGCCAAAGGTGCTCATGGAGGATCCTAATGCTGTCCCGCTGGAATTACATTCCCAGATTCACCAATATGCAACTACAGAGTGCGCGTGTCTACAAAAAATCTTGGCTATCGCTGATCTTATTATTCCTTAGGCAACTTAGTCACCCTCTTGTTTCGCCAGTTTTGCAAGGATCCCTGGGAAACCTTCCGCCGCTGTATATCTTGGCTGGTGACGGGGAAGTATTACGAGACGAGGTAATATATCTCGCTCATCGGGCAGCTCAGCCGTCGAAATATCCTGCGAGATCAGGAGTTCTGAGAGAAGGCAGACGGCAGATGGAAAATTCAAAGAAGTTCATTGAGCCCACGAGAGTCCATCTGCAGGTCTTTGACGGTAAGCTCTTGTGTCTACCACATTGTCTCAAAATACTGACTCCAACACAGGGATGTGTCATGTCTTAACCGTCTTCAGCTTCACTAAGAGCGTGAGTCGGAGTCAAGTAAAACCTCTCTGTTCGAACTGGCTAATATGCTATCAGGCAAAATACGCGTATCGTTCAATCGCTGAGTTCGTAAAGCATGTCTCGCAGCATGACGAAAAGCACCTAGCTCGAAATCCATTTCCAGAGCTGCATCGGCCTCTTTCAGAAATATCAACTGACAGCAACTTGGCAGATTTTCCAAAACATTCCAGGCGAAAGAAGTCGAGAAAAGAAGAAAATACATCTGCACATAACGAAGAGAAGCGAAAGTCCTCTAGCAATTCCGATATAAATCTTTACCGGCACAACGAAGCGGTAACTACGCAAGAGGTGAAACGAAACGATGCGGAATCTATGCATAATCCGACTGGGGTCCACTTGGACATGGACGTCGCGGAGCAAGAACAAGAGGTTTACTTTCTGGCTCTCCATATCTTCATCAAAACTAATGTCAAGTTTTTTCTTTAAGGACATTGCAGGTGCGATGTTCATTCGGGAACGTGTGGACATATCTGGGAAGGCAAGACCGATGGAACCGGAAGAGGAAATGCAAGCGCTACAGCTGAAGCCAGGACAAATTGGCATGATCAAAGAAGCTCCCACTCTTCGATGGCTTAAAGGACAAGAAATATGGGATAAGCGTTACAAGCACCAGGCTGAGCATGCCATCAAGAAAAGGCGCAAACTCGCAACAAAAGCTGAAGAGATGCTCCAAACTGCACTGGAACAGGGACTGGTTCATGAACCTCATGGGCGGTTGAAGGCTCGGCAACGTTCCTCCGCGGCATCCACTCACTCTCGTAAATCATCGTCGAGCAAGATTCAAGAGGATAGACGGTGGGGTCCGCTTGACCTTGAGGAAGAAAACCCTCCTCCGTCGGCAATTGCCAAGCGTCGTGACACTGTATGTATCTTATCCACTTCATTTTTCCCTTGGTGGCGATGTCTAATATAATTGCGAATACAGCCTGAAGCCCTTGCACTTCTCAAGAAGAGCATCTATCACACTGCCCCAGTAACTCATCTGACTGTTCCAATGATAAAAGCCATCGACGCCATCCGAGCCGCGTTCGACCCGAAGGATGACCCTATGAAACCCCCACAGCAGTCTGCTGCTGAACAGCAAGTACGGGCTCATCTTATCCCTGTACATGGTTTGAGAATGTGGGATGGACTCATCCGGTAAGACTTATTCTTTCCTGTGATTTATATTCTGTCTGAGCTCGCGTCGACTAGATACATTGGGAGGAGAACCACGTCTAAAGCGTCTGTTGGAAGCAAACAAGCCGCGGAAGCTATCAAGATAGCCACGGGACTAGGGTCTCCAAAACCGAATGCAGAGAAGGCTCACAGCGACCGCCTTCCGGCGATGACCATGCCCACTGGAGATTAAAATGAAGATATATTATGTTTAGACCGCTCTGTGCACTTAGAATGTGGTGCCTACGGGAAACACTGATTGGATAATTTCTAGGACATTATAATATGCATCTCATTAGACGATCCTATATACGCATAGACTATATATATCTGCAAGTATGTAGAGGTTAATAGACGTTATCATACAGGTAGTCTACCCCCAGACGTGACGCACAGACCATGTGAAGGGCGTCCTCCAGGGGTAGACCGTGGGAATACACGAGGTCATATAATTCTGTAGTGCTTGCCCCAACCTTTGTCTTCGTCCTGCCATCGCAGTCCCCTTTCTAACCTCCATCTTTTCTGTAAGTCCTTCCCTACGCGCCTTTTCTCCTCCACCATCCTAATATCTCTCCATCCATTCTACAGCCTTAATTCTCTTCAAAAATGCGAGAAGTCATCTCCGTGCACGTTGGTCAGGCTGGTGTCCAGATCGGTAATGCTTGCTGTAAGTATCTCCAGTGCACATCAACTATCTTCAATGTCTGCGTCGTCGCGAAGGGCGAGCCCAAAAACGCGTCGATTTTGTGCCATTCAACTGCATTTCATCGAAGAAGAAAAGTGGCGTGATGCTAATCCGATTATCTCAGGGGAGCTCTATACCGTCGAGCACGGATTGAGCGTGAGTCTTATCACTCCTTTAGGACAAGGACATTGGGATATTGAATGCACGAGGTAGCCAGATGGCCGTCTCATCGAAGGCTCGCCTTCTGCCAACGACGATGGCTTCAGCACGTTTTTCTCGGAGACATCCTCTGGCAAACACGTGCCTCGTTCTCTCTACATTGACTTGGAACCCAATGTCATTGACGAAGTGAGGACGGGAACGTACAGGAGTCTGTTCCATCCCGAGACCCTGGTCACTGGCAAGGAGGACGCTGCTAGCAACTGTACGTCATCGTAATCGGCTCCCTTGGAAAGTATCTTCTGACCCCCTGTTTTGCAGATGCGCGTGGTCACTATACCATTGGAAAGGAACAAATCGACGTTGTGATGGACAAGGTCCGCCGTCTTGCAGATAATTGCGCAGGTCTCCAGGGCTTCTTTGTCTTCCACTCGTTCGGTGGTGGAACTGGTTCAGGTTTCGGTGCTCTTATTCTTGAGCGTCTCTCTACCGACTATGGGAAGAAGTCGAAGCTCGAGTTCAGCGTTTACCCTGCGCCGACTTTGGCCAACTCGGTTGTGGAGCCCTATAATTCGGTTCTTACCACCCATACGACCCTCGAACACTCTGACTGTTCCTTTATGGTACGCAAGCATACCCCTAGTAATCAATCAATTGTTCAATGGCTGTCTTCTATGCAGGTTGATAATGAAGCTATTTACGATATCTGCAGGAAAAATTTGAATGTCACGTCACCCAGCTTTACCAATCTCAATCGGCTGATCGCCCAGGTCGTCTCGTCAGTCACGGCTTCATTGCGCTTCGATGGGTCCCTCAATGTTGATCTGAATGAGTTCCAGACTAACTTAGTTCCGTATGTTATTTCCATGTTCACCGTGTCTTCCTTTGCTCATCTTTCACCAGTTTCCCTCGCATTCACTTCCCTCTTGCCACTTTCGCGCCTATTATCTCTGCGGAAAAAGCTCACCATGAGCAGAACTCTGTTGCTGATATGACTTTCTCGTGCTTCGAAACTGGTTCCCAGATGGTGAAGTGCGACCCGAGAGAAGGCAAATATAGTAAGATACATCTCCTTATTATTCCGGATCGATTTGCTGACATTAGTTAAAGTGGCCTGCGCTCTCCTTTACCGCGGTGATGTTGTGCCCAAGGATGTCAACTCTGCCGTTTCCCTCATCAAAACCAAACGTACGATCCAGTTCGTCGACTGGTGCCCTACCGGCTTCAAGATTGGTATCTGCAACGAGCCTCCGGCGCACATCCCTGGTGGTGACCTCGCCAAGGCATCGCGCAGCATGTGCATGTTGTCCAACACCACTGCCATCTCCTCTGCATGGAGCCGTCTCGACCACAAGTTCGACTTGCTCTACTCGAAGCGTGCCTTTGTGCACTGGTACGTTGGTGAAGGTATGGAGGAGGGTGAATTCTCCGAGGCTCGCGAGGATCTCGCTGCCCTTGAGAAGGATTATGAGGAAGTGGGCATCGACTCTGCTGATGTTGAGGAGGAGGCGGAGTACTAGATGATTTGCTTTCATCATGGATTATTGTTGGCTGTGGAACTAGCTTTTATAATGTGTCTCTATTCTTCCTACTCATGCCCCTCACGTATACCTTGTTCTCGTTTATATCACACATTGGAATGTCATGACCTTTTTTGTTTCGGGTATACGAAGGTTGTAACCTATCTTCTATTACGAATGAAGTATACGAACGACTAACGTGAAAAGATACAAAACAGAACAATAATTTATCAGCGAGTTATTACGCTGTCTTACCTGAATCCTCTTTCAAGCTGACGATACGGTTCAACACCAAATAATCTCCCTGTTTGCGCGCAGGAACTGCATCGGCGGGTTCGTCAAAGCAAGCGACGCGCGCGTCCTTGTCAAGAGCGAAATAGGCAACACGCAGACCTTGGAACCTAACACACTCATTTCCAACTAGTTGTCCGCTAGTGGCATGCGGGGTATCATCTCCAGAGGCTCGTTCCACGTCCGCGCTCTCCTTTGCCGCCTTTTCTGTCCGAGCATTGGCATCCTTTTGCGCATTTGTGATGGACTGCTTCGCCAGAGACCAAAATCCGACCTCGAGCATTGCGCCCTTGACGATTTCCAGGCTATTCTCCGCGATATCAGTTCTGAAGTCACTGGGTGGTCGGTCGCTCTTGAACAGGGGGTGAAATATGCGGGTCTCGTCCACTCGCACTGGGCTGCCTGACGGTGCGTGGTCGGCAACCCACTGGATATATGCCTTCGATTTCTTCAAAGGGCCTTCGTTTTCTAATTTACAGATCAACTCTGTAACTTCCCCAGTAGCCGGGTCGGTCTTGAACGAGGTACAGGTGATGGGGTATGGTGCTTGGAATAGGCCGACGGTCTTCCCTGGAGCCAAGCGGAAGTAATCCTTCGAGTCCTCAAGACGGAAGTCATCCGCCTCGATGTAGATGGTACGCGTGAAAGGAATAGTGCTATTCCCAAGCTCCGGGACCTTGGGATGAAGAGGCTTCTCCACCATCAGGATATAGTCCTCTGGGAGGTTCTCGATGGTCACTTTCAACGGATGCATGACCATGAGGAGGCGCGGCGCGGTTCCCTCGAGGTACTGCCTCACAGTCTGTTCGAACCGGGAAATTTCGATGTTGGAGGGAGCAGTCGATACGCCGAGGGTGCTGACGAAGGAGATAATGGCACCTGGCGGTACGCCTCTGCGGCGGAGGGCGATAAGGGTATATAGACGAGGGTCATCCCAGCCGTTGACGAAGCCCTCTTCGACGAGAGCCAGGATTTTCCGTTTGGACATGATAGTTCCCTCTAAGTTGAGACGTCCGTACTCAGATTGCCTTGGTTTGTAAACCTCCACCGCGTCGCACAGCCAGTCATAGGATTGGCGTGAAGCAATGAACTCGGTAGTACACAAAGAATGCCTATTTATTCGGTCAGTAAACACTTGAATACATCATTTCCAGGTGTAGAGACTCACGAGATATTCTCCATGCTATCGACAAGACAATGAGTGAAGTCATAAGTCGGGTAAATCTTCCACTTGTCACCCGTACGATGGTGAGGTGTTTCCAACACCCGATACGCGGTCAAGTCCCACATTTGAGGGTTTCCGTCCGAAAGGTCTTGTTTCATGCGCAGATTGGCTTCCTTTGGGCGATATTTTCCGTTTTTCATGTTCTCGAACTCAGTGAGTGATTCAGAAGTTGGTCGGTTGCGGTGAACACAAGGGCGAGGCTGCCCTCGCTTCTCTCCACGGTCCACCTTGATCTCTTCCTCTACATAATAGCAGGTTAGAATCGCTGTAAGGTAGACAAAAATATACACATACGAGTGCAATGGCACACATATGCCTTATCACGCTTGATTAACTCCACAGCCAGGTCATACAATTCCAAGAAATAATCGCTGGAATATGTAATCTTCCAAGGCTCGAAGCCAAGCCATCGAACCATTTCCAGAATGCTTTCAAAGTAGCGTGCCTCCTCCTTCTCGGGATTGGTGTCATCGTAACGAAGATAGCACTTGCCACCATTACGAGCAGCGTAACCAAAGTTCACGAAGATGGCTTTGGAATGGCCGATGTGAAGATAGCCGTTGGGTTCGGGAGGGAAACGAGTCCAGATATTTCCGCCGGTGGCGGCAAGGTGGGCTTCCCGGAGACGAGGGTGTATCTGGGGATTTTCTCCTGGCTTGTGTAGCTGCCCAAGGAAACCTTCCTCGAATACTGACCTGGCAGGAGCCGCGCCTTCAGTTGAAGCCTCCGCCGCCTTTGGCTTGGCAGCTTTCGCGTCTTTTTTGGGTTCCTGGAAAGCATACCCATAAAGGCATTTTCTTTCGGAACGCATATGCGAATACTCACCTTCCCTTTCGGCTTCGCGGCTTCCTTATCACCAAATGTCTCCGTGAAAACCTTCTCGACCGAATTCTTTATATCCAGTGGATTAGCCCAGCGCAATTCCGGCGTGGTTCTGAGAGCAGTAATAACGGCGCCCAAATTGGCCCATCCTGCCACAGCATTGGAGGTGATGTATTTGGAGACTTGGTCGTATAGTTCGGTCGGGGTGATGCTGAATCCTGCATTCGAGGATCGCGAATCAGCAGTACTTCAGATTTAAACATTGCGAAGACGTACCGACACCACATTGCTTGTCGAATTCATTATCATCCACAGGTGCAGGGTATGCCTCAACATATCTAACGGCAGCTAAAACAAAAGGCAGTTATACATCTCGTTTCTTGTAGAATAGAAGCCAGCATAGCTCACCCGTCACTTGGTCTACCGACTTCAATTTCCCATCCAGTATCTTGTTGATAACATAGCCACGCTCTGCTGCGCCGACTCTATCTGCCTTCGCAAGAGCTCCAGAAAGCGCTACAATAAGCCCGGCTTGTTTATCATCGAGACCGCTCGCGATAGTAGGGTTGGTGTCGATAATATCCTTGAGGACAGCGGCGCTCTTTGGCGACTTTGCAGCCTCCGCGGCCTTCGCCTGAGTGAGGCCAATGGATTTAAACAACGGCACCAGAGGATCTACTGCCGGATCTACTTTCGTAGGTTTTGACATGAATAATAGTCGTGCAAGCTATGTGGAAGAGTAAAGCAGGAAAGCAGAGATGTGGACAAGAAGAGAGTTATTAATTGGGCCAATTTACGCAGTGATTTGACTCATCGATTGTAGAATCGACAAATCAAGCAACAGATAAGATAAGATCTGTGTTCGTTCTTAATATAACTACACGCAGCGACTTCGAATTGAAATAAATTTCTAATCATCCATCTCTGGCTAGAACAGATATCCAACTCCTGAAGCATTGCCGAGTGTCTGCGAGTCATTCAAGAAGATTCCTTGAGGAGCACCAGCCCCAACATCAGGGTAAACCCTGGAGCTGCGTTGGGCAAAGGTCTCCCTGATCGCCTCACGGTTCGCAAAAGCTCGGTGCGGTCCGGTAGATTGTCCAATGGCAACATCAGGCTGGGATACAGCCAAACGATCAAACATGTCACGGAATGCCTTGCCTCTTTCGTCACCAGTTACCCGTTCATGGATGTGTTGTTCAGGAGCAGTTGTCGTGAAAATGCGGTCAGGCGCACGCTGGATACCGATCCTGGAATAATAATCCACTAACGGATCTGTAGGTCGAACAGGTGGCTGCGGGCGGGTTGTTGCTCCGCGACGTGTGTAGCTGGGCACAGCAGTATTGCTTCCATATAGGTCCGAGTCACTTTGGTTATTGCGCTGAGCTGGGCATTCAATCATGGTCTGTTCGGTGCCTCGCAGTGGCTTATCGAGCTGCTTCCGCAGGGTCTTGATCTGCGACTTCAGTAATGTTTCGAAGGAAGGTTTATCATCGCCTTCGTAACTGGCCAAAGTAACCAGCGAGGAGACACTGCACTAAATATCAGCATACATTCTGATAGAACTCAGTTCGAATAAACTCACAAAGCCTCTTTGAGATATGCGAAACTGAATCTATCGGTACTATCGGCGACCTCATCGACCAACCTGTCAGGGAAATCGATCTCCTTGTTCGACAGCAGCTTCTTCTGCCAGTACTGCGCGTATAAAGCGCGTTCATCGCGATCGGGATCATCGAATTTACTGCAACAAAGTCAGCTTAAGATCAATGGGAGCCACGGAAGAGAGACTCGCTATTTCCTATCAAATCGACTGGGACGAGTGCTAAGGCCAGGATCAAGGCGGTCGAAGTGATTGGTAGTACCGATGATGAGCAGTCCGTCATTTCCTTCCAGGCCATCAAGCTGATTAAGGAAGAACGAGCGGTTGCGGTCATTAATGAGGCTGTCCAGATCTTCGAGGATAACAACACAAGGAGCCGATTGACGTGCTTTGTTGAACACGTCAGCCATGGCACCTTCCTCTCCCTTATAGCCTATGAAAGCACAATGTCAGAGAAGAGAATAGTATGTAATAGTGAAGGCGTTTACTTTGGAATGATTTGACATACAAGGGTGCAAAGCCCTCAGCACCGCAAGTCTTCATGATCGTCTTAAGACTAATAGTTTTGCCATTTCCTACGGACAGTTAACATTAGAATGTGTAACATAGAATAGCAGTTCAGGAACGAACCTGGAGGTCCATACATGATTAAACCACGCTAGAACAAGTTATGCCGTCCGTAAGACTTATGAGCGAATGAAGGACTTCGATAGAAACAAACCTTCCACGGAATAGCAAGCTCCTTGTAAATCTCCTCAGAAGCAAAGAAGCCGTAGACATCTTTCTGAAGAGCCTTTTTAAACTCGTCCTTCAGGATTACGTCTTTCCAATCCGCTTTCTGGACCTCTGTCCACAGCCCATGGTCCTTCGACCAAAATCCTTGATTAAATACCCATATTTCGTCGTGGAGCTCATCCGTAAAGGTTCCACAAGCGATGAGTAGAGCCCGAGCATGGTCCTCAGGACCTAAAAGGACATTATATTCTGAAGAAAGGAAAAGCGGGGAAGGAAATACCTTCATGAAGAACGAATTGCTGGGTAAGTGTCCCGAAACCATAAGGATACTAAAGAACGCTGAGGGCGTCATAATGTTATGGAAAGGCACTATTCTTACTTGGATATTGAAGAGAATGAACTCATATTCCTATTAATTCCTATCAGTAGAGTTGATTGATGAGAAATTATTATTATTACCTTCCACAGCAACTTGAACCCTCCATATACGACTTGCTCAAGAAGTACCCCGGGTATCGGGCTTGCACTGCGTGACAAAGGAATGAAGAATAAGTTTGTGACTAGGGGGTCCTTCTCAAGAGGAGTTGCGTGGACTCCGGGAAAGTTGAGAATATTGACTCCGTATATATCTTGGGTCATGACTAGCGAGTGTTTCGGATAAAGCTGACGCAGAGCCGCGGCGCTGTAAGTATTGTTAAAACTCGAAGGCAGAAACAGTTAGCGCTATACATACCCTACCATAGGAGGCATCGAATGCTTTGCAGTCCCTAATTAGCGCCTGTATCAGTACGCTCAAAGAAGTATATGCAACAGTGGTAAGTACCTTGCTCTTGCCACTTCTCGTAGAAACCATTCGTCTTATCCTTCTCTACCTTAGGTGCATCGCCCTCTCCGCCAAACCAGACATTCACAAAACCATCATCAACAGGAGCACCGGGAACTGAAGCGTTGTCTGCACGGCCAACCATGTTGACAGTACTAAGGGAGCAATAAGGGAGTCCAAGTGCACCTGGAGATGTTGGGGGTTCTTATAGATGATTGCCCTTTGGCCAAGTTGCGCAGCAGTAACAACAATGATGGACACCACGGGCTAGAGACTCCTCAGCGCTAATCGAATGACCACGTCGCAGCACGAGGTCGCCTTGGCTTGGGGACGACCTTCGCCTTCAAATATGACCACACAACGCGGTCGCGTCCAGAGGTAAGATGCTCGCATATCGAGCTTGGATTCGAAACAGAGGCTTTTAGCTTTGCTTTCTTGCGTGGAGTGCTGCGATGATACAAAGAGTATCATAGGTAGAATATTAAGAAATTAAACTGAGGAATAGACGCGTCAAGTAAACCTCGTGTCGGCTTTTCAATAACGATCGGAGATTCGCCTAATAAGGTAATCAGTTGTCAAAGCACACGTGACATCTTGCACTTTCCTCCCCACTCTCATCACTCATGGCAGCCTCCGCTGCAGACGTTCGCAGCATCCTCTCTATCCCAGAGCCGAACGCGAAAGCTGGGCTATCCCAACCCAAGAAATCCGCTGCTGCCCAACCGCGAAGACCAGAAGGCATTCCAAGAGAGCTCTACTCACTTATTGGCCCGTCTGCTCCGTCTCTTGCTGCTCAGCTCGCTAAACCGCGCCTGAAGCAGAAGCCTAACCTTGGAGGTGGAGGGAAAACGAAATGGTCTGTTGTGATTATTTTGAATTCTGTTATGTGTAATGACATCCACGTATCAGGGAGTGGAGAGTCTTCAAGAACGGTGCTCGGAGCGATGGGCTGGAATTACACCATTGGGTGAAAGCTGCTACAGATCCTGACAAAGGTGTGCTCTTCTACTGCCTTAATTAATGCTTTGTCTTGCTGAAAGCTCTGTAAAGAGTATCATTTTGCTAAATATAACATCCACTCCGCCTCTTACACATACTCCCAGGATGAATACACGCGTTTCCTCGAAGGTATGTCACGAAGTGGAATTATGGAAGGGTATAAGGCTGAGCTTTCCTCATCAGACAAGGAATGGACGAAAGAGGAAACAGATTATTTGTTCTCTATAGTGCAGGAGTACGATACGAGATGGTATATCGTACACGACCGTTATGATTACCCTGGCGGTACGCCTCGTGCTCTGGAGGTCTGTTCTCTTCCATGTTAATATTAAGCAATTAATTGATCTTTCTTCAGGACCTTAAAGATCGATATTACAGCGTATGTCGGAAGCTTGTGCGCAACCGACCGTGGGCGGGTGATGAGACCAGCAAATCCCAACTTTTATCAAGCATGCAGTTCGATAAAGGTATATTGACATTTGCGTGCTTAGGTTAATGTGAACTTACCAATTTGATCCAGAGCGCGAGCTTACAAGGAAAAAGTACCTTACGAGTCTGGAGAACCGCACACCGGAGCAAATGGTGGAGGAAGAGGCACTTTACATCGAGATCAAACGACTCGAACAGAATGAGCGCAAATTTAAGAGGGATCGAGACGACCTTCTGAGAACACTAGCTGGCATGGACTCAGGGTTACCTGATATAGTGGAGGATGACGGCGCGCCACTGGGGGTTACGGGTGACATGAAGAAGAAGAAGAAGGGGGGCGCAATGGAAGTGGACAGTCCTGCCACACCATCCATATCTGCGATAAGTACACCGGTCGTCAGACGGCCGCAACCTGCCAAGAGTGCTGCTTATGGTGCGTCTGCTGACTTCTCTTACTTATCTTACTTTGGCACCATGAAGCTTAGATTCCCTTACTTTGCAGACGCGCAACATTGCATTATCCGGGCAGATCTTCCAGCTTCGGCCACCGCTACAAAAGCTGCTCATCAGCCAGCATATTTACGTTCGTTTAAGCTTCCAGTCCCAAAAGCCGCTATCGCTCCCAAAATCACGCAAGCCCTGGCCGAACTTGGCATATCGCACAGTCGCCTGGTTATGCCCACTCGGGATAACTGCGCTCAGTTAGATTCGCTATTGGAAGCTACCACTGCTTTGGTAGAAACCAAGAGGGTCGTTGACAAGGTGGAGTACGACATTCAGGTCATGAAGAACCGGCTGGGAATGAGAGATAGCCAAATGCCCGAAGGGGACGCAGAAGGTAGTGCGGCTGCTGATGGAATGGATGTGGATGATGTGGAGGCCGAGGCTGTGGGAGAGGATGGAAGAGCGCAAAGTGTAGTTAGTACGAGGAGCGGAAGGAGCAGGAAACATGTGAGTGAAGCATTCTTGACATTATCATCCCGTGACCGTGAAATCTAACCAAACTTCCGACAGGCACGGCGTTCAATGTCCATCTCTTCTGTGGATACGACTGCAACAGTCTCAACCAGAGCTGGGATAAAGCGACAGAAACGAAGTTAAATTCGTTGTTGAGTACATATTTAGTACGCGAACATAGGAATTGCATATACCCCCAGTGCCATATAGCCATTACGGAGGTGAAAAGGCGATAAATATGCCTTGTGACCAAAATTTTGAAAGCGTCCGGGATTTCAAGCCGATGAATGTGTATTGAATGGAGAGTCAGACGCTCCCCCTGAGTCTATGACTCAGTAAATCGTAGGATGAAATTAACAATCACAGCAACTGCAGAGAAATGGTGAGGAGCAAAAAACGAATGAGGGAAGGATGCGCACCTAGCAGTGCAATACACAATACAGTCTGTTAAGAACGAGGTTCAGTTGCGGATAGTAACAGAGTTGAAATGTGGACATACCGGCCCCAGTCTATCGTCATAAGGCCCACGTCCACCGCGGCGGATGGAAGCAGCTCTCCAGTGGTAAGTATACAGAGCATAGACCATGATGGCCATGGCTGTAGTCATTCCAGGATAAGTAATTAGCCCGTACACTTACTGTAGTGCTCGACGCAAGACGGACCAACGACAGAGAACATGGCAGCACTAATCTTGCCAACCTGTTCCGCTCATAAGCTCAAAGACGGGGAATAAAGAGGCAGCAAATCGTACCTTGTCGCCAAAATTCAGCAACCCCACCGCTAATCCACCCAGAACAACCGTGAAGTGCAGCCATGATAGGAAGGTGCGTTCGTTTGCGAACGACACTTTAGGCTCTACGCGCACGGGGAGAGCGATGCGCTTTGTTGCGGTGCGCTGGAGGAGGGGCTGGGTGGACATGGCGGACGATAGAGAGATGGGAGAGAAGATTAGAAGGTATCCTAAGGATATTATTTATTCAACGCGATGGCGGAACAACCTTTAGTACGTAACGTCAACATATAGGATTTACGCCCAAATAGGAAGGAGATTTAACGCACGTTCGTGGTGATCGAAGGGACGTCCCTTCGATCGGCCATTCTCCGCGGTAGACATTACCGCGATATAATTAGCTTGTATGTTCAGCCCTGAAGAAGCTCTGGAAATTCACAGGAGGTCTTGGGGCAGCTTGAGGCTCATGCAGCTGGAAAGATAAATATCAGCAGAGGACGCCTCAACAACAGTGTTCGGCTTGCATTATCGTCTCAATTCTTCAGATGCATATCAACTAAGCTCTAATTTCCTTAGGCTCCAGGCCTCGGGCCGTACACAACCGTGATATCCAGTGAGAAAACACGCCAACTTCTGAGAGATGGGTCTCCGCAACCGATAGTTAGGCGCCTAACCATTTCATGAAAACCAAGTGATATAATAAAGACAGCAAAGAATAACAGGAGAACATGACAGGAAAGAAGTACCGCCACCCGCCTCAACTCGGGCCTCACCGTCCGCCCATCATTCGCAGCCGATCCGGATGAATCCCAGGAGGGGCGCCGCCATTTTGGGACGGGGGGCCACCGTCGCCGCCGTTATTGGGAGGAGGGCCCTGCTGCGATGAGGGTGGTAGGCCGCCGTAGTTCCCGCCGGATGGAGGGAAGCCGTTAGGGTTGGTGTTTTGGTTGTTTGGCGGGAAGGGAGGGAGGCCAGCGGCGCCTGGTGGACCGCCTGCGGGAGGGAAGGGAGGCATGCCTGGGGTTTCAGCAAGTCAGTAAGGTGTACGTGGGGAGGCAAGAAGAAAGAAGAGGACGCACCGCCGGGAGGGAATCCGCCAGGTGGCCCCATGCCCGGGGGAGGCATGCCATTCGGAGGGAAGGGAGGCGCACCGGGGGGCATGCCTGGAGGGAAGCCCTGGCCACCGGGAGGGAAGGGCGGTCGTGCTGTGCCATCCATGCATTAGCCAACGAATTACGGACTGAAAACACCACCAAAAAAAAAACACTCACGACCACCAAACCCAGGCGGGGGCATCCCTCCAAACCCTCCCATCGGTGCGCCGTACCCAGGCGGCGGGCCACCCAGGTGCTGCGGCCCAAACCCAAATCCACCAGGGGGCGGGCCCCCACTCGTCTCGTACGCCGACGTGATCTGGTCGATGATGTTCTGCGCTTTATCGTGTCCTAGTGCTGCGAAAATCCAAAAAAGACATGAGGTGAGTAAGGCGGAAAGGTGGGCGCATCTGACTTTGCGGGGGGCGTTAGAGCGTACATGCATAGTAGTCGCGGACGTTGGAGAGGTGGTTGCGTCCGCTGTTGTGGGCTTTGCGTACTGCAGTTCAGATGGAGGCCTTGTTAGTTCGCAGTTTCAGAAAATGGGAGGAAGGACGCACCTGAAGTTGAGTCGTGTGTCAGGAAGACATCGCAGTAGTCGCAATAGTGTTTCTGGACGCAAAAAATAAGTCTGATGAGGTCGAATAGCATAGTAGAACTTACAGGCATGGTGGTTCCAATCCAACAGCGTCCACTGTTGACTCGGCCATCGCTCCCGAAATCAATAACGAAGCGGAGTTTTAAATATTATTGGTCACCTGACGCAAAGCACCTTTGGAATCAAATTCGCCTTGAACTTGAGCTCATCGTCTCGACCAACGTTGCCGCCTCCATGGACCCCTCAGCATCCGGCATCCAGGAGCCCTTCGACCTCATCCGGCTGTCCCTAAGCGAACGCGTGTTTGTGAAGCTGCGCGGGGACCGGGAGCTGACTGGGATTCTGCATGTGCGTGCTGCAACTACTCTTAGTGGCTCTGCGTGCGCTAATGGGCGTCGAACAGGCGTATGACGGGCACATGAACTTGATTTTGAGCGATGTGGAGGAGACAATTATGATTGTGGATACGGAGGGCGTGCCGGACGGGCAGGGGACGGTTAATGTGCGTGTTGTGCTTTGCGTTGGTCGATCGCGGGTGGGGCACTCATGCTGGGACGTTTACTTGGCAGGTTGCGAAGCGGAAAGTAGATATGCTGTTCGTGAGAGGAGATGGTGTTATTCTGGTGTGTCTTGCGTTCGATTTTTTCTTTGTGCAATGAGTTCAACTGCGGCATGTTTAGGTATCACCCCCATCGCGGACATGATAGATGATTCCTCTTCCGACCTCTTGACTCTTTTCACCGATTGCGTTCCTGCGGGTTACTTTGACGGAACCCTCCTGCCAATATACTTTTCGGCAGTCTCTGCACACGCGGCCCTCGGACGCGTCCTCTTCTCTGTCTACTGTATCTCGTGTATTCCTTCTATTGCCCAAAGTATCACCTGCTATTCAATCGCGGTCATTCATTGGGATGCATGGAGGTTAGCTCCAGGTAAAGTACAGGCGCTAATAATATTAAGTACAAGGGTATAAATACATAAAATCATCCCCAAGCTCATAGCCATTTGGCCGTCCGCAGAAATCAGACGGAGGCCTTCTCCTCTCCCGTGGCCTCGCCTGCCCCATTGATGATCATCCAGGGGGCGGTTGGCTGTAGATGGGGGTATAGATGAGCAGGAGGCGGTGGTATTTCCGGGGTGGGGCCGTCGAGCAGGATATCATCTGGATCTGGAGCCTCCATACCTGCGGGCCAGGTGTTATCACGGACCCAGGATGCATGGATGATCTTGATCTTGATGAAGGATGTGAACTGCCGGGCGGTGATATAGAGAGCGAGGACATACGATCAGGGCCATAGGTAGGCGGTACTTGAGGCTTCCGCCAGCAGAGAGGCCCTTCCAGACTTTCTCGATACCGTTGCGCCATGCACTGTCGCTGTAAACAGCGCTCGGAGAGTTAAGGACGGCTTCTAGCTTCTGACGGGAGGTGGAGGGCGTGCGTGGAGGCGGGGGGTGCACGACGGGGCGGGGGGTGAGCCAGAGGGCGCGGCGTGCGGCATAGTAGTCAGGGCCTGGGCACGGAAGATCTGCCGACTCGAGCAGCTGGTTGAATGTCAAGGGATGTGCGGGGGCGGAGTGAGGATGTGCAGGGGCATTTGGCAAGCGAGTGTCTGGCAAGGAGTGGGGATGGGAGAGAGGCTGGTCGGATATCATCGCTCAGAAGATGGAAGAGCGGACCGCGGCCAGAAATAGGCGCTGAGTCATCTGGGCAGATATACGAAGTCACGTGTGCTTGGCCGAATCAGCGAGTTGCCATCTCCGAGTGGGCAACGTTGTCCGCTGCCAGTATTTCTGTCGTGCTGCCCAGTACTGCTCTCTCCCAGCCCACCATGTACAGACACCACATTCCCTCCTCCACGTCCCTCTCAGATGACTACGACGACGACGAGCCCAGCCCCTCTGCCTTCTTTGCCGACAAGGACAACCATGCTCCCATCCTCTCCCCCGTTGCCGCACAATGGTCCAACAAGCGGCCCTCTGCCCCGCCTCTTCCCACAAGGACCTCCTTCATCGCACACCTGCCCCCAGAGGTCCTCATCCACATCCTGAGGCACGTCCACTCCTCCAGGGACCTCTTCCGCTGTCTCCGTGTGTCCCGCACCTGGTGCGAGTGCGCCGTGGAGCTCCTATGGCACAAGCCCGCGTTCGCAAAGCTCGGCACCGTCGAGAAGATGGCCCGCCTCCTTACGCGCTCCCGCCTCACATTCACGTACGCCCACTTCATCCGCCGCCTCAACTTCCTCGCCCTCGGCAGCGATCTCCGCGACGACATCTTCCTCCACTTCTCCAAGTGCGTCCGCCTCGAGCGCCTCACCCTCGTCGGCTGTAAAAATGTCACAAGCCTCTCCCTCCCCCACACCCTTTCCTGCTTCCCCAACCTCGTCGCCATCGATCTCACCGGCGTGGTGGAGACCAACAATGACGCCATCGTGGCTCTCGCAAACGCGGCCACCCGCCTGCAGGGCATCAATCTCGCAGGCTGCAGCAGGGTCACCGACGTGGGCATGATGGCACTGGCTACGCAATGCGCCCATCTCCGCCGCGTCAAGCTAAGCGGCCTCAACCTCATCACCGACAGCCCCATCTCCACTCTAGCAAAACGCAATCCGTACCTCCTCGAAATCGATCTCAACCACTGCGAGCTCATCACAGACGTCGCCGTTCGTGATATCTGGTCCTATTCATTCCACATGCGCGAGATGCGCCTCTCCCACTGCCCTGAACTCACGGATGCCGGCTTCCCAGCCCCACGCCGACCCGACGGCCCAGCTCCAGCAGATAACCCGTTCGCACGTGCCCACGACGGACTGCCTCCTCTCGTCCTGTCGCGCGGCTTTGACAACCTCCGCATGCTCGACCTCACCGCCTGCTCGCTCATCACAGACGATGCCGTCGAGGGCATCATCTCCCACGCACCCAAGATCCGCAATCTCGTCCTCTCCAAATGCTCCCTCCTCACCGACCGCTCCGTCGAAAATATCTGCACCCTCGGCCGACACCTCCACTACCTCCACCTCGGGCATGCAAACAAGATCACGGATCGTTCCGTGCGCACCTTGGCACGGTCGTGCACTCGCATCCGATACGTTGATTTTGCAAGTGAGTATATGCAGGTTCTACTTATCTGATAGAGATCGGCTGACTTGGCGCCCCAAGACTGCACTCTCCTCACCGACATGTCGGTCTTTGAGCTCTCCGCGCTGCCGAAGCTCAGGCGCATCGGACTCGTTCGCGTTAACAACCTCACGGACGAAGCGATCTACGCCCTCGCTGAACGCCACGCGACGCTCGAGCGCATCCACCTCTCGTACTGCCATCAGATATCCGTCATGGCCATTCATTTCCTTCTTCTCAAGCTCCACAAACTCACGCATCTCAGCTTGACCGGTGTACCGGCTTTCCAGCAGCCAGACTTGCAGCGGTTCTGTCGCGAGGCACCTCGTGTAAGCATATGTCACTCTCCTATTCTCAAGTGTTTTGCTGAACTAGTCATATCAGGAATTCAATTCAGTACAGCGCATGTCATTCTGCGTCTACTCGGGCAAAGGAGTGTCACAGCTGAGGTCATTCCTCACGGAACTCTTCGACCGTATCACAGAAATGAACGGCACCGATGACACCGAGTACGAAGAAGACGATTACGACGAAATATATGCCGGGGAAGACACTCCCGAGCCTGATGGAGATGGAGATGTCGCGATGGAAGACGAGGAAGAGGAACTTGCTCCGATCATGAACAATATCACATTCACGCGTGGGGGTCGCCAGCCAGAGGCCTTTCAGCCACAAGCACACGAGTTCACGTTCCAACGCGATCGGCCTGTCCGCACAGCTACTATTCCGCCGGCCACCACCTCCGCAGCGCGTGGTCCGTCACATGCACCGCCTGCACCTGCCGCGAACCTACAGGGAGCCACTTCGCGCTTGAATGCACAGATCCAAGCCGCGACGCCCGTTGCCAGCCCCTCCCGCCGCAGCCGTGGGTTCGCGCAAAATAACCGCAACGTAGCAGATATCCTCCCCATCGTCGAGTCCTCGCACTCCCCGCCACCGAGCGACGTCGCGTCCAACCGCAGTGGAGGGACGAACGCCTCCAATGGAGCCGGATTCTTCCGCGTTTACAACCGTGAAGGTGGCCCGACCAATATCGCCGCGCGCAGCGACGACGGCGCTTTGACGCCTGATCTCAACTACGCGGAAATAGGCCACGGCCGCGGTGCAGGCAACCACCCCATGCAGCGCGATCAGGATGTCCGGGTTCACCGGCACCACCGACCGCTCGTCCTGGAGGCGGAGGAGGCGCCGCTGCCTCCCCTCCCTGTATCATCTGCTCGGCTCAGGACGCAGTCCAGCATCGGGCCTGTGCTAGACACGCTGCAGCAGCGGACGCAGGCGGACGCGGGCGTGCGCGTCACGTGGCCGTACCAGGAGCAGGCATCGGCAGGCCCGTCGTCCCCTATGAGAAGCGAGCTGCAGGAGTCGGTCCAGTCGGCGCTTGGGGGCGGGGGCGGGCGAGTGGTAGAGGAAAGGCAGCGTGCGGCGGCGACGGCGGGTGATGGGAGGGGGCGGAGTGTGAGACGCGGCCTCAGAAATACGTTGAATGCAGCTGAGAACTACGCGAGCTCATTCCTGTTTCCGCGATCGTCGACGGATCGGCATGAGGAAGGTACCGGAAATACCGGGCGTAGGCACTAAGGGGTGTTGATGGTCGAGGTGTAAGAATAAATGTTGGGACTGTACGGCATACTTTTTTTCTTCTTTTCTCTCTCTTTTCCTCCCGTTATTAACCGGATTAATCTCTCAAAGCAATTGTGAATAACACCCACATTTTTTTTTTATTACTTCACTCTCACCTGCATCGTCTGCGCCTGATACTGCCAGTTTCTACTAGTAACGCTATGTATTTGAACCATGTCTCTAGCTTGACTGTATTCATTTAGATCTTTCTATTTTTACATTGTAATTCGCACCCAAAATAGTGCACTACAATTATAATTACGACGAAATAGTATATGCCGTGCTTTTGGCATAAGGAACAACGTCTACAATGCGTATTACACTTGGTCGCTACGTGCTATTTTAGTGTTCATGATGTATCATGTCCAACAGAATTTCTGTCAAGTCTCTATTTACTGATATGCCAGATACAATATTTGTATAAGTACAAGACAGAAAGTCAGATATTTATCAGAAAGTCCATGTGCTCCTTGTCCGAATACAGAGTCATCTACGTAGAAGCTTGTAAGGAGCGTACGGGTCGAAGAAGTCTACTTACTGGAAGTAGGCGTACAACCCAACAGTGACAATGGACATTATCCACGTAGTTGCCGGAGAGAAGAATGGAGCTCCTGGACTGGCACCACTAATGTTCGTCTTCTGCGTGGTGGAAGACGGTGACCCGCCACTGCTAGTGGAGTTCGTAGAACTTCCGTTTGTAGAGCTTCCATTGGTAACGGCAGGTGGGGAAGAAGCGAATACTACGGCCAGGGCAGAAGACGGCACGTCAATAGAGCATCCGTTCGAGCAGTCTGTTTGCTTATTAGGCACGGAGAAAGCGGCATTGCTAGGAACGAGCTTCCCGTCACCCACAGTCGCGAGTGTTTCCCCTCCCCACGCGATGTTGGTCTTTTCGTTGAGATCAGTCGCAGCGAGGTATTTAACAGTGACGTTATTTTTCCCGCTTAATGTGAAGGCACTGGAGGGGAGTGTAAACGTCGCAGTACTGGAAGAGGTGTTGGCAAAGTTGATAAGCACGATTTGCTGGACACTGGAGTCCTTTGCATCATATATTGCGTATCCCCCAACCGGCGAGTTAACGTTGGTCATTGAGCCTCCAACATTAAGGTCAGCGACGATTGAGCCTTTGTTGCTGGCAGATTGTAGTGCTTCGGCAACTGTGAGGAGAGCGTAATAAGGAGAGTTGGTTGTCCAGGGACCAGGTATGCCATTAGGACCGTCCGGGGGAGTGAAAAGATTGTACGAAATGCCCCTTTCGCGTGTGTGGAGATATGCTGCGCTGTATCCGACTGATGCCAACTGAAGAGCATAATCAATGGTCCATAAGGATCCAACTCCGAATGTGTCAGAGACGCCTGGAATTCCACCACACGAAACTGAGTTGAATTCCGACATGATGAGCTCAGGGCGATCTGCTGAGGTGTTCGATGCCGTTATATCAATCCCGGGCTTCTGCCATGCTGCAAGGTCCACGGCTGATTGACTGGTTAATAACAGAGCGCCGTGATACTGCAGAAGACCCACCATTTGCATGTTGCACATAGTATGGGATGCCATACGGAGGATTGCCGAAGCAGTTATTTTGCGGATAGTGCTGCAGTCTGCAGAAATAGACCACGTAAGTCAGATTTGGTAAAGCACGATACTGTAATATATATAATGACTCACGAAATGTATTTTAGAAACTGATTAAAAGCGGTCAAGTAACCTCCATTGAGAACAGCGTCCAGATTCTTATTCAACAAGGTTAGCCTAATGCGGAGATGGAGCCTCAATTGTAAAACTAACCCAATCGCAACATATGGTAGGACCGCCAATGTTGTCCCGTGAAAGGATGTCTCCCGCCGCTGTGTTGGTAAGTTGATCGGAAGTTGTGCGGAACTCCTATAATGCATAACGGAATTAAGACTCGAGTCTAAAAAATATGAAAAGTGCCATACTCCAATGTAATCATCAACTGTGTAATTTTGGAGGTTGGGACGATTGCCGTGGCTGGTGTAAAGATCAGGCTCCTGTGGACAGCAATCAGATATATAATACACGAAGATTCCAACAGAGGAAAGATACGAACGTTACCAAGGAGAAATCCATCTAGATTGTCTCCTAAAGTTTTCTGAGCAGCGCCTGCGACAGCATCTTAGTTTCGAGCCATGAATGTTTTATAAAACAAATTCCACCTGCTACGATTGAATTATTATTATTGTTGGGATCGAGGAGCGACAGTCCTATGGTACCACATGGTCAGTGTTTTAGACTCCCGACAAAATTAGAAGCGGTATGTAGTCACCGACGAGGTATTGAGCGCCCCCAACATCGGTAGCAACCTTACTCATCACGTCCCAGAGGACTGGGCCGTACTGAACGGGTTGATTGTTTGCATTTGGGTTCCCACCAAGCAGCTGGACCATGGGCGACCCTTGTGAAGACACGTAGATAGAGCTGTCCATTGAGTTCCCTCCAACTCGTATACGAACGGGATTCCCTCCATAACGAGACCGCAGAGCGGCCAGATAGTTCATCGTGACATTGGGAATAGTGTAGGTATCGTTACCAACTGCGAAGAAAGCATAAGAAGCAGGAAAAATAAAAGCGGCGAAAAATTTACAGTATTCGGCCATAAAGCTGAGTTCGAAACTAATTCCCAAGAAATTGGGCTGGACGACATTATTAGTCGGGGGCTTGGAGGGTATCGAGACCTGAACGGGGTCGGCGGCGCAGTGAAGCGAAAAAAATAGAGAGGACACGAGAAAGAGAGACAGAAAGGAGTGGCTGGGGACAGCCATATTAGAAGGGGGAGGAGACTAGAACAAGGTATGTAAGGCAACCGTTTTACATTGAGCGTTATTATGAACGGTCATTAAGGCGATCGGCATCCATTCACCGTGTGTCTGGCGGTCTTTCGGGGAAGCCGCCCCTGAAGGCCCTCCGAATTCTGATTGCCCTACAGACGGTGAGTGATGAGGTAGAATGGAGGTACGGCGTATACATCAGTGCGTTTCAGGACGAAGCCAAATGGTCGAGTTCGAGACGACCCGGATGGATGGAAGGGTTACAGTCAAACCTTACTGAGTATTCTATTTTTGCTCTGCGCGTCTTTCGGAAATACGTCACGTGTTTCCATGCTCTTTGCACCCACGAGGATCCACTCTCTCTAACCAGTGCACTACGTGCTACGCTTTGCTCATCGAGGGCGCCACTGCCAAGTTCACGGAGTGCAACGGGCCACTTATTGTCAGTAGTCCTCGTCCGAGTTTGGTGGCTCGTTGACAATGCTGTATCTTCCAAGTGTTCAAGGAAAGTTCCCGGTAGGCGTTACGACATTTGCATCGCCCGTACGCCCTCCTCGCACCATCGGATCAGCCAAATTGCAGCATCCCCACGGCGTACAGAATCCAAAGCCAGAGCCAGCCTTGCGTTTAGAGGAGGTTGCGTTTACCGCATACTATCCTGCGGATATAACATCGAAGACAGCTAAGAAAGGTCTCGATTGGATATTTCGGTGCGTATACATTAAATTCTGACGATCTGCAATGATATCACTGACACCCCATAACCTCTAGGCCAATCAAAGAATCTTTGCAAGGCTTCTCAGTCTTCTCAAGTGCATCATCTTTTTGGAAAGCCTTGGTTACCCACTGACGGATTTCCCGCAGCTGTTCCTCGATGGCTCCTGTGGCCCGTTATCTATCTCTTTGGCTCCCTCATTAAAGTCAGTTCATTAATCCTTCAGCGGCCTTCATTACTCTAACGGGTAATTCAAGATTCCTGCATACCCGAATGTCCCGCTTCTTAACCCCAATGCCAGTCTCACCAGCTCCGCACAAACGACTGCAAATGAGCAATGGCCCCTAGTGATATTCAGTCATGGCCTCGGGGGCAGTCGCACTGCGTATAGGTATGCTTATCTTCCTATCTTACATCCGCGGAACCCCTATATCTTACGATGCATTAGCCAATTCTGTTCGTCCTTGGCAGCATCAGGGAAGGTTGTTCTTGCTGTGGAGCACCGAGATGGAAGCGGAATTGTGTGTATGCCCCGATCATGGGGCTTGGATGGGAAATACCAATCGAGGATCGTCTACTATCTGCGAGAAACTGACGTCTTGTGAGTGGCATCGAGTTTATAGCCTTTGGTACTCCTTCTCAGGGAGCAACTAGATGGGATGACGGTGCAACGTCAACAGAATCTCAACCGCTCCGTCTCCGTGCAGAGCAGCTTGAATTCCGGCTCCACGAAGTATACCTGACGTATTCGACATTTTGTAAATTTATTCAAGATGATTCGAATGTGGAACTAGAAACTATCGACGGATCGGCTACAGAAAAGAGTAGCTGGACAGCCACAGATCAGTCATCTGGAAAATCAATTATCAAATTCGATAAAAATATTACACTTGCAGGACATTCGTTTGGAGGATGCACCACGGTTTGTGAACCTGTCTCCTAGGAAATTTCCACCCTCGATTCACCTGTTTTATTCAGCTTTCACTATTATCCGCAAAACCGCTGGAAGAATATACCCCGATACCCGTCGAATATGCCATTGTTCTTGATCCGTGGCTAGAGCCTATACCGTCTTCTGGAATCGCTCCTATTTCTCTGTCGCAATTACGTTCCAGTATATCAAATAGCGATACAGACTCGGATTCAGTATCTAGAAATGCGTCACAGGAAGGAGCAACAATAGAGAACAGCGTTAATGCGTATGTGGACGATTCTAAGCAGGCTCTGATTCGTCCGCATCCGCGTATGTTGGTGATCAATTCTGAGACCTTCACTCTCTGGAAGGACCATTTTGCGCGACTAGAGGACACCGTAGCAGCATGGGAGCCTAATGGTAGAAGACTATTAACCCTCAGTGCGTCATGCTCTCAATTCCCTTTTTCATTCATCCTCATCTGCTTCCTTCTAGTCGGATCGAAACATGCGTCTTTCTCTGACTTTATGATTCTTCCTCTCCTCACGAACAAAGGGGCCAGGTCTCTTTTAGATACCACATTCGCGATATCTGATGCATTCTTAGACGACAAACTTGATCAACTAATCGAGGAGGAGCTATCTACAAGGAAGATGGAAATCAAGATTATAGGGGTAAAAAAGGACGCATATGGGGAACCAAAACGAAAACTCGTTGGTAAAATAGGGGAAGTTATCGTACATTAGTACTTAATTAATTCTCGAGTATGTGCGAACTCGTAATGAGCTATTCTGATTTTCAAGGCTTCGTCCTTGACGCGCGTCGCGTAATAAATTTAGACGCGTTGTTGTGTCCTATTTTCAGTTCATCCTTCAGCCAAACGAAAACAACTTGTAATTTCAGCGCATTCAGAAGTTGAAGTTCTTCACAGCAACTATGAACGTGCGGCCAGTAAGGGTATGGATGTCATCACCATTGCGCATAATCGACAAAAATTGACTCTTAAGCAGGTCGACGACCTCATGGGCATGCAGGCTTGTAACCTGCAGAACCTCCCGGAGAACTACACAATGAAATATTGTGCGTCTAATTCCAAGATCCTGACCGTCAACGACCGAATGACGGACTCAGACTACAACCTTTGCCAGACCTTTATCATGCCATGACATGGCCTTCATTATCCTACGTTGCAGAAGATCACAAGGGCCGCATTGTCGGATATATTCTGGCCAAAATGTGAGTACAGTTGTATCTTTGGCCTTGGTCACTTTGATTGAACGAGCATTGCCAGGGAGGAAGACGCGACTGAAGGCGAGGAGCCCCACGGACATGTTACTTCAATATCAGTGTTGCGTTCATATCGAAGATTAGGGCTAGCGAAGAAGTTGATGGTGCAATCCCGTGCGTGTTGTAATTTCGGCATATGCAGACATAATATTGATCTGTCTTCTCTTGTGCTCAGAAGAAGCCATGGCTACGATCTACCGCGCATCTTTCGTATCGTTGCACGTACGAAAATCTAACAGGGCTGCTTTGAGCTTGTATCGTGATACTCTTGGATTTACTGTCAAGGATATTGAGAAAAAATACTGTGCGTAAGACTTGGCCCTAGGACCCTTCGGCAAACTGATTATTTTACAGATGCCGATGGGGAAGATGCTTATGCGATGCACCTCTCACTGAAAAACTAATGACTCCTAATGATCCTGCTGGATTTACATAAATGGACTATAGATACGTATATAAGATACACGAAACTTGCATCGATATCTACAGGTCAACAAGATTTTTGGTTTCCTTCAATTCATCCTGTGGTTTGTTATCCGACTCCTGGAGGTTATCAGCAGATGCCTCTTTCGACATGCCCTCTTCCTGGTCAAAGACACCGCGTCCAAGCATCACAGCTTCTCTTATTAGTTTGGCCGTTGATAAACCAAGCTCATAGTACCCATCGTTTGTGCGCCCCCCGAACATTCCGGTATGCGCTTGCAGCTCATCTGGAGCTAAAGTATTGCTAGCCGGAAGGAAATGAGAGGCTTCGCGCGAATTCCTTTTCGGCAGAACAATAAACGTTCTCGAGCTAAGGAAGACTGGCGGTGATGGGGGAATATTCGTGTAGAACCTAGATGTGAATTTCAGTTGAGTGTAGTCAGGTAAAGCAGTGGCACACGAACGTCCGGAAGATAACACCCTCTTCTTCCTCGATGTCAACCAGCTGCTCCAATCTCAGCTTAAGCTCTGCTTCATCCCAGAGATTTCCAACGTATTTCATATGGTCCGTCGCCCATGTATAACTTTGACTTAAATCCTCCCGCTTGTAATACGCGCCGCCAGCAGCGGCCCCAGCAAATACGGCACCGCCAATCGCATATGCTGCTGGAGCTGCCCATCTTTTCCATCCAGTCTGTTGTCCGGACAAACTAGCCTCAGGTCCAGGTTGTGTGGCCTTACTTGCACCGAATCCAGCGAAGGAGCCTAGCAACGCTGAACCGACCGTCTTAGCTGCTGTGGCATATTCAGCTGCTTTGGTAACACTATTCTTGAAAACGAATGGGTGTAAACCCAGATACTGCATCATAAACAGTGTAAGCAACTCGTATCAAGAATACAAAGGAGCAGACTGCATACGGGGGTATCAAATGCGATGCAGGCAATAATCTTTGGCCAGAGAGGTGCTCGTTTATCAGGTCGAGAATTGAAAAACTCTCGAAGTGAATCTGCAGCGAGGAGTCCGCCCATACTGAGCATCAAATGTCAGAGAACGCGCCGTATACAACGACGTATATCGCACCTATGACCGCAGAGCACGATCTTCGCCTGTCCTGCACCTCCACCACCAGCTACTTCGCGTTCCACAGTCAGTGTAGTGAGCCAATCCGCGAAACGGACAACAGCTTCATCCTGAAGCACTGGTTAATTTGTCTAGCATGTTCAATGGTATGCACACTCACCAGCTTCCCCTTAGTCTGTAAGACGCATGGTAAGACGCTGAACACCAACTACCAACGACTCGATGAATCTCGTACCTCGTATGCAGGAAATACTATACATTCGATTGTTGCGTTTACGATAGTCTCTGAAAGAATATGGTGCAGTCGCTGGGGAAATTCAAGGAATGTTTCATCTGTGCCCTTGAAGCCATGGATGAATACGACGATAATAATATCCTTGATTGCTTTCGTCAATGCCAGATTATTCTCCGCATCGACAGAGAAATTGGCGCCTGTAGCTGGCTGCTTCCCCTTGTCGTCCATTGTCAAGGCCATGACATGAAGTGTATGTCTCGGACATCGTCGACGGCGCTCACGTTAACGTTGCTGTTTGGTGGTGTTGGTCGTCAAACAGATTCACGGGCTCAGTGCACCGCGCGGCAGATTAAGGTGTTCAAACTTCAAAAAACGCTCAATGTCCCCCACACTCATGTCATTGATGGTCAAATGATATATACATTTGCGAGCTAGAATTACCGCCCCCTGGAAATTATTGAATGATATACTATGTATATGGGAGCTAATGGATTACTACACAAATGCTGAGCAAAGCAAACTACCTATACCTGGCTAAAGGTCTGACTTTGATACGGTGCCTGCGTTTGAAGCACTGGATAAGAGAGATCCTGCGAATTGTCCTGCGATTGCGACCAGTCCTCCTCAGACTGGGAGTACTGGGATTGTTGTATCTGTGCTAGATATAGCGAGTCTTCCATAGTTTTTGCATGCGTCGCATTTGACGGCGGTACGACAGGAGTTATTTGGATTGTCCCAGAACGAAATTGCACTGCCTGAGCTTGAGGCGGGGCAGAAGTATCTGCCACGTCATCCTGTGATCCCAATGAATTGTGCTCCGATTTTCGTTTACGGCGAGGAGGCGGCTGGTACCATGCCTGTCTCTGGATGGGGGTGCTAACAGCGAATGCCGGAGCAGGAGAGGAGAGTGAAGTAGGGCTCAGAGGTAGTTGAGAGCTGGAGTTGAAATCTGTCTGAATGTGAAGTGGCTGTGACTGAGATGGGGAAAACGACTGTGTTGGATTCTGTGACTGAAGCCGTAACTGAGAAGGAGGTTGGGATAGCTGAGATGGTGCTTGGAGCAAAGGCCAATTGTTGCTAGTCAAAGTGGATCCCTGCGAGCTGCCTACGTCCGCCGCGATCGTATTAGCTGGATCCACTGCTTCTCCGTCGTACTCCTTTGTACCAAACAGTGGATCGTCATCTGCCTCTGCAACATTTTCTATGAGGCAGCCGGGTTGATCTTCTTCGACAGTCTGGGTGAATTGCCTTTCCACAGAGGGTTGCGAGTCAGAGAACAACTGAGAATCTTGCGGCAGAACCTTAGATTCCTGAGAACCCTGAGATTGAATGCTATCTTTTGGCAGATAAGTACTTTGTCTAGACACAAAGCCTGACCCGTTTTCATCCTGTGCCTTTCTCTTTCTGCTGTTCGTAGCATTTTCCACCAAAGAATTAAATGGAGGCGAACCTAGGTTAGCAGGAGACAAGGATTTAGCAGGGGCTACTGGAGAAGACATGGCTCCAAAAATTGGTGTAGCATGCACGTCGCCGCCAGCATAGTTAGTATGTGCTTGTGAGCTGAGCTGGGGCGGAGTCGGGTTCAAACGAGAAGGTAGCTCTGTGGGTGGCTCAATGCATTGGGAAACATTATCCAACGGCGCCGTAGAAATATCTTGTTCTGGGGAGGAATGAACATCGGCAGGCTCTGGTGACTGTACCGGAGCAAAGGAAGGAGGCCTAGAAGCGGGTGGCGAAGGAAGAGACGACGATGGTTCCTTATGCTGAGAAAGTGGGACTTCTGTAAAGGCGCATTTAATCAGTAAAAAGCCACACGGAATCAATAACAACTCGTCATCGTCAAGATCCCCAGCAGCCGAGCACAAGTAGAAAGGACTGTACCTTGTTTGCTGGTGTCACGATCACTCTCTGCCTCCAACTTTTGAGGCTCCAAACTTTCCAAGTGCATTCCACTAACAGCTGAAAGACTCCAACTGGAGCCAATACCCTCTTCTGCTCGCTTCAGAAGAGACATCTCGCTCCTTTTGACGGGGACGGCACGTCGAACATGATCGTGTACAACATGATGAACAAGTTCGGAGTTGGTCGCGAATATATCACGGCACCAGCTCCATCTGCATCCGTGCACCTGATAAGAAGACGCGGCCTGTGAATAATGCATGGAGGATGTTGAGGATCCCAACATTGGGTCTGCCTGTGACATTACCAAACGCGATGGATCATTAATAGAAGCAGGGGCAAGAACTGAGCTGGGATATTCGAATGTCTGAGAGTATCAGTACAAAAGATCTACGCCGTCCGCAAGTTGAAGGACCGGACACTGCCAGATGCTCAGCAAAGCGGAAGACGTCAGATTTTTATGAGGGAGGCATGTTCGACGGCTTCCACGCATCAGGCACGCATGTATGGTTGTATTTATTCTCGAAGCTCTTGCCGCAAATGTCATCCGTCGCTAGTGGTCATCATGATTCCACTGGTGCCAATATGGATTGCTCAGCTATAAATCTCAGTGTCGACTGCTTCTCCCGACATGTCTACGCATCCTATATTCGATGAAAAGGCACCTCTCTTGTACCTTGGCCTTCCCTTGGATTACGTACCGTCTCCAAAAACGGATACTATTACATTCCTAACGAAACATCTGTCGCAATTACCTCCTCATCTGCTGCTCTATTTCAGCTACATTATCAACCCAAAACAGAGAACAGCAGTCGCTCCTATTCGCAATAGACGGCTCAAATATACACAGAATAATCCTCCGGAACTTAGGTATGATGCTGCTCGGAACACTTGGCCCACACTATGGCAGGGTCGTGAGCGCCGCGGGATAGATGCCGGTAATGAGGAGAAGGAATGGGCACAGAGCAATTTCCTCCAAGGCTCGACGCAACACATCGGGAAGCTAGGTAATCTCTTGGGCGAATATGAAGAGGAGAGAGAGGCCGAACGTGCGCGAATCCTTCGGAGAGAACGGGCAGCTATGGAGTTCGTTCCTGAAGAAGATGAGAGCTCCAGCGACGAAGAGGATGAAGTTCCTATTCAGGCTCTTGAAATCGAGTTTGAAGAGGAATCAAAAGTTTCTCTTGAGCGTCTCATTCGAGAGCGTTTCATCTATGGTCTACTCGAGGTCAGAATTATCCGTCTCTTCCCCCACTTAAGATTCTGACATCGATGGTATGATAGGATGTGGACTACGACAAAGTTGACTGGGACGAATCCTTGGATGTTGAAGATGACAGAGAGTCTGAAGATCGATGGTTTGACGAAGATGACGAGGAATGAAGGGGTCCTTGTCTCTTGAAGTTGTGTAGTGCGTATATAATATACCAAGTTTCTTCGTTTCTTACAAGCATATGATCAGCTTGTGCCTACGATGCACCCTACATATGACGGAAGGCACACAGCTGCTTCGATCATTGTTGGATACCATACTCCCTGCGTAGGTTCGTTGAACAGCTTGGCAGTGGCCGAACCGGCAGCGGCGAGCTTTTGGATCATTTTGGCTTTTTAATTCCATGATCAATTTATTAATATCGCTACTATCTTCAAACTTGGTAACAGGCAGCTGCAGCCCAATAATATTATATTGAATCTGTTGAATGGCCGAGTGGATCCAATGGTGCCCTATGAGTGAATTGCGATGTGCAAGCACATCCATGTTGCGCACAGCGTGACAACGTGAGTCGTGACAACATCGCACATCTAACCCAGTTTTGCTTGCCCTCACACGCCTTAAGCCCACCCTAAATGCTGTCGATCGCGAATCCGTCCAGCGACGCGTTGAATCTTCACCAACGCGGTGTAAATCCGGAAGACCTGACTTCCCGAGGTGCTCATGAGCCTCACAAGAAGAAGAAGAAACGACGCCGAGAAGAGGGTGTTGAGGAACAGGTGGGCGAAGAGACGAAGAAGAAGAAAAAACGAAAAACCCATGATACTGAACAGCAATTAGCGGAGCTCGAGCAGCCTGCTTTTGAAGCACCAAGTGAGGCTGTTGCTGAGCTTGAGGCCCCTCTGAAAAAGAAGAAGTCCAAAAAGAAGGATAAAGGCAAAGGAGTGGCTGCATTCCAGTCTCAGCCTACCCCAGTCGATCCCAATGCGCAAGCAAGTGCTCTGCTTTCTGCCATCGTCGCCGCCGCCGCAGGAACTCCCGATGTCGTTCCTCAGCAGCATATGCAGATGTCGCCTCACTTCAATCCCCATCTGCCTCCTCATCAGCAACCGCACCTCATGCCATATCCCGGTATGCCACCATATGGGTTTGGCGCTCCTCCACCTTTTCACCCAAGCGGGTCGCAGGCGTTCCCCCCTCCTATGGGTCTCCCCTTCTCTGAATTGGCGTTCGGGTCCAATGATGACGTACTTCGTGCTTTGCAAGACTTGGACATGTCTAAAATTGCGAATGTGTTGAAAACATTAGGCGACGCCGCCGCTGCTGCGAATGTTTCAAGCTATGGACCGCCGCCATCTGGGTTCATTGCTCCTCCTCTGCCCGAGCAAGTGCACCCCACTGCACTGGGCCAAATACCAGTCGGCGCAAACGATATTCTGGGGTTCCCGACGACAGATTCAAATGTCTCGACACACCATCGCAGAACCATTGATATGAGCCTACCTGGAAACGAGCAGCATACAAGTCCAGATCATGCGCATCTGCTTGCCAATAAGTGGATGAGCGCGGGTAAATTGGCGGAACTCGTTACCACACAGGGTAAATGAAAGCTATACCTTGGTAGGCTGATGCTGAAACATGAATAGGCCTGGTTTACAAGAAAGGAAAATTTTCGGCGATTGAGGAACAACAGCTTAAGGCAGCCATGGATAACTACCGGACAGTACGTGCATGTTCTTTTTTAAACCGTTATATATCTTTACATAGATGTTTAGGGACGGAATATGACTGAAGAGCAGTTGCAAGACGTCATCTTCCCAAAGAACGAGAAGAACAAAGACAATGTATTTTGGTCCGAACTGAGTATGCCGCTGTACGCATCTTCGAGTCCCTGCCCCTAACGAATTGATTTCGTTCTGTAGCTATGGCTGTTCCCCAGCGGCCAATAATTGCTGTATATCATCATGTTCGTCGAGTTTATCATCACATGAAACCACAAGGGGCTTGGACTCCCGAGGAAGATGCCATTCTCAAACAGTGAATACCATCCTTTCCCATTCATTCTACCCACTCAACGTATTTTGCAGAGCTGTTGCGGACGTCGGTCAGCACTGGGAGAAAGTTAGTGTAAGAGTTGGCCGAAGATCGGCAGACTGTCGTGATAGGTATCGTAATCATATTGAGGGAAGAGAAAAGCGCATCGTCGGTAAGCACTTTTGCTTAGTCTAAGGAATAATAAAACCTTATGGTCTGTATTAGGTCCTTGGTCAAAAGAGGAGGAAGAAAGACTCACAAAAATTGTGACCGACATGACCGTTAATCAAGGAAAGGATATTGACAATGATGTGTTCTGGGGTAAAGTCAGTAAACTCATGGATGGTACGCGTGGACGCCAACAATGTCGGATTAAATGGCACGTATTATATTGCGCATCATTGGGAATCGAGAGTTTATGCCTTCTTGCAGGACGGACGCTTTGAGCAAAACGGTCAAAAATGAAGGACACAAACCAAGATGGAGTCAACAAGATGCCTTCATTCTTGTCCACAAGTAAGTCCACCGAACATGATCCAAGATACTTTTAGCTGATATCTCTGCAGAATTGACTCGCTCAACGTTCGTGATGATACCGAGATAGATTGGAAAACGTTGTCCGACCCTGATTGGAACTTATGGAGTGCTCACACTCTTCAACGACGATGGTTAACGATGAAGAAAAGCATTAAAGGATTCGAGGATATGACCCATCAAGGTCAGTTGGTATAGTTTTTTCCATCATTACAAGGTTTACGCTAATGTTGATTTTTTTTACTGCTACAGAGATCATGGATATTCTACGAGTCAAGAAGGCTCATTTGCCGCCTCCTAGGCCCCCCAGTGCCCCCAAGACTCGAAAACGCAAGGAACGCAAAGTTACTAGCGCAGCGGCTGTCACAGATGCGATCGAAGGCAGTGGACATGGCGAAAGCTCGCGATCTGGAGCACTTCCATCTGACGACGACTCAGATTCTGACAGTGATAGCAGTACTGAGTCCGACGACGAATAGTTCGGCGTTGGGTTTTATTTAGCTTTTACATGAAACAGACTTCAACCCGCAAAATTCTGTGTTGATGTACTATGACATAGGATGAAATTTACCGTCGTTTCTGTCCTCAGTATTACTGCGAGAGAGGGGTCCAAGAAGGCTTGGTACTGACGCGTTGTCACGCAACGCGACGCGTTATTGTTTTCACGTGCTGTGACGTCGATTCGGCCTAAAATGCATTTCGTGTCTTTCACCTGATGAGAACTTCCGGCCATAAGCGGGCCGAGGAACGTCACTGTACACCCGGCTTTCGTACACTTTTAATAGTAAACATGCAGTCTGCACGCATGGTCACCGTGGTGGGCACCATCGACTCCCAAACCTTTACCCGATTCTGGGATCACTTCAGGTTCCACTGCGCGTCCCAGGACAGTTGATTCTCCGTTCCTCTCACCATCATCATTCATGTCTAGCAAACAGCGTCTTCGAAACGCCGAGCCTTTCTTTGAAGCCCATCCACGACGTCGAGCGACCCGCGTTTCGGTGCTCACACTGGCTATATCAGCTGTCGCGACTTTCAGTGTTCTCTCAACAGTATTTTTTTCTGGCTTTTCTGGGCTCCGGTCTTTCCCGTCTTTCTCTCGGATTCAACGTGTGCCTATCAATGCCCAGGAGACACTCTCTCGATGTGCAGCGTTGAAGACTGTTCCAGGCCCAAGTCAAGAATTTTTCAGTCGCGAGGTATCGGACAGGTTCGAACCTGGAACAAATGCCACTCTAATTCGGAACTGTACAATCTTCACTGGAGAAAATAACGGCACTGTTGTTGTTCATGGCGACATCCTGCTTGACAAAGGAATCGTCAAAGCGATAGGGAAGATTTCTCAACGTGTAATTGACAACACCCCCAACTTGACTACTGTTGAAGCAAAAGGCGCTTGGGTGACTCCGGGATTAGGTGAGCAGCACTTTTCTATGCATTCCCTGTTCTTTAATACTCATCATGTTTCGAAGTCGATTTACATTCGCACCTCGGTCTTCTGAGTGTGCCTCTCTTGGGTGGTTGGTGTTCCCATACACAATATTCGAGCGTTTTTTTGAATCACATTTTCTAACAGGTGCTTTCGACGTGAATTCCCCAAATGGCCCCATCTTACCCTGGCTGAGGAGTATTGACGGGCTTAACACTCACGACGATGCCTATGAATTATCTATTGCAGGAGGAGTCACATCTGCGCAGATACTTCCAGGAAGTGGCAATGCGATTGGTCATACTCACTTCCTACCGCGATAAACCAGCGAGACTAACTAAATTATTTAAATTTTAGGTGGACAGGCATTCATGATTAAGCTTAGAAAAACGTCGGAGCGGTCACCATCATCCATGGTAGTTGATCCTCCCCATAGTCTCAACGGAACAGGATTCGACGCTTACTCGCCATCCCGATGGCGTCATATGAAGTTGGTCATTTCTCTTTCTTTCTCTTTCTCAAATGTCACTTAAATGATCTTTTTCTTTGCTAGACAGGCCTGCGGAGAAAATCTCAGAGCCTATGGGACTCGCATGGATTCCATGTGGTCATTTCGGTCAGCATACAACGAAGCACGCAAGGTCAAGAACTTGCAAGACGAATACTGCGCAAAAGCCGAAGCCGGGTTATGGGAGTCTTTAAGTGGGCCATTCCCAGAAAGTTACCAGTGGGAGATGTTGGTTGATGTCCTTCGGGGCAAAGTAAAGGTATTAGCTTGCTGCATGATGAAAGTTGCTCGTATATTGTTACTCAGATTCCCTACAGATATCTAACCATTGCTATGAAGCCGTGGATCTAGACGACATCGTTCGAGTATGTCCTCATAAAGTGAAGTATCGAGAACATTTGCTCACTGCTATGTTCTGCAGTTGACAAACGAGTTCCAATTTCCTCTCGCTTCTTTCCATCATGCCTCAGAAGCATATCTTGTTCCCGAAGTATTGAAACGAACGTAAGGCTTATTGTATTTTTTACTGAAATCGTGCTGACTCTGAAGCATAGATGGGGAGGCACGCCAGCAATCGCCATCTTCGCGACAAATCACCGGTACGACGTAGTGCTCTCTTCTATATAAGCTCATGGTCTTAAAAAGTCTCTTCAGCTACAAGCGTGAGGCGTTCCGGGGTTCAGAATTTGCGGGCCGCATTCTCGCAGATGATGGTATTCCAGTGGTTATGAAGGTATCGAAGGTTACTTTATTATCGAAGGAAAATAAGCTGATTCAATTAACAAATTCAGAGTGATCACCCGGTGATCAATTCCCGGTATCTCATACACGAAGCGCAACAGGCGCACTACTTCAGTCTGCCTCCTCAGCTGGCGTTGGCGTCCGTGACCTCTACTCCAGCTATCGCTGCAGGTCTTTCCCATCGAATCGGGTTTTTGAGAGAAGGATCGGACGCAGATGTTGTCATGTGGGATTCGCATCCCCTTCAGCTGGGAGCAACGCCTATCAAGGTGTGGATTGACGGAATCATTCAGATCCCCATACCGGCCAAAACAGAGGACAGCGACGATCATATCGTCGTAGGAAAGGGGAAGGAAGGGGAGGAATGGAAGGAAGTACCTAAGGTGCCGAACTGGGATAAAGAAAGGAACGCGACACTCAAATGGGATGGATTACCGCCGTTGACTGGTAGAAAGGTCGGAGACAGGGTGTTATTCACCAACGTGAAACAGGTGCTGCAGAGGGGCGCAGATGGTGCTATTGAGCAGGTATTTTCAGCGCAGTCCGATGAAGAGCAGGGCATGGTGTTGGTTGAAAGCGGTCGGATGGTTTGCGTAAACGCGTCCTGCGGGGATGTGACAGGAGACGTCGACGTCGTGGATATCCATGGAGGTTCAATCTCTCCTGGAATAATGACGTATGGATCGCCACTGGGTCTTGAAGAAATCAGAGGAGAATTATCCACACAAGACGGCGAAACATATGATGCTTTGCAGCGCAATATTCCTAAAATTCTTGATGATAGTGGTGGAGTGTTGAGAGCTATGGACGGCCTCATGTTCACTACAAGGAACGCATTGTGAGTTGCGATTCGCTTCTGCCATTTGCTGGGCTGACAGGTATTCTTACAGAACGGCATATCGCTCCGGTGTAACACTAGCAACATCATCTCTGTCTAAGCCAGTTTTCCTGTTTGCCTCAGGTGCCCATCTGATTTCAGGCCTCTCTACGACATTCCGCACTGGATCGTCACATGCGATGGAGCGCGGGGCCATCATACAGGATGTGGCCGCTCTTCATGTGGTTGTGGGTAAAGCACATCCCATCTTTTCAGCGGGTGCCGTCAGCGTGAGTACCCAGATCGCAACACTGAGAAGGCTGCTGTACGGCTGGGAGTCGACAGAGAAGGAGACTGGATTATGGTTCAAGAGAGCCGCCGAGGTACGAAAGACATTCGCCGCAGGAGCCATGCACTGACCACATGACATTCAGGGTGTCGTTCCGCTGGTAGTCGAAGTCGACAGCGCAGATATCATGGCTTCTCTGCTGATTTTGAAATCAGAAATAGAGAGCAACATTGGATCGCGAATGCGGATGGTGTTCAGCGGTGCCGCCGAAGCACACCTCTTGGCAAGTGAGATAGGAACTTCCGACGTTGGCGTCATTCTGAGTCCAATCCGACCATTCCCTACTGTATGGGACCAACGCAGGATGTGAGTGCCTTGTGCCTCATTGCCTTGCGGCAAGTGGTGCTGATCTATCGTGATAATAGTCTACCAGGTCCACCGCTCACAAATGATACAGCGCTAGTGAAGCTCCTTGAAGCAGGTGTGATCGTAGGACTCGGCGTTCACGAAGCCTGGCAAGCGCGCAATACACGGTTCGATTTGCAATGGGTACGGTTCACTGTGTTTTCTTGATGCTTAAGTTGTTCATAATTTTGCAGGCGGTGCTGGAGTCCAATGGCCGAGTAAGTGAGCGCCAGGCGTACGCAATGGCCACATCAGATCTGGAGAGACTGCTTGGTGTCCGCGGCGTGGACGGAGAATCAGCCGACCTAGTCGCGTTTGACGGAGGCACTATATTTGATTTGTCCAGCAAAGTGGTCGCGGTAATTTCTCCGGACCGTGCGATGGTGGACCTTTTCTGAAGGGCTGCTTATCGATACTTTCGATCGCGGAGGATAGCTCTTGGTCGTTGCTATTTAGTATATACTCTTTCTTGCGGCCCGGCTTGTAGGCCCTGGGGCCAGAACTCATTCACGTAAATACACGTTATACAACACCAAGGAGGGCAGCACCACTCTTGATTCCTCTGCCTCGTGCCGCAGCCAGACTGATGCCCAAGCAACTCAGAAGAAAGCCTGCAAATCTGGAGCGAGAAGAGCATTGGGTGGAGCAGCAGACAGGGTGGCGCGAAGAACTGACCGAAAGAAGGCGACGCGTGATATGGAGCGTTCCTCGTGTGGGGTGCGCGATGAAGCAAAAATGGAGCGCAGCACAGCGGGTGTGACAGGGATGCGTCGGCTGTTGTCCGACGGAGGTTGCTGGAGTGCACTGTGGGACGGGCGCACCGTCGACGAGGTGGATGCTGAGGAGGACATTGGTGGCTGGCGGCAAGAGCAGAGCGGCGGTGATTGGCTGAGGCGGCGGCCATAAATAACTGTACAACCGATGGTTGCCAGGTTCAAGGTTTGCTCAAGCAGGTGTTCCTCAGGAGGCGATTCTCCGCCCGAATCACACCCACATCCCCTTCTATCAATCTTTGTATGTCTGGACTCCCATGTGTGCTGTAAACTAAGGACCTAGACTGACCTAGACGTGCTTCCCATCATTAGCGCACCAATAAGCATTCATCAGCCGCTTTTTTGTACTTTATTTCACTGCTCAAGGCCAGCGGCGCCAATGCTCCAAGATGCTGCTGACTCCTCCGAGTCGGCTTCTTTTCATGAGGACATGATCAAGATTATCGACCGTTTGCCCACTGAAGAAGAATATCGCCGTGTCCGCCATCTCATTATACAACAGCCAGCCCAGAATATTACAGATGACCAGCTAGCAACGGCTCTGGCCGCTTGTCCTCACTTAGAAACCGTTGTGCTGTCCTGCGTGCCAGACACGACCGATAGAACCGTCGTCTTGCTCGCTGAAAACGCTGTCAACCTCCAGGGAATTAATTTATCGGGTTGTACCCAGGTCACAGACGTCGGCGTCCTCGATGTCATCAACAAGTCTCTTCCTCTCCAGTGGATCCAGTTGAATGGCGTAGTAGGCCTCACGGACCCCTCCATATCTGCCATTGCCAAAACATGCTCACGTCTCGTAGAACTTGAATTATGTGAGCTGCCCTTACTTACGCCACTCGCTGTCCGGGATGTATGGTCCTTTTCCAGGTTAGCACGCCATCTCCAATCATTCATCGAATATCTAAACTCAAAAAAAAAAAATTTCCCAGGAAACTACGTACCTTGCGTCTAGCGCACTGCCCACACCTGACCGACAAGGCGTTTCCTTCGTCTCTGGCTTCTAACTTCTCTCCTGATCCGGAGGCAGAGAAGCCGCTCCCCCACAGGCCTATTACCTGGCTCGAGGAGCTTCCCCCGCTAATCCTCCGGCATTCCGCAGAGAACCTACGGGTGCTGGATCTCACAGCATGTAAGAACCTCACCGACGAGGCTATCGAAGGCATCACGTCGCATGCGCCGAGGATACAGACCTTCATCTTGTCGGGCTGCTCGCAGCTTACCGATCGCGCTATCGAAAGCATCTGCAAGCTGCGCGAGCACCTCGACGTGCTGATGCTGGCGCACGTCGCGAACATTACGGACCGTGCGGTGGTCAAGCTCGCCCGCGCCTGCGTTAACCTCAGGTGTGTCGATGTGGCGTGTGAGTGCTCTTCTTACCCCGCAGATATGTTTTCCTTTATACGCACACGTCACTAATTTACCTTTTCTCCTGTGCAAATAAGTTTGCCGCAACCTTACCGATATGTCCGTCTTCGAATTGGCTGGACTAAGCAGCCTGCGACGCTTAAGCTTGGTCAGGGTGCATAAGCTCACCGATATTGCAGTCTTCGCGTTGGCGGAACATGCCACCGCGCTGGAGCGCCTTCACCTCTCGTACTGCGATCACCTTTCTCTCGACGCGCTCCATCTCCTCCTGAGGAAGTTGGAACAGCTGCAGCATTTTACCGCCACCGGGATACCGTCCTTCCGGAGAAAAGGCATTCATCGTTTCTCGGAAGCGCCTCCCCCTGTACGTGCCCAACTTTTATACTAAATGCCAAGCGCGCCCCCTTCTCACGAACACGTAGAATTATGATCCTGACCAACAAGCTGCATATCGTGTATTCAACGGAGAGAGTGTTGCACTGCTCCGAAGATTCTTGGACAAAGAAGATAAGCGCCGGCGTGAGGCGGAGGCGAAGAATATTCCCTTCACACCTCGTTCGGACGATAAACTCGACCTCTATTAGACGGGTGTAGCATACCTGCCATCACCTGCGCCTTTATCGGCGTTGTAGGACATGGACAGGACATATTTTTATTTCTTTTGGGATTTTTGTTGTTGGGATACACCGGGACGAACGGTATGTGTGCTACCCCTTTGGCAGGGCATTGTAGGACATGGAGAGGACGTATTTTATTTCTTTTGGGATTTTTGTTGTTGGGATACACCGGGACGAACGGTATGTGTGCTACCCCTTTTGCAGTCGCTTTCGAATATGATTAACAGACCGCAAATCCTGCTAGTTATATACCTCATTAATTTTATACCCGATCCTTGCCTGTAATATACACGACTTGGATGCCTTCTGATGAGTGCGCTTCGCGATCAGGAGGGCGGCGTAGATGTTCGAGAAATGCGTGCGGACTGTAGTAGCTTGCGCGACAAGGAAGAAATATGACTACAGGGGTACGTGGCGGCCAGAGGAAATACATCGCCAGCTGGACGGGTTCATCGATGTGAATTATTCCCATTCGCAGAGCCAATGCTGATAAGGAAGAGATATGTATTATAACACGAGTGCAACAACTTTATTGGCTGACGACTCTTGCGAATCTAGCTTGAAGGGAGCTATATATATGAGATATAAATGTGCTGGTTTGATACGGATCGTGCAGGCGAGCACTTCTGCTCCCCAGATTGGGACAGTTTGATCAGTCGGTGTTGAGTAAATACAGGCGATCAAAGAACGGTGGTCAGGAGGCCGAGGAAGACGAAATGGAACCCCAGGACTGCGACGAGAAACGAGTGACAGGAATAATTAATAGAAAGATGATGTGCTTTCTCCCTGGGAGGATCCAAGGTGGCATCCTCCCCAGAACACAGTGCGGCGGACCGCGGGGGCCAAAAGCATAGTGGACATCTGACAGTGAGAGCGAGTGTTGCTGAGAGCGAAGTGAGAGGCGCAGGAATGTTCCCAGGCACGTTCGTGATCAACGATCCGAGTATGGATAGATTTTATAAGTATCGATATCGATGCAGAGCCAGTTTTGTTACGAGAAACATTGTCGAGGATCCGGCGGCATTGCCGAAAATAGAAGGCGAGCAGAGTGAATACGCGGGCCGGGCGGCGGAGGAAGGTCAGTGGGAACACGAATGCACATTTCCCCGAGTCGCAGAAGAATGGAGTGTGGGGAGCAGATAATGGCGAGGTGCCGTTATGCTCGTCGATGAGGATGCCGTGGTGGGTTGTGAGGAGGACGTCAAGTGTCTGGCGAGAATGAAGGAGGATCTCCGCGAAGGATCTCGGGAGGCGTTAATGGGTGATGCCATTGAGGCAGCGACGTGCGCGCTAAGCGAGTCGTTAGCTGTTGGAATCTGGTTCAATCCGGATTATGAATTATGCCAGTGAGAATGCCTCTTCTCTGCGATTAAGGGGCTGGGACTCCCCGCTCTTCTTATTCTCCCATCCGCTCGTTCGCTCTTTCTATTTCGCTGCTTCGTCTGCTCTGCTTCGCCTGCGCTGCTCTCCCTCTTCCCTGGCGCCCGCCGCTGACCCATCGTTCCGTCAAAAACGCACTAGCAGCTGCTAGCACCAGGCCCTCCTGCTCGCCTTGCCTCAAGTCGCGTGCGGCCAGCGGTGCAGCTTTGTGTCCGAGCAGAACGCGGGCGCACCGACTCCCCCACACCCCTAATCACGACGCTTGTACTTTCTGTCGCGTTAGGTCTCGTACGTGTTTTACCCCTTTTCTCCATTCGCCTTTAAACCTCTATGACTCACTTGCTCATCCCTCACCCCCATGCGCTAGCTTCCATTCGTCTCGCAGCTCGGCCCTCCTCCCGTCGCCGACGCCCCCGGGATGGAAGCCTCGCCTTCCTCTCTGCACCTGATCTCATCTCTATGCTCCCACAACCGTCCCGCCATCCCGCGCCGAGCGTCGACCACCCTGCTGTTCGAGCGCAAGAGCTCCAGATCCTCCGAGCCTGCCCCCTGCCAGGAGTTCAAAGAGGGGTCCTCCTTTGATCACGTTACCCCCATACCCAAGCTCCCCTCCTCTGGGGGCTGCGCTACAAAATCTCGCTCCATCTTCATCCCACTCGCATCAATAGCCGCATCTCCGGTCTGTACTCCAGCGTCCATCTACCCCAATCCTGCGCCGTGTGATTCGGCCCCCGAGCTATCTCCTTCCAGCACGGAGAAGCACCTCTCAGATGAACGTATAACGCCTCCCACCACTACTTGTGTGTATCTAATCGACAGGCTCTCTCCCCCAGCACGGACGGCAACGCCACCTACCCCATCGCTGAGACCTGTCCGACGGTCAGCCACCTGCTTATCAAGGCGTTCATCTTCCCCCTTCACCACATTCGCCTCGTTCCCGGCCTCGATGTCTCCGCATGCTCTCTGCCGACCGGACAACCACCTCAAGCGCGGCACCTCCGTGCCCGACATGTACCAAGTCTCCTCTGAACCGTTTCCTTGTACCAAAAGGGCGCGCACGAGCCCCAATCCGAATGCTCTTCCGCTTGCCGCGATGCTTTCACCCCCGTCTTCGTTCAAGATGATCGACGACCCTCCAGAAGAAGAGGAGCCCATGCGCATTGAGCAGCCACTCACCCCACCCCCTCCCGCAGACAGAACCATCCCGAGTGCAGGTGATATCCATTTCCCAGAGAAAACTAAGGACACTATCCGGAGATTCCATGCATTGAAGGAGCTGTTAGCCACGGAGGTGGCCTATCTCATGGACCAGAGGGCTTTCGTCACGGTGTGCATCTACTCTGTTTCCTGTACACTATATGCTCTGACACATGCACAGATTTATCTCCGAAACCTCCCAACGCTCGCGACCCGCTCACCCACGACTAGCTCCTCCTTCCGCGCATCCATGTCGTTCACCGCTGGGCCCTGGATGAACTCGTATGCCCACCTGCAAGCCGCACCGCCCCCGTTCCAATCCTCCTCTGACGTCCACGGGATGTCGTCCAGCGTCTCGACGCCTATGCGGGAATCCTCGCGCCCCACGCGGTATCTGCTATCGACGACCGAAATCGATTCCCTAACGCGGAATGCGGAGGACATTCTGCAGCTGCATGAGCAATTCGTGAGTGACCTGCGTGCGGTGCTGTTACCTCTTGGGGTTACGTTGGAGCCATGCGAGAGCGTAGAGGGGCTGGGTGCGCCACGGGAAGAAGGGATTGAGAATATCGACGCTGCGATTCGTGCTGTTGCGACGTTGTTCATTGCACAGGTTTGTCATTATGTTATTACCCTGCAAGGTGTACCTAACTAATTTTATTGGAATGAAGGCTCCTAGGTTTAGCGTGTATCAGTCATTTTGCGCCGGCCACTCCGAGGCGGATTTCATAATGCGGAAGACGATAGACCAGCACACCGCCGCCTGGGAAACATTCGAGCAACGGTGCGCAAGGATGATCTCAGAGGGGCTCGTATCCAACGCAACGTCCGCCGATCCCCTGGCGCCCCAGAGGGAGCCGTCTCAGGAGCGATCGGCACCCCCCTCCCGTTCCTCGAGCTTAGTCGATCGGCGACGGGCCATATCCCTTACGTCATCCGATGCCACCCTTCGCCCCCTCCGCCGCCGCACGAGCGCTGTCCTGCGCGACGAGTCTGCCGCCGCCTTCTCGATGACGGACGGACGCCGCGACAGCCACCACCGGTCCGCGCGCCGTATCGGCCTCATGGACTACATGATGAAGCCTATCCAGCGGATCTGCCGGTACCCACTCCTCCTCGAGCAGCTTACGAGCAAGACGACGCCGCCGCGGACTGTGCGCGGCTTTGCGCCGCCGTCCGAGGTCGATGTGCTTGCAGAAAGGGCGGTGCAGGCGATGAAGGACGTCGCGGCCGCGGTGGACGAGGCGCAGCACAAGCAGAATATCGCCACGCAGTCGTCGTTGATTATTTCGCGCATATTTCTCACAGGGGCGCTTCTCATGCAGTCGTCACCGCGCAACCCCTTACTACAGCCGCTGACTACGAGTTTTTTCTCGTCACTTGGCAGTTGTGTGCTCGCTGGCTCTCTCGATGTCCTCCATAATCATGTTCTGAAACCTCTCGGGTCTAGTTCGCCTGCCACTGCCAAGTACCTGGGGGCCTTTCTTTACCCTGGTGGCTACCTCATCCTGACGAAGGTCTCCAAAGGTAAAAAGTACGAACCCAAGCACTGGTTCGCGCTTTCTGATTTTGAAATTGTCGACGTCGAGGATGATGATGGTAGGTTATTTATTTATTTATTTATTTATTGTTCGGCCTTTAACGTTTCTTTTTGCAGCCATGTTAGCTTTCTCTTTTCGGCTGTCCAACGCGGAGCAGGATTACGAATTGGGCGCAGCATGTCAGGGAGAAAAGGAGGCTTGGCTGAATGCGATTCGTGAGGCGAAGGAGCTGCCTCCGAGTTGGATCAACGAACCAACCCCAAGTTTCAAGCTTGATGGGAAGGGGGATCTTATCCCATCCGCTGCTGAGGAGGGCCTCCAGCGTTCAGGAGCAGACACCGCCAACAATTCCGACAACGACTCATCCGAGCCCATCACTATCTCCCCCTCCCATACGAAGCAGAAGAAGAAGTCGTGGAAGCACGATGCTACCTATAGGCAGGATCGTCCATCAACCCCAGGCAGTCGCTCTTCGCCATCCGTCAAGACGATCTTTTCTCCTATCTCGCCTGACTCTGGCAACGTTGAAATTCGGCGTCCGACCTCTAATTCTCGCTCGCAGGTTGACCAGGACCTTTCCGATGTTCTCTCGCCGTCTTGTTCGAATGCTCGGTCGTACGCTAACAGCCGCTCGGAAGAGCTTTTTCCTGCTCCAGCAATTACTCGGGCAGTGCTTCCGCGAACGAATTCCGGAATGAGCATATCTGGAATGGCCCGTCTGACTCGATACGACAGTGTCCGCATTCCGAAGCGCAGAAGCACTGTTGACGTGCCCGACATCACAGTCCAAGCACCACATCACAAGCGGGCAACATTAGGAAGTCGTCGGAATACACAACGCCTAAGCATCACGTCGATATCCATGAAGGACTTCCAGCCTGGTGCAGCTAGCTCCTCCCGTCCTTCTCCTCCTTCCTCGCATTGCTCATCAATGGCACCTTCCATGTTCCCTCCTATTGATCAGAATGTCCACAGCACATCTGGACAATCATCTGCACCCTTAAACCCCCCAAGTACCTCTAGCCCCCCGCCCTTGGGTCGTCGCAAGTCGCTTGCACGCAACGTTAAGGGATTCTTCCAATCAGTATCTCCTCTTACCGTCATCACTCCCAGACCGGCCCTCGATTCTCTGGAACCTCGGCTAAATGATCAACACGCTCATCCTAGCTTCATGAGCCGCCTTAAGAAAGGTTCACTCCGTCGACGTGCTGCCCGCGATATACACGATGGCCGGGTGGCAGCTGCAGCGATTTAAAATGCACCTTTCCCTGTTCTATGACTCCTTGCTGCTTCTCGTGCTATTCTATTCGACATTTCCGTCCGCGGCAGCTCAGCAACCCATCACTCTCGTTCTCGATACAATCATCCTTAATATTTAATGCATACAATACCGATGGCAGACGCGTTGTATTTGCCTGCGATCGTAAAAGCGAAACATCATTTGTACAGTTAGTCACACATACACACACGTTATACCCCGCAGTTGCAATTGTTTTCTTGATATTATTCATGTGTACGATACTCTCTCGAGCATTCTATTTTATTTCAGTAGTCACTTTTCTACGTATAGTTTTCAGTCCTGCAAAGCAGAACAAGGTCGCCAACGCCATTTCACAACAACGCAGCCAGGATGAGAAACCTTAGATTGTCGGATATATATATAATACAGAATGCAGACTAAAGAGCAGGGGACACGATAGCTTGGAAGAGTAAGACATGAGAGACCAATGCAGATGCCGTTAAGGTATAAGTCCATGAGCGCGAAGTAGATCGCCCCATCTGCAAAGAAGATTAGCGCAAGATTATAGGAACGCGGAACGACGCACTCCTCTCGTTGCATTTCGGCCTCGGCCAATTTACGTTTGAGTTGTCTAGAAGGGAAAGATCAATCAATGCACTAAGCGTCAGTGAAATCGGCCAATGCTTACGAATTTTCCTTTGTCAGAGAATTCCTAGCCTCCTTAGTCTGTCGCAAGTCTTGCGACATCGCTATCCAAGCTTCGTCGTCAGGGAGATTTGCATCGTTATACATGCCGTCGAGCTCCTCATTGAAAGCCTATAGCAAGTTCATTTCAGTCGGCAGCTAAAGCTTTAGCTGCCATTCAACTTACCTCATACATAATCTCCTTCTCAGCAGTAGCATCCGCGAGAAGACGCTTCACAAGTTCACATTGCCGTCTTGCGTTTTGAAGTTCTAACCTTGTCTTCTCAAGCTCATCGGCTTTCTAGATACCAAAGATAGCGTTAGGAACTTTATCATGGTCTCCAGCACAGCACAATGACCCGCCTGTTTAAATTCGGACGACAAATGATTTAAGCCATCTTGCAAGGTGTCATGGTTAGTAGACGCTCGCAACAAGTCTTGGTCCAGATCAGATATCAGAGTGTCGGCGGAACGCGTAAAGCTGTCCAGTTTCGAAGGAGCAGGACCACGGGTTGGGGTATCGAAGATGCTCCCGGTGCCACGGCGTCGGGGAGTCCCTTCACCCTGGCGCTTTCCTATCAACTGCCGCATCTCTTCAAGGCGATCTTGAGCTGCTTTAGTCTGTTATGAAAAACATTATGACGTATACAGCTGGTAACAATAGAAGAGAGGCCTACCATTGGGGTAGTTGGCTGAGGAGTTCGTGCACCCTTATCAGGGGATGCAGGCCTTGAGTAGGGATACGACTCCTCCTGTGTATCCTGATGTACCTCTAAGCGTAGAGCATCCATGTCGAGCCTTAAGCGCTTTAAACTTCGTCGGGATGATTCAATCTAGATGGGAAATCTGTGACTGTTTATTAGATGTAGTTGACGAGGAACTCACATCCTCCTTAGTCGATAAAGACAACTGCAGTACTGGCTCAAATCCTTCGCCTTTAGTGCGAGAAGGTCCTGCAGTGGCATTTCTTGGTTTACGCACTTGCGGAGATACCCTACGAGGAGAAGCAATGCGAGGAGTAGTGCGCGATAGCGGCGAATTCCGCACATATGTTTTTCGCGCAGCAGTAGTTGAGGTAGCTGGGCCAGCTGTTATAGAAGTCTTCTTTTTGATAGACAAGGGTTCAATGGTATTTGGAGCAGTCATCGTGCTGTTAGCAGCCTTAGGAGTGGTTTCCATATTTCCTGTAGGGAATAACGGCTGCCGTACACTTCTAGGAATAGCGGATAGGGGTACTGGATGCCGTGAGGGAGTAACTGGACGCTGAGGAGAATATGATTCTTCCATCGCAAGATCATCGTCCATAGATGGAAGATCAACTAGGCACCTGCTTTGAGGGCTCTTCGGAGGAGGTAGTGGGGAGGGAGTTCGGGGACCAAATGGTCGACGTTCGGCGGAGTGTCGGGATAAAGATCGGGAAAGCCGAGGAGATTCCAATAGCTTGCTGGGAGATTCAGGTCGTGGTGTTGTGGACCGCCGACCGTTTACGTCGGCACTTGCTCTTGAGGTTGGTCGGATAGGATGAGGCGGTTCGTCTGTAAATAACTATGAGCATACCATCCAATCACAAGTAAGATTCCTACGAACCTTCGTATATTGTCTCCTCAACTGGGATGTCTAACGACAAGGGAGCAACCTGTTTCCCGTCTTGGCTCATGCTATTTTTTCGAGCCAATGCCAACTGATGTGCTAAATCATAATCGGATGAATCACCATCCATCTTCCCCATAATTGTCGTCTGGTCATCATCGACGTCACCATAACCTGAATGCCTGTCTTGTGAACCTGACCTTGACCGAGAAAGCGAGCGAGAACTTGAGGAATTGCGGCTGAGAGATTCTCTTTCCGAGTCTAATGCGCTTGATGATCTCTCCCTCCTCAGAGATTTCGTGCCTTTCGAGGACCTGGATCCGAAGAATGACTCGTCGTCCATATTGGATATCGTGGTTGCTGCCGTTACGGTCGAGTTAGAGCGATTGGAGAACCTCGTCAAACTCCCGTCTCCAGTAGTTGTAGTTTGAGTGTACATGGATGACCGACTGGTGACCGACTTAGAGCGTTTACGCCCATTGATAGAGCCTCCGAAGAAATCGCCCATTGACGAAGTCGGACGAACATTGAAGAGATTTCGTGAAATGGCATCCAGGCCAAAGATAGCTGCTCTCGAACGCGCTGTGGGTGTTGATGGAAGCGAATTCTTCCCGGTCTTGAATTGGAACAGGCCGAATTGATGAACTACGCCGGTATTAGATGTGAAATAACAGAATGCAAAAAATCATACTGGTTTGAACGATTCGGGAAGGCACCCTCTCCGTTTGAACAATGTCTTCTTCGCCTACATCTGCAGGGTCACTTGATGCGACGGCATATCGGCAGAGACCACCAGCCATAGGTTGTACTCGTATCCTAGCGAAAGGTGGACCTCCAAGACCAAAAGGTATTGGGTCTGCAGATCCTAAAGGATCAATATGGACAACGATCTTCGTCTATAAAAAGAAGCATAAGAGACTGTAAAGAATATCTCAAACCTAGCACACCTTCTTATGCTCCTGGAGGAATGCACTTCTCTGGTAGACATTAAAATATGTCCGTGCTATAGTTGTTCTCCCATTCCGACATTCGACTTCCTGCTCGTCTGCGCAGAGAACTACCGATTGACCTGCTCGGGCCCTATAAGTGGCTTGAACGTGCCACAGATTCTCGAGGAAACGCTGCTTATCCATTTCTGTTTGCAAGGGATCAAGGTTAATGGGCATTGGTGGATTGACGACTGATAAGCATCTAAATGGCCGTCCGGACCAGCGCTCCGTCTGATCCTGGGGCGGATTTTCGAGATATAGGTTGATTTCTAAGAGTTTTTTTTTTAAAAAATTGGACTTCAGAACAAGTGAACAAAAGATGAATTACCGGCTCCCCCAACATCCGTCGCAACCACATCCGTCACATCCACAACTCCCTTGCAAGACATTCCGCTCTTCTTCTTTCCTGCGGGTATTCCGCCGGCCTTTGTTAATTTGTCAAGCTCATCTAGTCCAGCTAAGGCCTTCCCGCTTTTCTCTCCATTTCCGGGCCGCTTTACAATGAGGAGTTTGTCGTCGAAGAGAAACAAAGTGCAATGGAGGGAGGGAGCCGATGAACTAGTGGAAGAAGCTGCTGACGACATCGGGGCATCAGGTAGAACATCTTCGACGTCAATACAATCAATAAATTGCCGCGAGTTGGAGAATAGATCAGGTGGGAAGCCATCTATAGTAGCACTAAGGCAGTAGAATATAGCAGCGCGCTTCGTTTGTTCATCCGCTTCTGCAAGTGCAATCTTGCTGGCAATTTCATCTGCCTCCATAATTTTCGCTCGTTGAGGGTCGTCCGGTGCCATATGCTTGATCATTGTACGGAATAACAACGTGTATCGAGGAATCCGCTGTACAGGTTCCATAAGTAGCTCTCGGAGACCGACTCGATTCTTAGGATCCGCAGACTGGTATTTGATACGCTACGCAGAACGAAGGAGTTTGATTCAGACATCCACATTCAAAGCAAGGACCACTCACGTCAATATATGCCCCAAACCTTGAAGATCTCTTCGACGCCTCACGCTCAAAGATGGATTGTGCCTCCTCCCGCTTAATATAATATTGCTTGTAGTGTTCAAAGTTCCGTAGCTTCTTGAAATGGTGTAATGCTACATCTCCCACGCCACCTACAGTCCTTGCGCCATTCGGTGCCATCATCTTCTCCAAGTCGGTTAGGAATGCTTCGTTCACAGGAAGGAGATTGTCAATGTTGCCAAAAAGCGTTTTGGCTTCGTAGGCTGGTATAATAGCCGTTTCTTTACTTCGAGCAAACTTCCTCAGAGGGTCCGCGTAGTCATTCTTCAGAATTTGTAGCCTCCTAACGTAGGATCGTTCGCTGGCCACCAGTTCGTCAATGACTGAAAGGAGAGCGGACGAGTCTGTCGTTTCGCGTTTCCGCTGTGCTGCAGAATCCTATGAGATAATATGAGCCCTCAGTTCATGAACCAGTATGTAATAAGAATTATGCGGACAACATGAATTCCCATGCGATATGCATAGAGCAAGCTCATTGTGCAGATAAACACACTCGTTATTGAGGAGACATCGAAATCGCCTGAATAAGAGAGATAAATGAACGTACTATGCCACCCAATGAAGCAGGAGATCCAGATCCGAGGATATCATCTGAGGAGTCTACGCGAACCCCGAGAGATAGAACGAGTTCCTGTATCTCTGTTAAGTTTCAGCTGAGCTCCCATAGATGCCAGAACATAATTTGCGCACCTTCGGGGAGTGGCCTTGCATTCTCGGATCCTTCTACTACAACCCCACAATAGAACACGCGTTTCGTGGTTCTGACTTGTATAGCACTCTTCGACCGTGGCTCGTCGCCGCTCGCTAGGGGAATGACTTTGCGAGGTGAGCTACTGAGAGCCATGAGAACTAGCGCGAATGGCTGTCAAATGACACTGGAAATATAAAAAGAAGATCAGTAGAATACAAATACAGGTGAAGGAAGGTAGTGGTCAGTGTGCAGCCAACAGGCACGACGTTCAACCAAAGGTCACGATCACATGACCGAAACGCGGTAGAATCCATTATGTCATTACTACTTAGCTTATAACTCCTTTTTAGGTGTGTTCCCACGGAGTAATCATTGATCAAAGGGCGCTTCATTTCGATGATCTTCTTTTGCTCTTTTTTCCTTTGTTCCCCTATTCGGGGTCGTTCTACTTGAAAATTCAGTTCCGCGACTTGCATGAAAACAAAACATCTATGACTGTTGCTACAGATCTTAATGCTTTTTATTGTTTTGCCACACGTGAATATTTTACCTTGATGCGAATCGCCCCTCCAAACTCCAAATAGGTTGGCTTGTTTTTGTGGTTTAGCTGATCTATTGTAGGTGCTAGAAAGACAGAGAAGGCCATACACATCGGTCAGTCGTGCGTTTAAAAGGGCCATTTTATTGAAATACTTGGGCAACATTACTTTCCTCTCCATCAGCTTCATAATGGCCTCTGCTCGTCACACGATTTTCGGCGCTGGACTGCCGGCTTCTCGTCTTCCTCTTTCTTTGTCTAAAGCCCGCGAGACGGGTAAAAAAACTGGTGCCCGCTCTGAGGGTTTTACTCTCCCTCCGGAAATCCTCTTGGAAATTGCCCGGTCTACGCCATCAACTCGCGATATCGTAGCCCTTTGTCTGACTGTGAGCACCCATGCCCATGATATGCTGTCTTTCTGTCTAATTCCAGTTGCAGTCAAGGGATCACCACAGATTCCTATTACCCTCGTTATACACCTCGGTGTCGTGTAAGACACTGGGAAAGTGCCAGGAGCGCCTCAAGTTCCTTCTTGGACGCCCTGACTTGGCTTGCCATGTTGAAAGTCTCGTGGTAAGGCCCTACGACATTCAGTCAGAGGATGAAGAAAATTCAGACCAGGCCCTGGCGGCCGAGCGAGAAGTTGCTCGAGCGATAGAGCTTCTTGTCCCTAATCTAAGCAATCTGAAAAAATTTATCTGGGATGGTCAACAAATGCCGGAGGACAACCTGTGGCGGACTCTGCGGTTGAGGTTTGTTCGTCGTCACACAATTATTCCAGTGCTAAAATCTGTCGACAGTTGCCCTCATCTAAATTATGTCGGCTCCAGTGTCGGAACGGAAGAAATCAAATCCGAGAGCGAAGTAAGCTAGTTGTTGGTTATATTCTTTTCAGCACAAATCTAATGAAGCTTGAAGTTATTTGCATTTAGCGACCTTGTAGGCTTTAGCTTTAAAACGAAATTGCATGAGCTAGATTTTCATGCGCTGCCGCCAATAGGAGTCTGTAAGTGTAAAATACTATCTCGTGTCCTTCCCCTGCTCATCGTCTTATTTGGTCAGCTATTCCTTCAGAACCACTTCCCCAGACTTTGTGGGATATGCTGCTCACCCGTTGTCCTCGACTGGAGGAGCTTACATTGGGCGGCGAGGGGTCGGTCATGACTACTCGTCTGCTTGATGTCCGCCCTCTTATGCGTGCATACTGGCCAGCATTGCGTCGGTTAACTCTCGGTACAGTCCTGGTGCTAGATAGAGACGCGAGTGACAATGATAAGGAACAGATCACCATAGCATTCTCAGAATTTCTATCTGACCACCTGAACTTGAAGCAACTCGACACACCGTACCATACTCGGCTGCCGTGCCTGGATCTTACGGGTTCGGACATCGCTCTTGAGTCCTTTAGCGGCTCACTTCCATATCTTATGGACATTATACGTGCCTGCAAACTCAAGAAGTTATCTCTCTGTGCCGAAGAGCACGCCGCGTGGTACATTACTTATGTGCGGAAAGTGTTGAAAGTTCTTCCATTTCTGACTTCTCTTGAAATCTGGATCGACTTGACTTACCATAATGATCCAAAGGCGGATGATGGGAAGGAACTTCCAGAGAAGAGAGATCATATAGGCATCTTGCGTGATATTCTCTCGGATTGCCCGAAGCTCGAGCACTTCAAGGTTATATGCTCCACCAAAAAGAAGCTCACGTTTCCTATGGTATGTCCGCCTGCCGCTCATTCGTACTGATTGCATACTAAGCCGATCCTCAGAGAGATATTTCGAATGCCCTTATCGGTGGTCCTGCACTCAAGTCACTTGAAGTATACAAAGTCTACGCCTCTGGAGGAGAAGAGCAGATGATGCAAAGCGCCACTCGCGTATTTCGGCAGCTTTCGAGCCTGGACTCTGTCATATTGCGTTACTCCAAGAATCAGTATTCAAATTTCACAGAAACAAAGATTCGCCAGGAAGGGTTTTACAATGTTATACTGCGTGGGCAGACCGGGCGACCTGTACGCGCTCTTGTGCGTGAGTCCGGGCGCAGTTTTTTCAAGGACGCCGAGCGTCGATATGAGCATGACTTGCGACCTCTACGCAAGCAAATAATGAGCGCCGTCACTGGCCGAGATTGATTTGACGCTGGAGGCTTGCAACTGAAAGGATCGTTTTACACATCTTTCCGCTGGGAACAATATATACCCTCTTAGTTGCATCTATGTTTACCATTCACTGTCATTACTTATAACTTACCATTGGCTAATAGGGCGTGCCCTCTGAATTAATACGTTAATATGTATCCTTCGCATGAAGATGAAATAACGCATGCTCGTGAACACAACAATGGACAGTCTAACAAATCCAACGTTAAATATTGCGACTCGGATGCAACTTCGGTAATTTCACTTGTCTGAAATGCAGACGCCATCCATATTAGCAGGGTATGGCAATTATCGCCTCTTTTTTCGCGCCCGTTCTTCAGCCATTTGTTCAAGTATCCTCCGCTTTACGCGTGCGGGCGATTGCGAATAGGAAGTAGTAGCTTCAGCTTCAGGCGGAGGCGTCGAAACTGGCGTGGCAGCATCTCCAGCAGACGCACTCGCATCTTCCGAGGCACCTTGCTCTTGCTGGTCTGATATTGGTTCAGGCGAAACCTCCGAACTTTAATATGAAATAGTGATTTAGCTTTATAGCTACATTTAGGATAAGAATAATTACCTTCCGTTGCCTTCAGTTAAAAAGTCTTCTTCTAATTCTTCTTCGCTAGTCTCCTCTCCGCGAAGATCGAAAGCAGCCCATGCTTTTGCGACATCCAGCAATGCATCCCAGCGGCCAGATTCAGTATAATGAATCAACTCTACCTCGTCACGAGGACATACCCCACGACAAGTCGGGCACCGGACGGTTTCATCTGCGCCTTTGCATATATGGGGAAGACAAGTATTGCACATGAGATGCTGGCAGGGAAGGCTAGCAAATAATGAGCAAAGAATTACACCATAAACGTGGACTAAACTAACCTAGAACATTTCTTTAACTCCATCTTCTCGAAGCATATAGGGCATTTGTCTTCATCTTCCGTCTCTCCGAGGGTTGTGACCAGCATTAAATCGCTGAATCTTCTTAGTAGCTACCCACATACTAACGGTAAGCGACAGAATTTAACGATATGGAATACTAGCCTTCCTCATGCGATGCATTGGATCTCCAAGGTCGTCATCCGACTGCGGAAGCTTTAAATCATCAATTTCCGCCTTGGCTTCCCTTGCACGTAGCTGGCCTAATTTTTGAGCGAAAGCACAATTAAAAGCAGATACATATCTACAGCGAACCTTTTCAATTCTTTTGTTCTGCTTTTTGTTAGTCTAAAAACATATAAAGCGCGTAAGTACTCTTGTCTGCGAAATAATATGTCCTAGAGTGTACTGCTTGCAATTCCCTAACAGTTTCCTCCAAAGTTTCGATGCGAGCAGTCGAAGCTTGAATAGTCACGTCTGCCTGGCATTTCGATTTCGAATTGCTCGCGGCTTGCTGTGCTTCTGTCTTTTTCTGCAGTTTAGCATTCTGGAGACGCAAATTCTTCAACTCTTTCCGCATCTTCTTTACCCCATTCTCAAAGTGCTTGATCTGAACCTGGATATCAACGCAGCGTTCAGTGCCACTGAATAATTAAGATCCTCCACGAATTTCTCGATGTGAAGGGAGCTCCTGCTCAACTGACCAAGATGCCACTACCATCGATATCGGAGGCGTCTGAATCCGAATTCAGCACACCGTTTTCCTCGAGAACAGGCGGTGCCTTCTTTGGGCGTCTTCTGTTCTTCGAACCAGATCGCGTGGTAGGCATACGAAATCGAATTAAGGCAGGGAAATAGAATGTTTTTCAAGTTGTTCGAATACAAAGGACAGCTGGGTGCACGGTGTTCAAGGTCGACAGTTCGTGTGAGTCTAGTTTGATCATTATCGTCAACGCCGTCTACTGTATAGTTGCGGACAAGCAAACTCATCAAATTTGGTCACCTAGTTTTCAGGATCTCCCAAAACACCGGAACTTCTTGAAAATGGTGTCAAACGTTTAGTTTGGGACCAGGCTTCAAGTTTGCACAAGCCGATTTCTCTCAAATGCCCCATATAAGGATTTTTAACCTCAAAATATTGGCATGCGACGATACAATTCGCTAAAAAAAATTTAAAAAGTCATTTTTGAATTCTATTCAATTAGCCCTGTCTGATCCCAAAATATCTAATATATTTATTCAGACGTTATATCAGAAATAAATCAGTAATTTCGTGAGAAATAGGGCCCCGAGGGAGCCAGCTTTACCCAAAGTCGACTCAGATTGTATGCAAATGAGGTTATTTGAACCGATCATAGCCTTCCAACAAAATTTATTGCATGGCCGTACTACTGGTCCCTACTTAGGTACAATTATGTCCGCAATTGTAAGATTTGCCGCCCCGGTCTGCCAAAATCCGGCTTCCGGAATGGCAGAAGTTGCAAAAATTTGGTCGAAAAATTTGGCAAACCCAAAATGTCGTAGGAATTTTATACAAAGACTGTTTCTAGCCTCTAATCGATAGTCCGAGTTCGAATCCGTCATCAATTTTGTTGAGAAATTCGCGTTCCTGAGATAACAAACTTGATGTATTTGCTTGTCTGCAACTGTAACAACGCGATAACGTGACGTGGCTGTGCAAGATAAACTAGAATGCCCATTACGTCATGCCTGAATTAGGCTGATTGGCCAGGATCGAGGCTGGATGCGTTCGTTTTACTGAAGAGTTTCCACTGTCCACTCTTACTCCCTCCCACTATCATCCAATCGTTTTTCAACCTCAGTTTTGAGTTGTAGTCATGCCCACTCCTTCGCTTGACCCCAAAGTCGTTCTCGACATAGATGGCTATCTTAGGCCTAACATTCCCGCCATAATGCAGAGACACGACTCGTTTAGGAAGTGGAAAGATACGATAGAGCTCCATGAAGGCGGCTATGATACGTTTACAAAAGGTTATCTCAAGTTCGGCCTGAATGTCGGGCCCAACAACGAGGTTGTATACCGAGAATGGGCTCCCAATGCGAAAGAAGCATACTTGATAGGCGACTTCAGTGAGTACCTTCTCTCGCCATTCAGCGTACACAATTGCAGTTAACTAATATTAATTGTAAGATGAATGGAACAGAATGTCCCATTCCATGAAAAAAGACGACTTTGGTGTTTGGGAAATCACAGTTCCTCCTTTCAGTTCAGGTGCCTGCGCTATTCCTCATGATACTAAAGTCAAGGTAAGCATTGGCTCTCATACTTTGTTGTCAACAAGCAATGTTTTTATACCTTTTCCTAACATTAGATATCCATGGTTCTTCCTTCTGGAGAACGCATAGAACGCCTTCCGGCCTGGATTAAGCGAGTCACCCAGGACTTGACTGTATCTCCTGTCTACGATGCGCGCTTTTGGAATCCCCCTGCTTCCGAGAGATACACTTTCAAGAATGCTCGACCGCCAAAACCCTCAAACCTCAGGATCTATGAGGCCCACGTTGGAATTTCGACTTCCGAGCACAGGGTTGGTACATACAAGGAATTCACCAAGGATACCCTGCCAAGAATAAGAGATCTGGGCTACAACGCCATTCAGCTCATGGCAATCATGGAACACGCGTACTATGCATGTGCGTTTTGACCATCCTCTCGAGAGGCGCTTTCTGATACCTTCTTTTAGCATTTGGTTACCAGGTCACCAGCTTCTTTGCAGCTAGCTCCCGCTATGGATCGCCTGAAGATCTGAAAGAGCTTGTCGACACTGCCCATGGCATGGGATTAACGGTGCTCCTTGACATTGTTCATTCTCATGCATGCAAGAATGTTCTTGACGGCATCAATGAGTTCGATGGCACTGATCACCTGTACTTCCACGAAGGAGGTAAAGGTCGCCATGATCTCTGGGATAGCAGGCTGTTCAACTATGGCTCTCACGAAGTCCTGAGATTCCTGCTGAGCAATTTGCGATTCTGGATCGAGGAATACCAGTTCGACGGATTCCGCTTCGATGGTGTAACCAGCATGATGTACAAGCACCATGGAATTGGTACTGGATTTTCGGGTGGTTATCATGAGTATTTCGGCGATGGCGCCGATGAGGAGGGAATTGTCTACCTTATGCTTGTCAGTGTCCAAATTTACCTTCAAACCAGGTATGCTGACTGTATTACTATATAGGCGAATGATTCTATGCATGCTATCCTTCCCAGTGCAGTCACAATTGCCGAGGATGTCTCTGGAATGCCACTCTTGGGCACTGCCGTTGATAAGGGAGGTGTCGGCTTTGACTATAGACTGTCGATGGCGATTCCGGATATGTGGATCAAACTCTTGAAGCACAAGTCGGATGATGAATGGGATATGGCGAACATTGTTCACACCCTAACTAACAGGCGCTACGGCGAGAAGAGCATCGCTTACTGCGAAAGTCACGATCAGGCTCTTGTAGGAGATAAAACGTTGGCTTTCTGGCTGATGGATAAGGAAATGTGTAAGTTTCAGCATGCACAGTCGAGATATTTACCAAACGAACTTTTCTCTAGATACTCACATGTCAGATCTTTCACCGATGACACCGGTTATCGCTCGCGGACTTTCTCTCCATAAGATGATCCGGTATGTGGAGTTGATTGAATTCCAAGCATATACACTGACTTGTTCACGCGCTCAAGCTTGCTTACGCACTCTCTTGGGGGTGAGGGCTACTTGAATTTCGAAGGAAACGAATTCGGCCATCCTGAGGTTAGTCGCTACTACTTTCTCTCTGATATCATTCTTACGTTTTCTTCCAGTGGCTCGACTTCCCGAGAGAAGGAAACGGAAACTCATTCCAATATGCTCGGCGACAGTGGAACGTCGTTGACGACAAGCTCCTCCGCTACAAGTACCTGAACAACTTCGACGCAGCCATGAACCATCTCGCCGGAAAATACGGTTGGCTCGAGGCTCAGCCAGCCTACGTCTCTCTCAAGAACGAAGTGGACAAAGTTGTCGTGTATGAACGCGCTGGACTTCTGTTCATTTTCAACTTCCATCCGACCAACAGCTTCACCGATTACAGAGTTGGCGTTGAGGAGCCTGGAGAGTATCACATTGTTTTATCCAGCGACGAGCCAAAGTATGGAGGGTTTGATAACATCAAGCTTGATAGCAAATTCTTCACAACGCCCATGGGGTGGAACGGGAGGAAAAATTGGCTCCAGGTTGGTTTTCTACTGACTATCCTGCGTTTTACTTCGATTGACCGGTCTAGCAGGTATATATTCCGTCCAGGACCTGCATCGTCCTCGCACAGTAAAGCCTTCAAACGAAGTATCTCTCTGCATTCTTGCACCGTCTTGAGTTATTTGTTCCCGTTCACCATTATAGAAAGGAGATGAATCCATACCCCGAAATAACGCATTTTGAGCACGTAAAAGAGTGGAAAAATAGAAAATACAGTGGCGTGGCTTCATGTTTACGTCTTTGGTCTATACCGTACGTATCCATGGATTTTTATGTTGAATTTGTAGTCCACTAGCCCGGTGTAGGTAATAAATGTTATGTATTACATATGCACGGACATGATCGCGTAGTGAATAGACTGTTGTGACCAAGCACAGGCGATGCGACTCATGAAAAGGGGCGAGTAATTTATGCGAAAAACTCTTGGGCAGAGAATCGGGGAAAAACTCTTGGGCAGAGAATCGAGGAATACAGTAAACCACTTATACAGTATCAAATTTAGTCTTCATGAACTTCAATGTCGGCGCCTCTGTTCTCGAATAAGTGGATGGTAAAAGTCGGTAACTCTTGTATAATCGTCACTGGAATCTCTTCTATGATGATTCTTCAGATTTGCTTTTGCTAGTTCGAAAATATCATGTGAATCGAGTATAATCTATATGTAGGAAATGACATACGAATACAATAAATAACTTCAGTTGGGAATTTGTCGGGATCGAATTCTGACAGACACCATCCTATTGGAATGGGATCCCTCCACGATGTAATATCTGAGAAAATCAACCACTGTACTCGCCATGGGATTCGATTTGGTCTATCGTAAATGATTGGACCCCGAATCCTTCTCACCGTTATAAACCGGATAGCCTGTACGTAGCCAGGCGATAAAAATGCCCTTGGATTGCCACTAAGCACCACCCTCAGATTTCCACCAAGGACCACCCTCGTCACGTATACCATGTTATAAGTAATTATATGCAATACCCAGTTGCGAAATTTTCTCAACTGGGAGGCCTATAATGTATGTAGTTTAATACATCTATTTGTTTTTTTTTTGTATCCAGTGACTATAATAAAATCATCCATTTTCGCAACTGAGAGGGAAGCATCTCCAATTGCAAAATTTTCGCAACTGGGAGGGAAACATCTCCAATTGTGAAATTTACGCAACTGTGAGGGAAACATCTCTAATTGCAAAATTTATGCAACTGTGAGGGAAACATCTCTAATTGCAAAATTTTCGCAACTGGGAGGGATACATCTCCAATTGCAAAATTTTCACAACTGGGAGGGAAACATCTCCAATTGCAAAACTTTTGCAACTGGGACGTATATCCTTTCAATTGCAAAATTTTAGCGGCTTGGGGGGATACATCTCCAGTTGTGAAATTTTCGCAGTTGGGACAGATACACTTCCAGTTGTAAAATTTTTGAAACTGGGACGTATATACCCCCAAATGCAGAAATTTAGCAATTGGGAGGGACATGTCTTCAGTTGCGAATATTTCTCATCTGGGACATATACCTCCAATTGCGAATATTTCGCAACTGGGGGGACATATCTTCAGTTGCGAATATTTCGCTGTTGGAACAGACACTTTTCCAATTGCAAATATTTTGTATATGGAACAGATACTTTTCTAGTTGGGAATATTTTGCATCTGGGACATGCATCCTCCCAATTTAAAAAAATTCGCAATTGAGATGTACCCCCAATCGCAGAAATTTGCGGATAGCCTGTACATAGCCAGGCGATAAAAATGCCCTTGGATTGCCACCAAAGACTACCCTCGGATTTCCACCAAGGACTGCCCTCGTCACATACACCGTGGTTACAAGTAATAATACGCAATAACCAGTTGCAAAATTTTCTCATCTGGGAGGCCTGAAATGTATGTAGTTTAACACATCGAATTTTTTTTTTTTCGGATCTGGAAACAATAATAAAATCATCCAGTTATGAAAATTTCACAACTGGGAGGGAGACATCTCT